>JAXQQM020090926.1:0-362682 GCA_034641835.2 Pinus albicaulis
AACACAGCTAGAGGCAGCAGCGCGCAGAAGCTAGGGTTCCAGGTATCCTTGCATTTTTTCTACTCCAAAAGGTCGTGGGCTTGGCCCGGAACAGTTAATCTCTCGCGGCGAGCCACGCCCTCGCTCAGGATTGAGCACAGGACCTGTCCGTCTTTACGAGAGTGACCTTACCACTACGCTGCCTCCACAGACCTTTTTTAATAACCTTAATATAAATCCTAAATTAAATTATAATAAATTAAATATATCAATTTAAATAAAATTAACAAAATTAGTAACTATATAATAAAATAAATAATTATTAACTTAATTAATATTTATTTAGTAAATAAATAATTATTAACTTAATTAATATTTATTTAGTAAATAAATATTATTAATAATATATTAGTTAGTTTATTTTATTAATATTAATAAATTTTGATTTTATTAATTATTTTCTCAAAGCCTCTAAGAATTTTAGGATATTATCACATAAATTTTTTAAAATTAGTAGTTATTAGTATTGATCTAAAAATAAAATTATTAAAATTAAAATAATAATAATAATAATAATAATAATAATAATAATAATAATAAAATAAATAAAAAAATAAAAAAATAAATAAAAAAAATAAAAAAAAATTATTAAACTTTGGTCGGCTCTTTTCATATCCTTCTTCACTATTAATGGCCTAAAACCCTTCTCTCAATTCTTCATTCAAATGTCCTGATGATGGATCCCCGTTGGGATTCGAAACGTCGACAAATGTTCCTTTATACTGTGGATAATTCGAGATAAATGTTTTTCAATCCAATAAGGGAAAATGTCATCAATCCAGAAGTAAGAAAAACGGTAAAGGAAAGAATAAGAAAAATAACCATCCACAAGAAAAGCATAAGAATCAATCTCCCGATGAGAAGCAAGAGCCTTGTTATCCATGTATTATATATAATTACAAACATTTCACGAAAGACTTTCCACATCGTGCAAAGATCAATAGATTTTTTAAAGTTGCATCCATTGTACTTGCGATTTTGAGAGACCCTTTCCAAAACCAGGAGACAAATACAATCTCTCAAAACCCATCTTCCTCTTCCTAGGTAATGATGATATTTGTTATTAGCAATAAAAATCATGGTGTTATGATGGCTATGAGGAATAAGGACTATGGAAACCCGAATCCCTCAACTGGAAAGGTTGATGATCCACCTTCCATCTCTACTCAACCTACCTATAATCCTCTCTAGATAGAGAAACTGGCTACTAAATTGACTATCAAACCACCTAAAGGAATTATTCATAAGTAAAATTTTAACCCTCATGTGAGAGCTGCACAAAATTACAACATAGTTTAGGACCTCGCTCAGAATCCTTCAGCCATTTTAGCTCTCGAGGGGTTGCAAAGTTGTCCTGTCCAATATAAATCTTTACTAGCGGTGATTGGAGGAGTAGATCCTTCAGATTCGAATCTCGTTTCATTTAATCATGAGAACCATGCTCCTCAAATTCCACCTCATCTAGCTTTCATAATTCAATTTGTCTTTAGAAGTAAAATTAACCATCACACCATCATAGATGAAGGTGCTTAAACTTGCATCATGTCGCTTTCATCTTGGAAAGCCACTGGTTCTCCACAACTTAATCAGTCACCATAAAACCTTAAAGCTTTTAATTGGAGAGGATTTAAACCTTACATGATCCTGAATTTGTTACAAGTATAATTAGCTAGCAAAACAGTCTCACTAGAGGTCGAAGTCATTGATGGGCCTTTAGATTATAATCTCTTGCTGGGTCGGACATGGGTTTATGCCATGGAAACCGTGGTATCAACCAATTTTAGGATGATTTCTTTTTCTCACCAGGGGGCATCATGTCCATCGATCAACTTTCATTTTTTTCCACTAATTCCAAAATCACTGGGAGTATTCCACTTGTAGTTAAAACTCAAAAACCTTATCAACATGTTGGGATAGGATTGCTTAAAGATGCATCCTTAATGGGAACTTTCATGCTCCCTCCTCCCAACATTCCCAATCCAGTTTTCGCTATTCATATGATTTCATATTGTATTATTCCATCTGATCCCTGGATAATACCTGACAACTCCAACATTGAATTATTGGTGATTGTGTGCTACTCAATCCCATTGAGCCAGAGTATGAATATATCTATTCAACTTGTTCGACAAATTCTGATACTGATGCCTTAGTAAATTTGGTTGATCATTCCCAAGATTCAATTTTGGATTCTGATCCTTTTGATGGCATATTTTACACTAACGAAATCATCATGGAGATCATGATGCTAGATGAAACCCCATGGGATGATAACCATCACTGATCCTCATTGCCTGAAGTTCTTGAGGATAATATTGAAGACCATTATTCACCCAACGTTACTGAGTCATTTCAGGGTTCTATCTTTTTTCATGAGGTGAATTCCGAGAAAAAAATAGCAAATATTGAGGAGACCATGCCCATCAATATTTCTCTTAAACCTGGAGTTGCTGAAAATGTCTATATTAGCGCATCTTGTTCTCCCGATGAGATTAAGATTTATAAGGACATTTTTCAAGAGTTCCATGACGCTTTTGCTTGGACATACAAATAGATGATAGGAATAGATCCAAATATTGTGGTGCACAATATTAAGACCTATCTGGATGCTAAAATTCTTCGGCAACATTTACATCAGGTTCACCTGAAGAAAGTTCTTGCCATCAAAGCAGAAGTTGAAAAAATTTTGCGTGCTGGTTTTTTATATCATGTTCCTTTAATGGATTGGGATTTGAATATCATTCTTGTTATGAAGAAACAAGGTACAATTAGAGTATGCGTTGATTATAGGGATATCAATCGAGATTGTCCTAAGTAAAACTACCCGACCCCTTTTATCGACCAAATCATTGACGATTGCACCAGAAGAAAAAAATTTCATTTATGGATGGCTCCTCCGGTTACAATCAGATGAACATCCTGCCATCAGACCAACATAAGACTACCTTCATTTGTCCGTGGGGTACCCTTTCCTACTAAAAACTTCCTTTTCATCTAAAGAAAGCTATTACAACTTTCCAAAGGGCAATGAACTATGCCTTCCATGATATTAATCATATAGTGCAACCCTATTTGGATTATTTTCCTGCCACTCTAATCACCACGAGGATAATAAAATGCATCTTAGAGCGATCTTCTTATGCTATTGACATTATAACATATGACTAAATCCACATAAATGTATGTTTTGTGTCCAACCTAGTCATGATCCAGGAGGATCTCTCAGGTACAAGTACAAGTGGCATTTTGAAAAGGTTTAAAATTTGAAGTGGAAGAAATGTGGAAAACTCAGTGCTAAGTTGAATATCTCGTTGTTTTGATCGTAGCGGTGCGAAAAATTCGTCAAACCGAGTTCGTATGTTAAAATTAGAGCTGGTCAAAAAAATTTGGGTTGACTTGGTGATATGGCAGGGTAAGGAGGTAGCAATTTCACAAATTTCCGGCGCCAGAATCCGGCCAATTTCTGGGAAAAATCGTGGGATGGTTAAAATGACTAATAACTCCCATGTTCGAGAAAATTTAAAAAGGGAACATTGTTAGTTGTTAAAACAAAACAAAAAATATAAAAAAGGGGGTGGGCCATGACCCCCGCCCCTCCCCAAACCATGCGTAACACATGTATTAAATATAGGGGGCAGGCCATGACCCTGCACACCCCCTGCCAGGACAGTTCACGATGGCAGATCAGCCTGCCTCTCATTGTATATTCATTACAACGTTATCCAAAACAAGGGGGTCAGGATTGATACCCCGACCTCCCTTTATAAATTCAAACCACTTCACCATTACACCATCAACTGTCGGTTGAGAACTTCGCCAACAAAATAATATAAAACCCATCATTTCTATAGTGCGCCTAGGCAAACATGGTACAATAGTGGGCACATAGTTCGAGGCAGTGGAACCCTAAGCCATTCAGGGAGGCAGTGGAACCATGATCTAAGCCACATTTTTAGAGGGCCCATAATTGTCCAGTGTCCAAATTGGACAATTTTTATATGGATTTTACACCTCTCGGCGACATGAATTTGATGGTGTTGTCCGTTTATGCAACAAAGGTCTCCATTTTTCGTCCACTTTCCAGCTTGGAGGTATAAGGGTGCTTTATGTAATTTTACTTTTACTTCTTCTTCTTCTTGCCAATTAATGAATGAAGGCCTCTCCACTGTTGAGCAGGGCCCGAAGACGTAGTCAAAATTGGAAAAACTCCGTTATCAACCCTTGTTTTCCTATTTTCATGCTTTCCTGTTCTTTCTCTCTTCTTTCATGTGCACTTTAAATTTTTAAGGTTAACATGTCATGTTTCATGTAATTCTTTAATACATATGCAAGAAAAAGATCTTGGATCAAGTGGTATTAGAGCTGGTCTTTGTTAGATGTGAATTGCATGATTGTGTGATAACCAAAAACATGCTCCAAAGAGGCGAAGGGAAGCTTAAGTCCTTTCATCCCGAAGCGGGGCATGCACTTGGAAGGAATAACGTGGAAGATGATGATGCTCATCATGAGGAGGAGCTCAACTATTGCAAGGCCTTATATGCAATGGCAGATAAGGTCGATAAGCTGTTTTCGAGACTCGAGAAGACAATGAAAGCAGAGGAGAATGGCCCCGAAGGACAAGGTTTAGTGCATGGCAATGGTGGAGGAGAACCCCCTCCTTCTCCTTCCACGAGCAAAGGTTCTTCGTCTTCTCCTGGTCATCGTCATAGAGGTTCAAGAAATGCATCGAAGAAACCCTTCTTTAAATTAGATGTAAAATTTGATCTTCCCATGTATAATGGTGAAAGTAATGCAAAAAAGCTTAACAACTGGATTAGGCAGATTGAAGTCTAGTGTAGGATTCAACAGATTGAGGAGGATGAGGAAAATATCCAGTTGGCTTCTCTTCGGCTGAACGACACCAGTCTTATCAGGTGGGAGAGAAAATTGCGAGGCAGTAAGAGGATGGGTAATCTCCTTTCTTCATGGTCAAGTTTTATTTCTGCATTAAAGGACCAATTCTATCCCTTGGGTTATAAGAAAAAATCCTTAAGGGAATGGCAGTACCTAAGGCAAGGTAAAGGCCAAAATGTTAAAATCTTTACCAAGGAATTTAGAAAACAAGCACTAAATTTGGGAATTTCACTAGATTCACCTGAAGTGGTAACTAAGTATATTGGGTCATTACATAGTTACATTAGGCATTCATTATTAATGTTTGAACCTACTACTATTGACTCGGCTAGTGTAAAGGCCATTCATCTTGAAAATAGGGGCAAAAATGATAGAGATGACCATTCAAAGAATCCACCTTTCAAACCTTCAAATGGAAAATCCAAAGGAAAAGGAAAGAGAAAGGAAAAGAAGGTGACATCAACCAAGAAAGATGAAGGAGAAAAGCCTTATTACACTCACTGCAAAAAGGAAGGTCATGATGATGATCATTGTTGGAAGATGTACCCAGAAAAGAAGCCAAAGAGATATGGTGGAAAAGGAAAACAGAATACGGTGGCAACTGCGCAGCAAGACCTTGGATCCGAATTTGGCGACGAGACATTGATCACAACAACAAGAACAAAAGGTACTCTTTCTCTTCATGTTAATTCTGAATCGCATGCAAGCACTAGTTCAACGGATGAGCCTCTTCCTAATGAACGAAAGAGAATTGAGTTATTTCATATTAGAGTTTTCATAAACCATACAAAAGTGGAATCTCTATTTGATTCGGGATCTCATGAAAATTTAATCTCAGAATCCTTGGTTAAAAAGTTAGGCTTAGAAATAAAGCCTCATCCGAAACCTTATATGCTTGGATGGATACATGACAAAGTAAAATTAAATGTAACTAAGAAATGTAAGGTTAAATTTGTAATTTCTTCCAAGCTAGTGGATGAAGTAGAACTGGATGTAATACCATTCGATATCTGTGGTATTGTGTTGGGGAGTCCGTATCTATATGACAGGAAAGCAGTTTTCTTTCGACATGAAAATAAATATCAAATCAAAAAATATGGGGTAGAATATATTGTAAGAGCTCATCAAACTAAGGTTAGTGCCAATCTTGTAAGTGCAGGACAGATGAAGAGATTGGTGAATTCCATCAAAGGGTGCATGCTCAGGATTGTGAGAGAAAAAGATGCAGAAATATCTGATGCTTTCCAAGGTTGTGATCTGGTTCATAAAAATGAATTATGTGAATTTATTTTTAACTATGATGAGTTGTTTCAGGAACGAAAAGGATTACCTCCAAAATGGGAAATCCAACATGAGATTCATTTGCAACATGATGCTCCATTACTAAACATTGTTATGTACAATATGTCGACTATCGAGATGGAGTAGATCAAAAAGCATGTGCAGGAATTGTTGAACCAAGGGGTCATCAGACCAAGTACTTCTCCATGCGTCTTGTCGATCGTGTTAGTGACAAAGAAAGATGGCACATGGAGGATGTGCGTATATTACCTGGAATTAAACAAAATCATGGTGAAGAACTGATACCCTCTCCCTCGCATTGATTATTTGTTAGATCAATTAAATAATGCTATCTATTTCACCAAATTGGATTTGCGTAGTGGTTATCACGAGGTCAGAATTGCAGAGTAGGATGTGTGGAAAACTGCCTTCAAGGCGAAGCAGGGGTTGTTCGAATGGATGGTGATGCCATTCAGATTATGTAGTGCTCGAGCCACATTCATGAGGGTCATGACTGATATTTTTAGGCATTTCATTGATGAATTTGTTCTTGTATATTTAGATGATATTCTTGTCTTTAGTAGAAGTTGGGGTGAACATGTATGCCATGTAAAGAAAGTGCTTGATGTATTGAAAAGGGAAAAACTGTATGTAAAATTGTCAAAATGTGAGTTTGGGAAGACCTCCTTGGTCTACCCAGGTCATATTGTCGGTAATGGTCAATTAAAAATCAACCCCTCTAAAGTTGAGGTGATTGTAAAATGGCCTAAGGCTACCAATGTGACAGAGGTCCACATTTTTCTAGGTGTAGTACAATATTGGAGAGGATTCATTGCCAACTTCTTTGTTATTGCATCACCCTTACATGCACTAACAAGTGTGAAGCAAGCCTTTCAGTGGGGAGGAAAGTAGCATAAATCCTTCGAAGCACTAAAAGAGAAGATTAGCACCACGCCAGTCTTGGCTTTACTGGACCTCCAGCAACCTTTTGAGATCGAAACATATTACAGTGGATATGTCATGGGGGTTGTACTGATGCAACAAAGGAAGCCTATATGTTACCATTCAGAGAAATTCTCCCAGGGTGTTGTGAATTATCCCACTTATGACAAGGAAGTATATGCCTTGGTCCAAAGTGTGAAAAAGTGGAAAGACTACCTGATCGGCAACAAGACTATCATCCATATAGATCACCAACCCCTGCAATACCTTCAGTCACAAATGAAGCTTCAACAAGCTCGTCATTTCAGGTGGATGGGTTTTCTTCAATAGTTTCATCTGGTAATAAAGTATAAGAAGGGAACTAGAAACAAAGTAGAAGATATGATTTCTCGCTCTTCTATCTCTGCTTCTATCATTTTGCATAATGCTCCCTTGTATTTTGAAAGTTATGTTGAACAATATGCTAACGATAATGATTTTAAGGAGATTTATGCAAAACTGACTCATGGATCGCAGGTGGACATCTATCATTTGCAGGGTCAACTGTTTTATCACCTTGGGAAACTGTGCATACCCACAGATGAAAGGGTACATGTAATCAGAGAGGCCCATACCTCTCTTGCGTCAGCACATTTTGGTGTCGAAAAAAACTTATGTCACTTACAAAGGTTTTTCTTTTGGCCTCATATAAAAAACATTGTAACTCGATATGTAAAGGGATGTGTGATGTGTTATGTTTCCAAGCCCTCTAATAGAAAACTCAGGCTTTACACACCACTCCATGTTCCGAGGCATCCATGGGAAACTGTGTCGATGGAATTTGTAGGTGGTTTTCCCATGTCTAGGAAAGGTCACGACTATTTGTATGTCGTCGTTAACTGTTTCAGTAAAATGTGTATATTAATGCCTTGTAAAAAGTAGGTCACTACAGAGAAGACTGCTTTTCTTTTCTTTTAGTTTGTTTGGGTCCACTTTGGATTGCCCACATCGATTGTGTCAGATTGATACTCTCGCTTTCTTGGAGAGTTTTGGACCAGAATGTGGAGAATGATGGACACCAAGTTGAAGAGAAGTACGACATTTCATCCACAAACTGATGGGTAGATAGAGGTCATCATCTATATCGTGGTGCACTTATTGCGAGGCTATTGTCGCAAACATCCCAAATTGTGGGATGAGCATCTTCATTATGTGCAACATGCCTACAACCGAGCAGTTCAATATTCTATGCAGCGTTCACCATTTGATAGATGTTTTGGTTACCTACCAAAGGATCCTTTTGACATGGTCTTCAGAGAGGATGAAGATTCCAGTGGACGTGATGATAGGGACAAAGCGCAGTGGTTCATCTGGCGGATATAGTCGATTCACCAAGAAGTACAGGAGTAGTTGGAAAAGAGTTAAGCTTGATACAAGGCTCGACATGATAAACACCGAGTCAACCACCAATTCCAGGTTGGGGATAATGTGTGATTCCATATCAGGAAGGACATGATGAAGGGAGAAGGAAATAAGTTACGACCAATTTCGTATGGTCCATTTACCATATTGGAGAAGATTGGGGACAATGCATTTCGTCTAGACTTGTCTGCATACATGCAAATGTACTCGGTAGTGAATGTCGAAAATCTAAAGCTTTATGAGCCACCATTAATTATGGACACCAAAGAGTTAGAATCAATTCCTACAATGGATGACTTTGCACCAGAATATCTCGACGAATTACCAGAAGATATCATCCTCGAAAAGAGAACCAGGACTTCACAATGGGAGATGTGGAATATCTTCATGTTGGTTTCAAGGGGATGCATCCAAGCAAGGATAGATGGCTGGAAAAAGAAAAAGTGAAGGAGAAATTCCCTCACTTTCCAATTGACTGATAAGGCTTTTGGCGGTACAAAAGCTCCTTAGTGGGGAAGAATGATCCATGAGGATCTCTCAGGTGCAAGTACAAGTGGCATTAGGAAAAGGCTAAAAATTCAAAGTGGTAGAAATGTGGCAAAATCGGTGCTAAGTTTAAGATCTCATCATTCTGATCGTAGTGGTGCGAATAGTTCGTCAAACTGATTTCGTATGTGAAAGTTAGAGATGGTCAAAGTTTTTGAGTTGACTTGGTGACATAACAAGTTAAGCGGAAGCAATTTTGCAAATTTCTGGCACCAGAATCTGGGGGGCGAGCCATGAATCCCGCTCCCCCCAACCATATGGTAACGACAAAAACGACGACGGAGGATGAGGGGACGTGTCAGGGGCGGCAGACCCTCCCACCTCTCATTGTATATTCGTTACAACATTATCCAAAACAAGGTGGTTGGGATTGATCCCCCGACCTCCCTTTAGAAATTCAAACCACTTCACTGCTACGCCATCAACCGTCAGTTGAGAACTTGAAGTGAACAAAGTTCCTTCTGAAGTTAAATACTCCAGAAGACTTGGAATATGAAAATGTCCATTGAGGATACAAAGATTATATATTAAAAGTATGAAGAATGATGATGAATGTTACAAATGAGGCCTGCTTATATATCTAGGCAGGTGCCTCTTCACGGAAGGTCATGTCTCATTTAGACATGCCTTTTCAATCTAATTACTAATTAACTAATTAATCATTATTTATATTATTTTATTCATTACATTGACTTCCTCCTCAAAAAGATTTATCCTCAAAGCTTGTTGATGAAAGGCCTTGATTTCTTTTCCTGCTACGAATGTCTTCTCGTCTCAGGGCAGTCATCCTTGTCGATACAAGTTGATATGATCCTCTAAGTGACAAACAAAATTGTAGCACTGAGAAGGGATCATACTATCCTAGATTAATCTTCTGTGGAATCTTGTGATGACTGGCAACTTGTGATGAATTGTTTTCACATGAGTGGATTGCACCGACATTAGTATTCTTCGGAACTTCGATTTTTGTTTCTGTTCTGAATACTTAGCTTCATCGAGTTTCCTATTCTCGTGATTCAGATGTTGATAGGGAAATTTTTTGGTTTGACATTTCCTTATTAGGTGTGTGGAAACTTTTTTATTTTCTTCTGGCGAGGATGTTGTTGAGTTGGTTACAGAACCTTCATAAGGGATGTTCATTGTCTGAACTACAATATCTAAGTTTGTATTTTCTGCAACTTTCTTGTCTTATTCTTGTGTTGTGACATTTACTGGATCAATTTTTGTTTTTTCTTCAACTTGAACTTCTACATTTGAAGATTTCGATGCTTCATTTTCGACAAGTTGTTGCACCTTGTTTTCTAACAACTTCTTATTCTTCTTAAGCTTCTTTATTTGTGTCAGTAATTTTTCGTTATGGTCTTGTTGTGCTATATAATAACCCCCATTTATTTTTAATAAACTTTTAAAATAATTAGGAAATTCATTTCATTTATTTTTTAGCTTAAGTCAAAAACTTTAGGAAATAAAGTTTCTTTCGCTTTTTCCGCTTTCATTCCTTAGTGCACATCGCAATTTGCATAGCTTACAAACTTAAATGACTTAAAATCCGCTAAGTCATGTGGGCTGCGATATGCGCTAAGCTCTTTCCAAAGTCATATCAAAATATTATTGCAAACACTTCAATCACCGTTATGAACCAAAATTGCATCGCGCCTCATTTAAACAATCAAACTTATATGCAATTCGGTGAAAGTTGCGATTATGCAGACCCGATGAACCAATAAAGAAATAATCATAAAATTCCAAAGTTTGATAAAGCGCAGCCGCTTGACTTTTTAAATGCGCACTTTGCATTTCGCATGACTTAACTAAAAACAAACTCATTTAGCGCATAAAAGTTGCGATGTGCGATTTGCACATATCGCGTTTCGCAGGCTCTATGGGTAACATCATAAATGGTAATAGTTATAAGTTGTGATATGCAATGAATGGTAGTTAGTTACTCGAGCGTGCGAAATGACTCATGTCAAATCAAACTGAATATGCAATCCAACATCTTAAGTTGATCGATAGATATTTCACGTGAAAGTGTAAGAGATTTGATTTTAAATCATTGTTAATGATTAACGACATTTAATAGAAATAAGGTTTTGATAGATTCATATCTACTTTGAGCTTGTGTTGAGGTGATTGAATGCCAGATTTGTTTCAATTCTGTTTTCCTCTCTGTTCTCTATACTTTTAATGTTTGCTCTATTCGCTTGAAATCAGGAAACTACTTAACGAAGTGAGGGAAATAGAGATGAACAAGAAAGGCAAAGAGATTTCCCATGTATCGTTTAACGAAGACTCAGATATGTCTCCCTTATTCTCAGACACCCCCTGCAACAAGGATTGTGGAAGTTCTTCGTGGGAGGAAATGTATAAGCTTTTTGAGGATGAAACTCCAAGGGTAATAGTGAAAGAGGCTTCAGCAGGCACGTTTGTTTCTTCAGACCCGACATATTTCGACGTTGCATGTTCATTCATCCATAAGGTAGTAGGAAGGCCAAATACTCTCCCCTATATAGATATGGTTATGTGGGTAATTGACCACTTAAACATAGAAGATAGAAAATTCAAGGATTCAAAGGGCGAGAATATTGGTTCGTTCAGGGCAGAAAATTTCAGGACAATGTACCACTTACCCATCCCGCAGCAGAATTATGACAAAGCTTTTCTTCAAATCTTCAGAGCAAAACATCCAGACCTATTGAAATTCATAAAGGAATGGAAGGAAGATCAGGGCAAGCTTAAACGAGATAAACTCGGTACATACCCAATAGCACAAATTCCTTCCCCTTATTGTTATGCTTCATGTATGTTGTCTAGATTATTCACAAAACTTGATACCACTAGGTTTTTTGTAGATTGGGTCCCATTGATTGACACAATCGTCAATTCCTTAATTTTGAATTAGGAAAATATCCTATCTGATAATCTAGCCAGAAACATCATGGAGTATACGAGTAAAAGAAGTGTTTCATCTAGAGAAATACCCCCCTTTTACATGAGTGCCTATGTCATGGACATAATTTTGTTTTCTTCTAGTTTTCCTACCATGGGATGGAAATGGATAGCCCAAGACCCTACCCCAATCCACATTTACCACAGAGCCCTTTGGGATTCAGACTTCCATTTTCATTTTTACAAAATTTTCCATAGAGTCATGTTGCCTATGCACCATATGATATTTAATGAGAAAGCCCCTAGGGTTTCCAAAGAAGCTAGTACAGACATTATGTATGTTTTGCAGAGGAAATTTTCACTTATGTTAGAGCATTTGGGAGTTATTTTTCTCCTCACGTCTTGCCATATTATGTTCCTGACAAATTACTTGCACAATAGATAGCCTACAACCTTGTTGTAAATGGTATTTCAAAACAACTTAAAGATGCTAAGAAGGCCATTTGGCCTAATTTCCCTTTACAGTGCGATAATTTTACAATTTTTGATATTATTTGTTAAGTCCCTATATTAATAGTGTAGTCCCTTATTATGTTAGTGTAGCCCCCCTTATTGTTATTTTTGTACCCCTGTAACCCCCATATTGTTACATGTCCACACAGCACAGTCTAGGCTGCTGATTATATCAGGCCCCACTAGGATTATATTGTGGGCCCATGGACTCCTACATATAGAAGGAGGTTTTGGTCATTTGTATCATCCAAGAATTTTTCATTCATGTAATGTATTGGAGGTTTCCCCCTCGAAGTGTCTTATTTCTAAGGCGATGATATCTCTTTTTCTTCTATTTTTGGAGTTGGTTTCACAACATTGGTCATGCCTATAAGGAAGTTTCAAAGGTTAATATATTGTATTTGGCTGTAATGCCAAGACGACCATATGATTCGAATGATGTAATTAAAAACTACATCACATAGCTCAAATTAAAACCTTTTGTGAAAGAGATAGATAGATTTGATGATTTCTTTCAAGGTATTGAAAAGTTTTCAGATGTACTTAAGTTAATATCCAGTCAACTCAATCAAGATGACTTGGAAGCCTTCCAAGTATATAGAAGTAAAATATTGGAAAAGATCCCTCTGGATTTATTGACTATTGAAGATGTCAACAGACCTGCTCCAAGTATTAACTTGGATAATGAAGTGAAAGACATGTCTGAAGATGATTCAGGACAATCAGAGCATCAATATTAGAATTCGGATCATTCTGAAAATGAATCTGAAAACATAAAGGAAAACCTAGAAAAGATAATTGATCAAGTAATACAAGAGATTGAGATGCAAGAGAAAGGAGGAAGTAATGGAACATAGTCAACTTCTTAAGAAGTTCAACACAGTCAAGATATACTTGATAAGTCCTGGAAAAGTCCCAACCAAAGAATTTGAATATTGAATGGGACAAGTTTTCTAAAGAAATAAATACTCCTAAAACAAATACCAATACTGATCAAGCTGCCAGTTTTCAGACACCTGAACATTCCCAAAAGCTACTGGAAACTGTTACTCCACTACAACAAGTTCCTGAAACTCATGATCGAGAGATCATCCCAGCTTATCCCACAAAACATATAGTGTTACAAATTGAAGAAATTCCTTCGCTGGATGTCTTCTACAGTCTTAATCATAAGGCTGTAGTCAAGAGAAGTAAAAGGAGAAGAATTGATGATATAGTCAAATATATTACAAATGAGTTTGTTGATGTTTTGTGGAAGGATCCTCTAGCTGATCCTACTGAACATTTAACCAAACTATCATAGTTTGCAGGGGCATATGCTACTGCCACTGTTGATAAAGCTACTGAGGTTAAAATGTTACTGAAGCAGAGAGAAGACTGAATACAAGAATTAGAGAGACTATTAAGTCAAGAAGAGTCTAACTCCAACGAGCAAATGAAATTGAAAATGTCTTCAGAAGGATTTCAAAAGTCTTAATTTACATCATCAAGTACAACTCACTGAGAAGCAAGCACAAATGGAAGCATAAATGAACATATTACAAAGCCAGCCACAGTTAGAGTAATTCAAAAAGGAAGCATTGGATGTGAATTCTAAGTTAAAACAACAACAAGAAGTATTTTGGCAACAAGCTTCTATTACTGGCTCTTATTGTGACTCAAGTGAAATATTGATCCAGAAAGTAGCTATCCAGAAACTTGAATGTGAGAAGATCGAAAAGAAAATCAATGAACACATTCAATGGCAAGCATTAGACTCAGGCAGGGAAGTTGGTCTACCCCAGATAGACAAATCCCACAAGCAGATCTTATTTATGGATTGGGAAGCACAGATAAAGCAAGCAGAGAAAGCAACAACGAAAGCATCAAGGTTGACAAAGGAAATTACTTAATCTCTATGTGAACAACTGTTGAAAGCAGAACTTATTAAATAGTGCATGTTTGAAGTGCTCTCAAAAGTTAGAAAACTGGAAACATAGTGGAAAAAAAAGGTAGAAATGTAAGATGAAATGATTAAAAAAGTAAATAAGTTTGATCAAGAAAATTATTGGAATTTTTTTATCAAACCTTATCATCAGTACCGGACCCTGCAGTCTTTAACAAAGTAAACAAGAATATCACAACCAACACTCTCAAATGCTGTATTCAAGGAACATGTCAGATCAAAGATTTCGCAGCCAGCTCAGCTCAGGCCCATGCTAGATATTTGTCAACTTTGGTATCAAATCCAAAATAATGATCGGAATTAATAAGTCATTTTGTTACTTTATTTTCCTAGATTGTAGTTAAAGTTAGTCTTACAAGGATGGCTTTTTGAAACCTCCTCTATTTTTATGTAATAATATATTTTTAAAACATAGTTAGTTTAGTATTTAAACCCCTCTCATGCATTTAGAGAAGGGTCCAGAAATTTGTCAAAAACATTCTCAAAGAATGCACTATTGTAAGTTTGTGAATGCTTTGATGAATTAATGGAACATAGTTTGTTATCTTTTGACATTTGAAGTTGTTTAACTGATGTTGCACTAGTGTACTCTTTAAATTTCTTTAAAGTGAAGAGGAGAAGATATCTACTGTCAGTTTACATGAGTAGAACTTCGTACATATGGTACTTCTATTCGCTTGTATTAAGTCTTGCTTTCTAGATTGACAATCATCTTTTTATTGCATTATATATTTGAGAAGTCATTATATATGAATGCTTTTTTTTTTTTTTTTTTTTTACAGAAACGGATAGAGTGATATATTAATTTCTGGCCAAAATGCCTCAAATCTGCTTACAAAATGCTAGGCAAAGCCCAGATGTTTCCTTGACCAGGACCGATGTGGCTTTTTCTTTGCTACGCCAGAGATTTTTACAAACTATTTTTTGGGCAACCGCCTCTATCTTCCCCACTTTGAAAATGCAGACAAACTGCTCCAATAAAAGACAGTAAAACATATTAACCAGACAGTTAAGGGATGGGATCCCAGCCTTCTTCTCCATCTTTGAGGGTGACTCCGAGGGGGAGGAGAACAACTTTATTAGCTTCAGCGTCAGCATCTTTGTTTTTATCTATCTTGACATGATATAAATTCAAGCTCTGAAAGGATTTCGACAGGGTTCTTATTCTATTTATCAATCTGGACAATCTTAAATCTGAAGGGGAAGAGCTGTCTACAATGGATTTTATGATAAACTGAGAGTCGCCCATCACAATTGCATCGTTGATACCGAGAGATTTAAGTTGCTTAAGACCTTGGAGAAGGGCCAGGGCTTCAGCTTGGATGCTGGCATTGAAGCCCACTCCCCAGGCATATCTGAGATCAGTTCTGCCATCAGCTTTTTTAACCACTCCTCCAGCTCTGGATCTGCTCGGATTGCCTTTTGCTGCCCCGTCAAAGAAGAGAATGTTATGCGCCTGCTTTGTGCAAAAAGCCAGGAATTCTGAAGCATTAAGTCTAATTTGCCAATCTTTGAGAGAAACTGGAGGTCTGGAATTTTCAATGAAGTGGAGGTCAAGGGTATCACTCCAAGCAGCATCATGATCTCTCAGGCCTGCCTCGTCCAGCTGATCTCCAACACATTCCTTTAACTGGATTTTTATTTTAACCCAGACAATCTTGTGATCGCTCTTCTTATCTCTGAAAATCCTTTGATTTCTTTCCAACCATGTTTGCCAACAAATTAATTTAGGAAGAACGCACCAGGCAGCTTTGATGTGGACATTCTGTGGAGCACCTCCAGGATACGAATGCAACCAGTTCAAAAACAGATCTGATATGAAATTGGGGAGGACAAAATCAGAACTCCATGGGCCTAAGGCCTCATTCCAGCGATCTGCCACAAATTTACAATTGAGCATCAGGTGTGCAACAGTTTCTGCGTTTTCTCCACACAGCGAGCAACGAGAGGGGCCAAGATAGCCTCTTTTTTGTATTCTATCATTAGTGAAGATTCTCTGGTGACACAGAAGCCAGCAGAAGGAGTCGATTTTAGGTAGCGATGGCTGGGACCAAATCCCTTTCCATGGTTTCGGATCTGGTGGAACGTGGGGGTGAGATAAGATCTACCTGTACCCCTGCGAGACAAAATATCAACCAGGGGTCGGACCCCAGCCACAGGTATCCAATTTCCTGGTGTTCAAAGGAGCCTTGCCATTTAAGAAATCTAAAAAGATTGCGAACTCGTTGGACAGAATCTGGGGCACCTCGATCTTGATCCAGCTATTCCAGTCTCCATTCTCCCAATTAGAAATATCCCATAGAGTGTTGAAACCTGCTCTAGACATCCAGTCTTTCAACAAAGCCAGGGAACGATCATCAGCCAAAGGATCGCAGCCCATAATATGATCCTCCCATGTTCTAATTCGCTTGTCATTACCAGGGATCCAATGCACATGTTGGCTAATTAAGAATGAAGATTTTACACAGAGCTTATGAATCATCGAGCCAAAGTTTGCTATGGGGTTGTCCAGGCACCTTTTTCTCTGCCCACGAAAGTATTTTTTCCACAAGGCGAGCTGAGCCCACCCCAGATTTGGGGCAATTATCCTCCAAATCAGTTTTGCTCCCAATGCAATGTTCTGTGTGCAAATATTCTTGAAGTTCTATCCGCCTTCCATTCTAGGCATGGATATTTTTGCCCAGCTTATTAACGGGATTTTCTTTTCGTTAGCTTTCCCGCCTTTCCAAAAAAAAATTCTTATATGATCCTCCATTTTCTTCATAATTCCAACTGGAGCCAGCATAACAGCAAAATGATAGATGGGAAGGCTGTTTAAGACTGCTTTTATAGGCACAGTCTTGCCTGCCAGATTAAGCCAGTTGAATCCCCAAGACTGAATCTTAGATTTAAACTTATCCAGCAGGGGCAACCAGTCTCTGCTGACAGCGCATTTTTGGAAGATAGGGAGACCCAAATACTTGAAGGATGACCATGATGAGGAGGTAGTGAAACCGAAGCAACAGGAGATGGCATGAAGCGTGCTGGCAGGGGTATTCCAGCAGTAGATAAGGCATTTAACTTTATTAAGGCTGCTTCCTGAGTCTTCACAATAATCACCAAGCACATCTTTAAATCTTTTAGCTGAGGACACAGAGGCAGCACCCAGCAAGAGGGAATCATCCACAAATAACGCATGATTTATATTATTAACTCCTCTCGCAATGTTCAGGCCCATTAATTCTTGATCCTGCTGCTTTTTGTTCAAAAGGAAGCTGAGGACAGAAGCTTGAAGGACAAAGAGCAGAGGGGATAGAGGACACCCTTGCCTCAATCCACGAGATGCTTTGAAAAAATCAGTGGCCCTCCCATTCACCAGTGGGGCTATCCACGGCTCGCTGATACAAGCCTTAATCTAGTTGATAAATTTGGGACCAAACCCAAATTTGCGCAGGACATCCATCGGGAATCTATGTCTCACTCTGTCAAAGGCGTTTTCGAGGTCTAACTTGACAACCATTCCTTTCTCTTTGCGGACCAAACTAGACTGAATCGCCTCTTGGACTAGGATAAAGTTATCCACAATCTGTCTGCCCTGAATAAAACCTCCCTGGTTCTCAGGGATGATGTCAGGGAGGATGATTTTTAAACTTTTGGCAATAAATTTTGTGATCATCTTATAGCCTATGTTACAAAGGGAGATAGGATGAAACCTACTGAAGGTGTTGGCGCCTTTTTCCTTGGGAATGAGGGCAAGGAAGGCCGAAGTGGTGCTTCCCCCAATTTTCTGACACTCTTGAGATTTCCGAACCATTCTGCATAAATCTTTCTCCACAATCTGCCAACAGGACTGCAGGAATCTGGCAGTAAAACCGTCAGGGCCCCGGGCCTTATCCGGTTCCATTGCGAAGAGGGTGTTTTTTATTTCATTGTTAGAGATCTCAGCTTCCAGGAATTGGTTATTTCTGGCGGTAATCAGGGAGGGCACCTCATTCACCAGAGTAGAAACATGTCCCAAGGCCTCCTCTTCACTATAGAGATTTTTGAAGTGGGTGAAGGCAGCGTTTTTTATGCTACGGATGTCTCTATGCTTGGTGGTCTCAACTTTAATTTCTGAGATGGAGTCGAGGCATTTTCGGGCTTGAGATTGCTTATGGAAGAAGGATGAGTTTCTATCTCCCGCCTTAAGCCAGAGACTGCGGGATTTCAGTCTCCAATACTCTTCCTCTGCCATGCTAGCCTTAAGGAGCATGTGTTGAAGGTTAGCCTCCTTGTCTATTATTTCTTTTGTGATCTCTGCGTTTTTCGTAACCAGTTGATGCATCTCAAGACGTTCCTGAATCTGTTTCCTTTCCACTGCAGGATTAGGTAAGGTTTTTACCCAAGCTTTTAGGGCAGCTTTAACTCTCCTAAGTTTCTCCTCCCAAACAAAGAAGGCAGAGCCTTTGACCGGGTGCTTCCAGCTTTCTTTAATCAGAGGCAAGAATGACTGTTCCTTGACCCAATGAGAGCCGAATTTAAAAGGAATAGGGCCTTGATCCAAATGAGCCAGCAGATCAAGTTTAATAGGTCGACGATCGAAAACACTACAAGGGAGGATATGCATTCTAGACTCTAGACCAAGAAGAAGAAAAGAACTTTGAAAAAGGAATCTGTCTAACCTTGCAGCGATATGTCCCGGGTCGATTCTTTTGTTTGTCCAAGTGTACTTCCCGGACGAAGGCCCTATATCTATCATGTCCCAATCTTGAAGCAGATCCTCAACCCATTCCCGCGCCGGATCCCTAACAATGCTTCCTCCACGTTTTTCTGTCAATGATAAGGTGAGATTCAGATCCCCTGCGATTATGATATTTGCTAAATCTTCAGATTCTGCAAGACTTCTGATGGAGTCCCAGCAGTTCTTTTTCTCTCCTACGCTGACAGGAGCATACACGTTAAAGAGGGAGAGAGTCATATCTGATTCTACGTGCTTTAGCTTTGAGAACAACCAGTGGGTGTTATTAAATTCTTTGATCCTTATGAATTTGTTAGCATTCCAAATAGTGCCCAGTCCTCTTGATGCACCTCGAGCTGAGACTGCTTGACCTTTGCTTTTCTTCCACAATTTCTTACCGATCTGGAGGAAGGCATAGTCCTCCATTTTAGTCTCCTAGATGAGGAGTAAATCGGGAGATTCTGATCTTATCAAACTTCTTATGGCTTCTTCTTTTATTCTGCTCCCCATACCCCTACAATTCCAGGAGACAATCTTCATCACTTGCTTTTTGGATGGTGAGCTCCTCTAGAGCTCTGGGTCTGATTTCTGATCTTCTTCAGAGTATTTTCCAGGAGTTTCTCGAGAGTTGGTTGGCTTCCCTGAAGTTTTTCCTTATAAGTCTCCTGTTCTCTTTTTTCACGAGCAGATTTTTGACCTCTCAATGATCTTCTAGCCGAGGTTTGCGATGCCCCTATTTCGCCTTCTTCTTCTGAGTCCTCCGAACCTTGCACTTCCTTGGTCTCTTCTATGAGGATCTCTTTTGATCTATCTTCATTACTTTCCACTTGCTTAGGACCCAAGGGGGACTCTTTGTGGGGCGATCCTTCCTTCTGCATCTCTGGTTCTTGGGTGTCTTCTATTGCTGAGCTTAACTGAGCAAATTTGTTGCCTTGTTCTTCCATGATAGGGGTTTGAATTCTAGGGGTTGCCTGAGGTCTATTACCATTTGTATTACCAGTTCTAGGGGCTTTATGAGCAGTTTTGGTCCTTTTGACCTGAGTCCATCCTTCCTCCTTGCCTTTCTCCAGTTCACTATTCTTTGGACAACTTCGAGCAAAATGACCATAAACATGGCATTTCCGGCACTTGAACGGAAGCTGCTCATAATCCAGCTTTTGAACATGAGTCCAACTTCCAACCCTGATCTTTACTGCCTTGGGAAAACCAACCTCCAGGTCAACTTCAACACAGATTCTAGCACAGTCGTATTGGTCTTTGTTGTTTGCTCGGTCAATGAATTTTCCCAAGGTGTTTCCGATATGCTTTAGGGACTCCCAATTCCAACAATGCACTGGCATATTAGGCAGCCTTACCCACACAGGAACGGCTGTGGGAACGTCAACTGCTAGATCAAAATCAGGCGTCCACTTATTGAGATACAACCCGTGAGGGCCCATGAAATAGGGACCGTTCCGGAATATCAGATCCTTAACTTCCTTGTCAGAGAACTCAAACAGAAAGAATCCCTTCCCTAGAAAATACGAGGTGACTCTATTTTTAATCAGCGGTGCCCAGTTCCTTGCAACCCAGCTCTCCGTGGTTTTTGGGGAGGGGCAGAGACCAGTGAACTGTCCAACCAAAGCTCACTCAGCCAAAGAAAGGGCGACCTGGATCAGACCCTCAAGAGGGAGTGAAATCTCAAGGATGTCTTCCAATCGTTTCACGAACTTCGCAGCCTCAGATACTTTCTTCTTCGGCAGGGAATCCAAGAGTTTGAGAAAGGCTTCAGCATCAGAGGGGGGAGGCGGAGGGGGCGGCTCCATTATTGCAGCGACCACAGATCCCAGCGATCAAGATCTATCCCCTCAAGCCATCACAGAAGAGAACGAGCAGTGAGGAATAAAGAGCCCCTGCAAATTCCAATAACCAGAAGCAGAGGATCAAAGCGCCTCGCACAACCAAAAGAATCGCTGGGAGGCTGCCTCAACGCGTCGCGCCAACCCAAAGCGCTGCGACACCCAATCAAAGCGCCGCGTGGGAGCAGGACCGGAACATGAAACTCTGCCCACAGGAGGAGGTCAAAGGAGCCCTCCGAAGCAGTCAGAGGGCCGAGCCAGCGGCTTCAGGCGCAGAGTAGTTGTAGAGCGGCGGCTAGGTCTCTTTTCAGCTCCATTATATATTAATGTTACATGCACTTCTGTACTAATATTTTTCTATGATTTCTTATATGATATATAATCACACATACGAATGCGATATACTTTTCACAATTCTTCTAATCAAACTAATTTGTTAGAAGAATGATCTTACATAATTTTCATCTCTTTCGACTGTTAAATAATCTACATTACTAATAGTTGAAAGATATCTTTTTAGATCGCATAAAGGAAGAAACACCCTGGGTATATAGTAGAATAGATAATTTATATAGATGCACGTGATAGATTAGAATCATTTTCCATTGCATGTTATATAATCAAAACACACCCAAAATCATTCCTTATTGGGAAACTGGTCCCACTATCCCCAGTCGGAGCCACCACACCAAACAGAAAAGGAGCTGCTTTAAGTTCCTGACCGGGTGGTTTTCCCCCATGTTGTGGCAGCGAATTCCGAGGCCTCAACATTGTGGCGCTAGAAGGAGGGCCTTGTGAATAGAAAGAAGGTCTGATCAATCTAAAGGTCACTCTAAAAGTCTCTCTCCCTCTAGATCCCCATCAACTTCCAGAAAATTATCTAGATCTTCATCTTTAAAATCTGAAGTTGATCATCCTTCTCCTAAGTCTCCTAGTGACACTCAACCCATAATATCTCCCGATTTTCATCAAAATTCCCCTAAAGTTCAATCTTTGATAGAAAAAATAGAGATAGTATCCATTTCTGTTGAAAAACTTGAATCTTCTCAAATATCGGATATCAATTTTTCGTCTTCTTTACAACCTCGCAGAATATTAACTCGATCAGAAAGTCAAAAGACAGGAATTGTTCCTTTTGAATTTCCCATATATAATACTAAAAAGAGAATAAATAGGACTTAATCAGAGTCAATTGCCAACGAGATCTTATCTTATTCACCTGCATTACCTCCACTCATATCCACCACTTCCATTCCAACAATAAGTGTTACTTTAACTAGTTCCAGTACTCAGACTATTGTCCCTTCAACTAGTTCTAACATTCAACCTGCCTCTTCTTCAACTCAAACTCTATCCATCACATCCACTCAAGGTCCAATGGGAGGCCAAGTACCTCCACCAAATGTACACACATGGAACAATCCAGGGGCCGTAAATATGCCCACTCCTCTTCATGATCTACCAAAAGAACCTAAAAGATGGTTACCTAAGTTTAATCTTGATGATGGTCTTCCAGCATAAGAACACATTCATAATTACATGTTAGCCATCAATCTAAAAGAAGTAGTTGAAGAGGATTGTTTTGTACGATTATTTATATACACTCTCACAGGATCTGCAGGATCCTGGTATTTTTCATTGCCTCCCTGGTCTATAACTAGCTGGAATATGTTCGAAGAATAATTTCTAGCTAAGTTTGGGGATGACAGGACCATTGCTACACTCATCAATGATTTATCAAATCTAATAGCTAAATCGGGGGAGAAAATAAAATATTTTAATTCAATATTTAATAAATTTATCAATAAAATTCCTGCTACATCAGTTCCTGGCGCAGAATTTCAAATTGAGTGGTATATTTCATCTCTTCCATCCAATATAGTTATTTTTGTTGATAGAGAAAAACTGTCGACACTTGCAGAAAACATGAAGGAATCTCTATCTGTAGAGAAACGCATAACCGACTATGAGAAAAAGAATTCTAAAGACGATAGAAAATAAAAGAAGGTATCCTTCAAAGATGATTCGAAAAAGAAGCCATCTAAAGACCCGTTTGATGTATAAGGTCTTCAAAAAGTTTTGAAGACTATGACAAATGAGATGGCAGATATCAAGAAACAAGTCGCTGAAAGTTCTATTTCAAAAAAGACTTTCAAACCCTTCAATAAAGGTCAATCCTCTAATACTCAACCACCGAATATCATATCTAATGCCGAGTCTGATCAAGATACAGAGGAAGAGCAAACAGACGAAGAAGAAGATGAGGAAGAAGAAGAAGTTGAACTAAACGGAATGTGGGATTCATCCTACCAAGTGAAGAACAACAAGAAGCTTTACCTGTGAGTACAAGAATAAAAAAGAATACTGAAGCAACATAGCCAAGTCAACAACATAAAAATTTAACTGTTGCTAAGGATAAAAAAGTAAGTAAAAAGTCTACTTCAAAGGCTACACAAATAAGTCTTGTTACTTCAAATACTCCACCTACATCAAAGACAATGGTAGTCTCAGACACTATTGAGTAATGTAATTGAAGATATGAAGAAAATCAGGGCTAACATTTCAATTCATGAGCTTACTAAATTAAAGAAGCAACATAAAATATTACTTAGAGACTTGAATGCAATTCCTGCTTCAGTTTTACCTACTCCAGTAGTAGTGCAAGATGCTAAAGAAATGGGTAAGCCACCTTCTCCTTCAATTAAAATAGGTGCTACAAACTTGATTATGATAGGTGATCGATCCATCTCTCATACTCCTCCATTTCTCTTGACCTATGAGATATTTAATAAAAGCGTTCATAATTGTTTAATAGACTCAGGGGCCTCCTCTAATATAATGCCAAAATTAGTTTGTGCTAAGTTGAATGTAACTCCTCAGAGTTCTCTTGTTCATATAGTACAACTTGATAGAACCAGAGTAGAGGTGGTAGGAGAAATACATTATGTTTCTATCAGATTGTCATCAAATCCCAAGGTTTCTCAAATAATCAATATATTGGTGGCTGATATTCCTTAGTTTTACGGTTTAGTATTAAGTAGAGATTGGTCTGAAAAACTTCATGGATATTTTGAAACAAACTGGTCGCATATGTGACTACCATACAATTGAAAGCCAAATCAAATCCTAGTAGACCGTGAAAAGTTCATGAAACATACAGTCACTGATCTTGAAGGAATAAATGAGCCAGTAGCATTCAATGATAACATCATTGGAAACTACTCGACATAATTTTTTTTGGGAAATTTCAATGCTCAACCATCACCCTTTTTTAATAATGCAGTTACTTCTCAAATCGAGAATTTTTCTCACATGTAAATTTCAAAATGTATTAATTTTGTAGATAAACCAGTAGTTAATTCTTTATTTTGGACTCTTTATTTTGACGGTTCTAAATCTGAAGATTGTGCAGGTGCTGGCTGCATTTTAATAAGCTGAGAAGGAGAAAAAACCATGTTAGCCTGCAGACTTGAATTCAATTGCATTAAAAATATAACTGAATACAAATCATTAGTCCAAGGTTTGTACAAAGCCATTGATCTTAACATCAAATATTTGAAAGTCTTAGGAGATTCGGAAATCATTGTTAGATAGGAAAGAAATACCATTCATTGTAATTCTGGACATTTAAAGCATTACCAATCATTAGTCCAATAATTAACCATTGATTTCTTAGCCTTTAATATTTCTTTCGTGCCTAGGATGTAGAATGCTAGTGCAAATATAATGGCTCATGTAGCATCAAAGTTAATTCCATCCCAAGAGTTTAGTCTCGATATATTTTCCATTGAATTAATTTTTAGACCATCTGTTCCTGTCAATATTACCAATTGGAGAGTATTCAATAATGATTCAGATATCATATATTTTTTAACATCTGAGGATCTTATGATAGTCAAATTGTAGATGAAAATGAACATGACATTCAGATTAAGGAAGAACAAGATGAAAATCCAGTTCCTAAATCATTTTTCAAGTTAGAAGACCTTTATGATCTGAAAGACAGGTTTAAAAGAGTTACTAACTCAAAAACTCAAAGTTCTACCTTAAGATTTGAGTTAGTAAATCTAGGAACTGACAATAAACCGCAGAATATCAATTTAGGTCTTGGTCTATCTTCCGAAGAAAGATTATCATTTATCAGGTTTTTTAGAATGTACAAAATTATTTTTTCTTGGGATTATACTGATTTCAAAACATATGATACTTCTGTGATTCAACACACAATTCCTATGATTTCAGATGAAAAAACTATACAACAAAAATTGAGGAAGATTCACTTGATTCTTGAAAATAAAATCAAAACAAAGTTGAATAAACTCCTCAAAGCAAAGATCATCTTTCCAGTTATGCATTATAAATGGGTTTCAAACTTGGTACCTGACAGGAAGAAAAATGGTGATATTAGAATTTGTATAGATTTTAGGAATTTAAACAAAGCATGTCAAAATGACAACTTTCCATTGCCAACCATGGAACAAGTACTGCAAACAGTAGTTGGTTGTGAATTTACGTCTTTTCTAGATGGATTCTCGGGCTATAACCAAGTTCTCGTACATCCAGATGATAGACTAAAGACTACATTCATGACTAAGTGGGGAACTTACACCTATCAAAAGATGCCATTTGGATTAATTAATGCACGTGCCACTTTTCAGAGAGCTATGGACACAACTTTTAGGGGTCTTATCAATAAATCAATGGTTATTTATTTAGATGACATTACAGTCTTTTCTAAACAAGCAACCAATCATGTGAGAGACCTAAAGAAAGTCTTTGAGCGATGTAAAAGGTATGGCATCTCATTAAACCCAAAGAAATCATTTTTTGCATTACATGAAGGAAAAAATTTAGGATTCATTATATCAAAGAAAGGTATCTATATTGATCTTGAAAGAATTGAAGAGATTAAAAGAATTCCTTTTCCTCATAACAAGAAAGCCATGCAATCGTTTCTTGGACAAATTAATTTTGTTAAAAGGTTTGTCCCTGATTTTTCACAAATAGTTTTACCATTGCAAAACATGATTAGGAAAATTTTTGTCTTTAAATGGGGACATAATGAAAAAGAAGCATTTGATTTGATTAAACAATCTATTGTCAATGCTCCATTCCTGACTACCCCAATTTTCTTAATCCTTTTACTTTATATAATTTTTCATCAGATACATCATACGCTGTTGTTTTAACACAACTTAATGACCAACAAATTGAAGCACCAATATCATTTTTCAGTTCCAATTTGCAAGGTGTAGAACTAAATTATTCATCTATCGAAAAGCAAGAATTTGCTGTCTTTAAGGCTATAAATAATTTCAAGCCATTTCTCCTAAAAACTCACACCAAAATCATTGTTCCATTCTCTGTAGTGAGACAACTATTAATGAAAAGAGAATTAGGAGAGAAAATGGGTAACTGGGTTACCGCTTTACAAGAATATGATGTAGAAATTAGACCCTCTATAATTGTTAGAGCCCAAGGTTTTTGTAGAATGCTAATAGGATCATCCCATCTATCAATAGAAGAAGACTCAAGTAACAATGTACAAATATCATAGGTAAGCCTCAATGATGTACAATCTCAATACGCTGATCTCATATTCTATTTGAGAAATGGATATGCTCCGACCCAACTCAGTTACAAAACGAAACGTGCTTTGAGATTAAAGGCCAACCAATATGAATTAATCAAAGATGTATTATTTAGGAGAAATTTTGATTATGTACTATTAAGATTCTTAAAAAAATATGAAGCAGAGAAAGTCTTGTAGGAACTCCATGATGGACCAACTGGAGAACATTTTGGAGGAAATACGACAACACACAAAATCCTGCATGCAGGTTACTATTGGCCAACAATTTTCAAAGATGCTCATGAATATGCAAGAAAATGCAAATTGTGTCAAAGTGCATTTGGAAGACAAAGGAAGCCAGCCTTCCCATTATAGCCAGTTAATATCGAACAACCATTTGAACAATGGGGGTTAGGTATAATCGGTGAGATTGTTCCTAACTCTTCCAAACAACATAGATATATTCTCACAGCTACAAATTACTTTATGAAATGCGTGGAAGAAATTCCATTGAAGGTAGCAAACTCTGAGAATATCATTGATTTCATTGACCAATATATCATAACTAGATTTGGATTACCTACTGCTTTAATGTTTGATAATGCATCTTACTTCTTAGGAACTGCTATGATGGAATTTGCAATCAAAAGAGGTTTTAAACTTAAGTATTCTGTAAATTATTACCCGCAAGTAAATGATTTAGAAGATTCCACGAACAAAAACTTGATTAGAATAATCAAAAGAACCGTTGATCAAAACCAACGAAATTGGCACAAGTCATTGATCTTTTCTCTTTGGGAAGATCGAATAACTCAGAAAGCTTCTATTGGCACCTCTCCATTCAATCTTGTTTTTGGAAAAGAAGTTATTCTTCCTACGAATGCAGTTATTCCCTCTCTTGCCTTAATTTAATTCATTGAGGAATCTCCTTCTTCTTCATTACAACTAAGACAATTTCAAATTCTTAAGTTAGAAGAAGAAAGAGAAAAATCTAAGCATACTCATGCACATCATCAACAGATAGTAAAAGCTTCATTTGATTCAACTTTTGTAACTCCAAAAAATATTCAAATTGGTGATCTAGTATTGAAATGAGACAAAGCGCATGAGGAAAAAGGTAAGCACACGAAGTTTCAAAAACTTTGGCTAGGTCCATTTCAAATAATTGAAGAAATAGGCCCATCAACATTCTTATTGTAAGATCTATCAGGCAAAAGAGATTCTTTTCCTGTTAATGGGCAGATTTTGAAAAAATATTTTTCATAGGAGGTAACCCCTTCTATTCCGTGTATACTAGTGTCTTTTTCTTTCCCTTAGGAAAATAAAAGTTGCTTAGTATAAATTTTTGCCTTTTTAAATAAACATATCGGATGATTCTTTTTTATTTATCACTTATAGAAATAAGAAATGTCAAGGAAACAATCGAAAGATTTGAAAGACAAATAGATTTTATTTTCACTGAAAGATGCAATTTCACTGAAGTTATTTATTCTCTGATGAACTCTCATCTTTATATAGCATGATTATTCTGTTATCAGTTAGGAAAAGAATCTTTAACATAGTAAAGACTCTTTTACAGAAAAGCAATCTAAAACTCAATATTATCATCCAGAATCCTCAAAAGGACCAATGATTCACCCCATCCAGGAAAACTTATTAATTTTTAAAAGAAATTCAAAAAAGATTATACTAGAAAAGCTTAAAGATAATAAGTCTCATCACGAGCTTGTTTACCATGTTCATAGGAAAATAGTTGAACTGACATTATAAATACTCCCTACCAAAACAAAATAATGAGTTGAGATTATATCAAGAGGACAAGGGGTCTCATCAAGAGCAAACTTGATCATTTTAATTAAAACTAGTGAATGGAATTGTCGTTATTTGGTTACCAAGAAAAGACAATGGCTTTTAAGTAAAAAGCAACAAAGAAAACAAAAAAACAAAAAACAAAAACAATTTTCAAAAAAGATCAAGTGAATAAGGTTGGAATTTATTTTTGGAATTTGTAAGAAACACTGGATGGGACAGCGAATCATTGCTGGGTAAAAGGTAACCCTGCCAAGAGCTTAAATTTCCTATTGGAACAGAGGTTCTACCTGTGATAAAATAGTAAATATTTATAAAGTTGATATGTAAGAGCCACCTGCTTTATCTTTTTGAACTGAGTAAAGACTGGTATAGATTCTCATACTTATATTTTTAAAAGAGGAATTTTTGTGAATTTTAATTGAGAGAAATTACGTTGCTTAGTAAGATATTATTTATTTTTAAATTCATTCCTGCAACTATTTTTATTTCAAAAAAGTTTTAGAAATTTCAAAAAGTTAGTCAGAGATAGCTGGTTCTCCCAAGTGAATCGCCAATTGTTGTTCTATACAACAACCCCCATTTATTTTAATAAATGGGGACCATTTTAAAATCATTAGGAAATTCATTTCATTTGTTTTTTTTAGCTTAAGTGAAAAAAATTTAGGAAATAAATTTTCTTTTGTTTTTTTTGCTTTCATTCCTTAGTGCGTATCACAATTTGCATATCTTACAAACTTAAACAACTTAAAATCCACTAATTCATGTGGGCTGCGATATGCACTAAGCTCTTTCCAAAGTCATATCAAAATCTTATTGCAAACACTTCAATCACCGTTATAAACCAAAATCGCATCGCACCTCATTTAAATGATCAAACTTATATGCAATTCGGTGAAAGTTGCGATTACGCGATGAACCAATAAAGAAATAAACATAAAATTCCAATGTCCGATAAAGCACAACCGCTTGAATTTTTAAATGTGAACTTCACATTTCGCACAACTTAACTAAAAACAAACTCATTGACCGCATAAAAGTTGCGATGTGTGATTTGCGCAGATCATGTTTCGCAGGATTTATGGGTAACATCATAAATGGTAATAGTTATAAGTTGCGATATGCGATGAAAGGTAGTTAATTAATCGAGCGTGTGAAATGACTCATGTCAAATCAAACTGAATATGCAATCCAACGTCTTAAGTTGATCGATAGATATTTCACATGAAGGTGTAAGAGATTTGATTTTAAATGATTGTTGATGATTAACGACATTCAATAGAAATAAGGTTTTGATAGATTCATATCTACTTCGAGCATGTGTTGAAGTGTTGAACACCAGATTTGTTTCAATTATGTTTTCCTCTCTGTTAATGTTTTCTCTATTCGCTCGAAATCAGGAAACCACTTAACGAAGTGAGGCAAATAGAGATGAACAAGAAAGGCAAAGAGATTGCCCACGTATCATTTACCGAAGACCCATATATGTCTCCCCTATTCTCATACACCACCAGCAACAAGGATTGTGGAAGTTATTCGTGGGAGGCAATTATGTATAAGATTTTTGAGGATGAAAAGCCAAGGGTAATAGTCAAAGTTGCTTCAGCAGGTGCATCTGTTTTTTCAAACTCGACCTATTTCAACGTTGCATGTTCATTCATCCATAAGGTAGCAGAAAGGCCAAATATTCTCCCCTATACAGATATGGTTAAGTGTGTAATTGACCACACGAACATAGAAGATAGAACATTCAAGGATCCAAAGGTAGAGAATATCGGTTCGTTCAGGGCAGAAGATTTGAGGACAATGTACCACTTACCTGTCCCACAGCAGAATTATGACAAAGCTTTTCTTCAAAGCTTTAGAGCAAGACATCCAGACCTGATGAAAGTCATAAAGGAATGAAAGGAAGATCAGAGCAAGCTTAAACAAGATAAACTCGGTACGTACCCAATAGCACAAATTACTTCCCCTTATTTTTATGCTGCATGTATGTTGTCTATATTATTCACAAAACCTGATACCATTAGGTTTTCTGTAGATTGGGTCCCATTGATTGACGCAATCGTCAATTCCTTAATTTTTAATTGGGAAAATATCCTATCTGATAATCTAGCTAGAAACATCATGGAGTATAGGAGTAAAAGAAGTGCTTCATGTAGAGAAATACCCCCCTTTTACATGAGTGCCTATGTCATGGACGTAATTTTCTTTGCTTCTAGTTTTCATACCATGGGATGGAAATGGACAGCCTTACCCCAATCCACATTTACCATAGAGCCCTTTGGGATTCAAACTTCCATTTGAATTTTTACAAAATTTTCCATAGAGTCATGTTGCCTATGCACCAGATGATATTCAATGAGAAAGCCCCTAGGGTTTCCACAGAAGCTAGTACAGACATTTTTTCTGTTGCTAGATGATTCACAGAGGAAAGTTTCACTTATGTCAGAGTATTTGGGAGTTATGCTTCTCCTCACGTCTTGCCATATTATGTTCCTGACAAATTACTTGCACGAGAGATAGCCTACCAGCTTGTTGTAAATGGTATTTCAAAACAACTTAAAGATGGTAAGAAGGTCGTTTAGCCTAATTTCCCTTTACAGTGCAGTACTTTTGCACTTTTTGATATTGGTCATACCTACAAGGAAGTTTCAAAGGTTAATCTATTGAATTTGGCTGTAATTCCAAGACGACCATATGATTCGAATGATGTAATTAAAAACTACATCATAGAGCTCAAAGTAAAACCTTTTGTGAAAGAGATAGATAGATTTGATGATTTATTTCAAGGTATTGAAAATTTTTCAGATGTACTTAAGGTTGCATCCAGTCAACTCAATTAAGATGACTTGGAAGCCTTCCAAGCATATAGAAGTAAAATATTGGAAAATATTCCTCTGAATTTATTTACTATTGAAGATGTCAACAGACCTACTCCAAGTATTACCTTGGATAATGAAGTGAAATACATGTCTGAAGATGAGTCATGACAATCAGAGCATCAATCTCAAAATTCGGATCATTCTGAAAATGAATCCGAAAACAGAAAGGAAAACCTACAAAAGATAATTGATCAAGTAATCCAAGAGATTGAGATGCATGAGAAAGGAGGAAGTAATGGAACTGAGTTCACTTCCCAAAAATTTCAGCACAGTCAAGATACACTTGATCAATCAGAAAATTCCCAACAAAATTATTTGAATAGTGAATGGGATGAGTTTTATAAAGCAATAAATACTCCTAAAACAATCCCAATACTGATCAAGCTGCCAATTTTCAGACACCTGAACATTCCCAGAAGCTACTGGAAACTGTTACTCCACTACAACAAGTTCCTGAAACTCATGATCGAGAGATCATCCCGGCTTATCCCACAGAACATATAATATTACAAATTGAGGAAATTCCTTCACTAGATGTCTTCTACAATCCTAATCATAATGTCGTAGTCAAGAAAAGTAAAAGGAGAAGAATTGACGATACAATCACATATCTTACAAATGAGTCTGTTGATGTTTTGTGGAAAGATCGTCTAGCTGATCCTACTGAACATTTAACCAAACTATCACATTTTGCAGGGGCATATGCTACTGCCATTATTGATAAAGATACTAAGGTTAAAATGTTACTGAAGCAGAGAGAAGATAGAATACAAGAATTAGAGAGATTGTTAAGTCAAGAAGAGTCTAATTCCAACGAGCAAATGAAATTGAAAATGTCCCTATTTCAGAAGGATTTCAAAAGTCTTAATTTACAGCATCAAGTACAACTCACTGAGAAGCAAGCACAACTGGAAGCATCATTAAACATATTACAAAGCTAGCCACAGTTGGAGAAATTCATAAACGAAGCATTGGATGTGAATGCTAAGTTAAAGCAACTACAAGAAGTATTTTGCCAACAAGATTCTATCACTGGTTCTTATTGTGACTCAAATGAAATATTGATCCAGCAAGTAGCTATCTAGAAACTTGAATGTGAGAATATTGAAAATAAAATCAATGAACACAGTCAATGGCAAGCATTAGACTCAGGCAGGGAAGCTGGTCTACCCCAGATAGACAAATCCCACAAGAAGATATTCTTTAAGGATTGGGAAGCACAAATAAAAGAAAGTAGAGAAAGCAACTGCGAAAGCATCAAGGTTGACAAAGGAAATTACTGAATCTATATGTGAACAGTTGTTGAACGCATAACTTATCAAAGGGTGCACGTCTGAAGTGCACTCAGAAGTCAAACAACTGGAAACACAGTGGAAACAAAAGGTAGAAATGCAGGATGAAACAATTAAAAAAGTAAATAAGTTTGATCAAGAAAATTATTGGAATTTTTAGATCAAACCTTATCAGGAGTACAAGACCCTGTAGTCTTTAACAGATTCAACAAGAAGAGCGCAGCCAGCACTCTCAAATGCAGTATTCAAGGATAGGTCAGATCAAATATTTCGTAGCCAACTCAGCACAAGCACATGCTAGATATTTGTCAACTTCGGGATCAAATCCAAAAGAAATATCGGAAATCATAAGTCATATTGTTACTTTATTTTCCTATATAGTAGTTAAAGTTATTCGTACGAGGATGGTTGTTTGAAACCTCCTCTATTTTTATGTAATAATCTATTTTTAAAACATAGTTAGTTTAGTATTTAAACCCCTCTCATGCATTTAGAGAAGGGTCCAAAAATTTGTCAAAAATATTCTCAAAGAATGCACTATTGTAAGTTTGTGAATGCTTTGATGAATTAAAGGAACACAGTCTGTTATCTTTTGACATTTGAAGCTGTTTAACTGATGTTTCACTACTGTACTCTTTAAATTGCTTTAAAGTGAAGAGGAGAAGATATCTACTGTTAGTTTACATGAGTAGAATTTCGTACATATGGTACTTCTATTCACTTGTATTAAGTCTTGCTTTCTAGATTGACAATCATCTTTTTTATTGCATTATATATTTGAGACGTCATTATAGATGAATGTTACATGCACTTCTGTACTAATATTTGTCTGTGATTTCTTATTTGATATATAATCACACATATGAATGCGATATACTTTTCACAATTCTTCTAATCAAACTATTTTGTTAGAAGAATCATCTTACATAATTTTCATCTCTTTTGACTGTTAAATAATCTACATTGCTAATAGTTGAAAGATATATTTTTAGATTGCATAAAGGAAGAAACTCCCCAGGTATATAGTAGAATAGATAATTTAGATAGATGCATGTGATATATTAGAATCATTTTCCATTGCATGTTATATAATCAAAACACACCCAAAATCATTCCTTATTAGGAAACTCGTCCCACTATCCCTAGTCGGAGCCACCACACCAAATGGAAAAGGAGCTGCTTTAAGGTTCGGACCGGGTGGTTTTCCCCAATGTTGTGGCAACGAATTCTGAGGCATGAACAAGTCTTTTAGTCATGAAAATTCCTCAGTCTTTTCAACATTGATTTTGTCAACTTCTCTTTGCATATTTTGTATCACCTTTTTACCTTCTTGAAAATTTACTTCTGAAATTTCTTGTATGTCTTCAGGCGTCACTGAATTTGGCTTTAAGCTAACGTCCTGTAGCGTTATTTTTTTCTTTTTGTGGGAAAATGTCAAAAACTTATTTTTCATATTTAGGATAAAGGATCCTAGAGTTTCCATCCAGGGTGAACCCAACACAATGTCACTATTGTCAACAAGTAAGGATTCAACAAAGAATTTTGATATAAATGTATAATCGCCAATGTTTAACTGTAAATTAGTGATTTCGTATTGTTTTTTGCCAAAAAATTCTAATTTTTCGATTATATTTAGCTCAGGAATCACTAATTGCTTGGAAATTTTAGGGTTATATAATTTTTATCTTCGACGGGTGATATAGCAATAGTGACATATTTTCCTACGAGAGTTCCTTTCAATTTAAATAGCACTTTAGTGTTGGTGGGTAAGGTTTCTAAAAATCGTCATGACTTCTTTTCTGTATTAGATGTCATTTTGCTTTTTGAGATAAATTTTCTTCAAATTCACCTTTTGTAACTTATAATCTTAATCTTCTTTGGTTATGAATTTTTAATAACTTCAAAATACTTTTTTCTTACCTTTTTCTTCTACTTTGTAGAAGTATCTTAAATACTAAAATACTCCATTTCAATATTTATTTCAATTTTAATCAACTTTAACTTTTAAAATTCTTATATGCTTCACTTTTTTCTTGGTCCTTATTTATTTATTTTTAAACCATAATCCTATAAAAATATTTTTTAATATATCCTTCACTTTTTCTTCTTTTTATTTTTCCTCGGGATTTCCACAAATATCTCTTAATGGACGTTTATACCACTCTCATATATTATAACTTATATATCCTTGTATTTTAGTGAGAAATAATTTATAATGTCTCCACTAACAAATAAATAAATATATATATATATATATATATATTTTTGTTTAAATTATTAAACCCTCCTCTCATTAACAAAAACCATTATCTTAAATTAAACCTCTCTTCATTAAGAATTACCAAGTGGAGGATAACTAATGTAAATGGTCAACGTCACAACTTTTAATGTATGCCGCTTTATGCCTTTAATTTATTATGTATTATGCACTTAAACTTCTAAATCAAACAACCTTTTCCTTCAAGAGGCTCAAAGGCAGTCGTGCAGATAGATAGTGGATATGCAATTGTGGTTTGTCCTCGATGAATGGAATAGTGGCCGATACGAGGTTCGACTTGAGACGCTCCAAATATTAATTTTAAAGACGAGGACGCTGGCCAAGGGCATAGAGGTAAGCGATGGTCAATAATGAGTAGTGTGCGGTTATGCAGCGAGGGGCAATGAAGGGACAGGTGAACGCAGACAGGACAATGCAATGGTCGAGCATTTACAGTAAAAACTGCTGGACAGGAGTCACGGGAGTGATGGACAGAGCGGCGCACTGGAATTGTAGCGGCGGTGGTAATGGATGTGTCGTTGACGTCGGATGCACCACTGTATGGTGGTTGGCGGCGTCATAGGAAGGTCGACAGCGGTTGTAGAATAGGGCATAATAGGTTGATGGCAGAAGAGAAGGACGGTGGCGTCTTGTAGTGGCGTGAGGTGAATGGAAGAACAACGTCATTTGTATGGGTGCAGTGGAAGTCATGGTGGTTGGACTTCACCAGCGGAGTAGTAAGGCAGAAGAGGAGGTGCTGGTTGGTTCAGATAACAAGTTCTGATACAACCGACTATTTCTATATGGGGCGGTGATGTCGGAGGGCTCGGTGGTTGAATTCATAGATCAACGAGCAGGTAATTGTATTATTTTTTTTATTATTTTTATTTAATAAATTTATTAAATTTACTAAAAAAAAAATTCTTTTACAAATTTTTTTTTTTTATTTTAATCTTTTAATTTCCCTTTTATACCGACCCTTTTTTTTCCATTTTTTTTCTCTTTAATATTTTTTATTTTATTATTATTATTATTTTCCATATATATATATATATATATTTGTTTTTTACTTTTTCCTTTTCTTTTTTTCTTAATGGTCAAATGGAGAATCTCCCAATGTGTATTGAAATGCTTCAATGGCAACAAAGTTGATGAATTTTCGATGGCCAAGGGCTTGGATCAGAGAGTGTGGCTCTATGCAACAGTTAAGCGACCGAAGGCTTGAACTGCTCTGATACCAAATGAAGTGAAAAAAGTTCCTTCTCAAGTTAAATACTCTAGAAGACTTGGAATATGAAAATGTCCATTGAGGATACAAAGATTATATATTAAAAGTATGAGGAATGATGATGAACGATTACAAATGAGGCCTGCTTATATACCTAGGCAAGTGCCTCTTCACGAAAGGTCATGTCTCATTTAGACATGCCTTTTCAATCTAATTACTAATTAACTAATTAATCATTATTTATATTATTTTATTCATTACAAAACTCCTCCAGCAATATAATATAAAACTCATCATTTCTACAGTGCGCCCAGGCAAACCAGGTACAACAGCGGGCATGCAGTTTGAGGTCGTGCAACCTTGAGCCATTTAGGGAGGCAGTGGAACCATGATTTGAGTCACATTTTCAGAGGGCCCAAAATTTTCCAGTGTCCAAATTGGACAAATTTTATATGGATTTTACACCTCTCGGCGGCAGGAATCTGATGGCGCTGTCCATTTCTCCAACATAGGTCTCCATCTTTCAGCCACTTTCCATCTTGGAGGTATAAGGGTGCTTTATGTAATTTTTCTTGTACTTCTTCTTCTTTTTTCCAATTAATGAATGAAGGCCTCCCCACTGTTGAGTAGGGCCCGGAGACGTAGTCCAAATTGGACGAACTCTGTTATCAACCCTTTTTGTCATCTTTTCATGCTTTCATGTTCTTTCTCTCTTCTTTCATGTGCACTTTAAATTGTTAAGGTTAACATGTCATGTTTCGTGTAATTCTTTAATACATCGACAAGAAAAAGATATTGGATCAAGTCGACTCTTAGGATTCGTAGTGTTTGTTAGTGTCAGAGTATACATTCTTCCATCAGTGATCAATATCATTCCTTTCATTTTCATTTTAGGTGTCTCATTCCATTATTTTTATATCATTCCATTAGGTCATGCTAAAAATTGTTTCACTAATGGTAGCCTCCCTCAATAAAACTTCACTCTCCCTTAGAGAATCATATTTGTTGACTCACTTCCATGTCTTCTTGAGCATAATAACACCTATGAAACAATCATTTCACCATGTCTTGTCTCAGTTAAAGTCAACCACGGAAATCGGGTTATTCAAAGTCTCATTAGGTCATTAGGGTTTTGTTTTTCAAGGTCCGAAAATGCATTATTCCATCTCAATAAAGTAAGCAAACAAATGAGAGTGACTCAATGACATTATATTTCCATCTTCAGAAGATCATCAGTATGTAAATATTATATTTTTTAAGTTGTAATTTTGATTTCATATGATTTTCATATCAACATGTCATTTTGATATGAAATCAAAGATGTAATTTATTTTTATTTTCTATGTAACTTTATGTTTTTTATATGTAATATTTCATTCCCTAGCTGCCAACTCAAGCATTAATGTCAAAATAAAGGACATAAAAGCCAAACTCCATCAACTGAACAACCTACAAAGCAAAAAAGTCAGAAGTCAAAGAGAATTAGTGTGAAAATTTGAAAAGTGAAAAGTGAAAAGTGAAACGTAAGGAAAGTTGGTTTTCAAAAGCATAAATCAAATATACTTAAGTATAAGAGCCCTCAACACTTGAAAACAAAGTTCATTTGTGTCGTACAGCCTCAAGCAATCCTCAACAAAGAAGAAATTTTCAGGTTTTAGTGTGAAATTGTGCAAAACAGAGTAGGACGCAGCGCGTTCTCCTGGTCGTTGCACGTTTAGCCAGGACGATGTGTGTTTAACAAAGACACTACGTGTTTGGTCGAAATCAATAGTGTAATTTAAAACTGCGCTGCACGTTTAGCTCAGACGCCGCGCGTTCTCCTGGGTCGCTGCGTGTTCCCCCAAAAATATCCGAAAAGCCTCTAGCAACTTGCCACTCCACAATTTGATGCTAAAACTTTACACAGTGAGTCTACATGCTTCTATTGCCAATATGTAACAAAATTTCCATCTCTTTGATGTATCATTGTGCTTCAGTCAATTCATAACCTACTACTAAATTAAGAAACCCTAATGTTCATTAAAATCTAATTCACATCCTAAAGCTGGTCCCTAAAACTTTATACACTCTCCCTCACAATCCTAAAACATTTTCCCAACTCCCTACTTGTATATCTCCATTCCCTAAACTATCATATCCCTTATAAACCTAAGTTCTAGGGTTTCACTTTCCTATGCTCCCTTCCATATTCCCATTTCCTCACACCTCCCTTCACTTCATACTCTTTCATTTCATTCCATCATCGCTAGGTTTTTTGACACCAAGAAACATCATGGCTGCAGAGAAGAACATAAGTTATAGTGAGGAGTGTTACACAGCAATTTGTCACCATCCCTGCAATTCCCTGTCCGCACATTGGAGGGCTCATTCCGTGACCTATGAGCAGTGACATAACTTGAAAATAATTTCATGGCATTCCCCTGAACATGTACTTTCATTGCCCTGAAGACAACTCCTTGTGAAAAACCCTAAAAATAGCCTTTTTTGCATTGGCGCGGGTACATAGTTCAGCCCTCGCGCCAAGGGGGAAAATCCTCCAAAGAGGGCACGCCAATTGGCGCTCTGTCTCAGAGCCGCACCCGCACCAGGCTTAATAAAGGGTGTTTTTAAAAAATAAATGGCGGAAGATTGACCCCAACCAATTTTTAAACTAGTCTCTAATTTGATTTGGGAGGTTGGCTCTGGATTTCCATGTAGAGGAAGTAGTTTTCCACCTCTCATGGAAGCTTCCTTGAGGATAGGGCCAATCCCATGATTGTAGGGATCACAACTCCCCTTCCTCCATCTATATAAGCTTGCCATTTTCCTTTGCAAGTGAATCTCCAAGAGCCTTCATAGACCGAAGAATGCTGCAATAGTCCTCATAGTGTCGAATCTATAGCAAGGAGATTGACGATCGAAGAGAGAGGCTTGTCCCCATTCCCGACAAGCTTTACCGAGACGTATTCCACTGACGACCCGCCAAAGGGGGATTTCAGCGTCAGATCCAGGTTGTATCATCCTTTGTTTCATTAATATAAGTGACTAAGATTATAGTTCCACTCGTATTGTTTATGCTTCTTTATGAGTTGTGTCCTCTCTGACTGACACATAATTGCAATTATTTGGTTTTACACTTGTATGTTCGTCGTGTTTCTTGTGTGTGCAGGTGTTCGATCGCATCAAGTGGTGGAATTGTGACCTGTCGGAGCAAGAGATCGAGAGCACTATCCTCTCCACAACGACAATAGCGTTGGACCTGAGGTAAGCCTTCCATCGCGCTTTGATTTTGCAATTAGGAGCTTGCGTTGTAGCGTGATTTGATTGTTGCTAGAACCGTTCTGGGCTAGTAGGGATCGCCTCTGTCCGCAGAGGGGATTTTCCTATACAAAAAATTGGCGACTCCGCTGGGGATCGTCTAGTTGGTTGTTTGCTTTATAAACTACAGACGGAGCCTGAAGTTAGCCAGATAGCCTTCGAAACGCTCTTGCTCTACATTAGCGAAGTAGATCAACGTTGCTTTAGTCAATCTCCGGTCTAGTTTATGAACTGAACACTTGGAGTATTGTCTTGTCTTTCAGTCATTTCTTGACTTTGATGGCTTGATCAGCGCTTTTGGGCTGGCTCTTGCTATGTGTTTGGCTTTTGTTTAGCCTTACCATCACTGGTCTGCCTCTTGGATTGCTCTTTTTTCATTTTTCCTTAGTTAACTCGGTTGGCACGCTTTTCAGTGTGACAGTCGCGCCCACTGGTGCATGTTGTCAGTGTATTACTCGCGCCAATTCTGTTCTAGCGCTAGTTTCAGCCTTACAGTCGCGCCAATCCTGTAAGGTGCTAGGGTTTATTGTGTTTTGAGCCTTCTGAGACTGTTATGGGTGTTTTGTCTTATTTTTACGACTGTTTGAGTGTTCTGGAGCCTTGCTTGACTGACTAAAACCTTTATCCTTTGGTTGTTTGCCCTTTTCCATCGATTTTACACTCTAGCCCTAGGGCATCTAGGTGCTATTGTGCGTCGAGCCTCCCTTGGGAGTTTTCGGTTTCTGTCTGTTCAGTCAGCTTTTTGATTACTTCTCTCCACTCGTTTGGTGGTTGTCTATCATTTTATTGCGTTATTTGAGTGTTTGGCTTCTTCTTCATTCGAATTCCTCCTTGTCTCGTTTTGGGCCTAGATTGCATGGTTCAATTGAGTCTTTGGGTGTCTTTTGATTTGAGGGAATTTTTGTCAATTTGAGGTCTGATTGTGTGCTTGCATTGAGTGAAATTTGATTGTTTTTCTCTTTTTCTATCGCTTCTCAAATTGCTTGTCTCATTATTTTTTAGTGCATTTTGCTCTTAACATTGAAAATACAAAAAAAAAATCTCTTTTTCTTGGATTAGTTAGTGTGAATTAAATATTTTCAGTGTTATTAGTGATTAGTAACTTTGAAAGAAAAAACTTTTAGTTTCCATTAGCTGCATTAGAGACATTCACTGGTTGCTGTCTGGTCATTTTGTTGTTGTGTGAAAAGTTCTTAACTCTCTCGTAGTTAGCTTTCATTGAATGAAATGGTATACTGTGGCATGTAGTGTGCATTTAGGAGATTTTGAGACATAACACTCGCTAGGGCCTGAAAACTGAAACATAATTGAAGATAAACATTAAAATTCATTCAATTTACACTAAGGCAGCATTGAAATATTAACGAAACATTTAGAGGTCTAGGCTAGAGACGTGTTCCGGCGTCTTTAAACCTAGTAGCTGTCGTTTGCCTCTTGGCTTTAGACAGCACTAGTACGGACTTGTGCTCCCCGTACCGTCGCGTATATAAAGGGAGACCCCACTAGGTTTCTATCCTTTATCCATAGGAAGCTGAGTCTGCCGCCCTATACCCGTGATACCGAACACAACATTCAAGGAGATTGCCTGCACGTACGTTAAGTCATTGGTTGATTTCTCTTTCATTTTGAAACCAAGGTGTATATTGCAGTTCACGGTTATTTGGTACATCCTTTGCCTAGTATTCCTGAGCAGTCATTTTGATCTTATCTGACTCCTTAAATTTGAAAAGATGACCAAGCGCTTGTCCTTTCACGCTTGCTTCAAAACTGAAAGAGATAGAGTCATCTTTCATCCATTTCTTGACTCTTAAAGCATGAAACAGTGAAGTTTCTAAGTTTCAATGTCGTAAAATAAATCACCCGCGATCACACACCCTGTTAGATTTTTCTTGTTGGCCATTTGATTGTGTGCCTTGGTTCTTTTTCAGCCCATGTGTTGTGTTTGATCTTTTCTTTTCGTCATTACTGTCACAGTGGCGGAACCTTCAGTTTCGTCTACTAGTAGTCCATATACAGACGATTCATCAGAGGTCTCGTCATCCTCTGCTGAACCCCAGCAGCCCATCGTTTTTGAGTTTCCCGACGGGGGACCGGTTCTGTCTGAGCTACACTTTGGAGGACCAGTTGAGTTCAATTGGCCCTTTTCTGACCCTTGGTCTGGATTTGGAGTAGGGGAACATTTCCCTCCTCTTACATTGGGTTCACCTTTTTTAGCTGTTGTTATTCCTCCTAGTCCTCGTCGTCTGTTACGAGATCTAGCGGCAGGTTCAAATATGAGTGAATCCAACCATTCTAGCGCGGAAATCCCCACGTCTGGTGAAGATTACCAGCTATTCCTAGAAGTAACCCAAAGGTTATTCCCAGAAGACAACGCTGAATCATCTGTTATGTCTTCGCCCGGTCCCTCACTACCAGCAGGGTATAGATCCTTAGGTTAGATTATTGCCGTCGCTGCCTCTATGAAAGTGTCAGCTCATTCTTCGAGGCCGGTTATTCCTTCACTGGGGATGTCTCCTAGGACACCTATCACGTCACCCCCTCAGGTCACTTCTGTACCCTTCAGGCCCACTGTTTGTGTGGCTGCATCTACACCTGCTGTTACCACTCAGTCCGTAAGGACCACATCGCTTCTCGAAGACATCTATATAGCTTCTGCTATGCCGGAGAACATCTCTCCTGAGGAGTACAGAGGTCGGAAAATCCTCTCAAGATCCCAACCGATCGTATTTTTCACATTATGCACAGGATGGTACACCCGTGTACGTTTTTCCATATCAGTACGATGAGAACGGGAATCCTTTACGTTTACCCACTCCTGAGGCTCAACTTCATGCTCAGGGTTTACCGTATAACCAGGCTGGGCAACCTTATAACCCGCAAGGACAACCTTTTCAAGGCCAACCTTCGGGCCAACCTGGCTATCCTTATGACCTGCAAGGTTACCCTGCGGGCTATCAGGGGCCATTATACGGTCCGCAAGGACAGTATTACAACCCTTCAGGTCAACTCGTGCAGCCTCTTCCTGGAGTCCAACCGGGACAACCTCAAGGACTCATAGGTCAACCGGGGTACCAAACCGGGCCGGTATACGGTCCTGGGGGGCAAGTCCAACCTTCCCAACCCATGCAACCTCAGTATCCTGTTGCTCCAAACGTTGCACATCAGCCATGATCATCTTATGGTCATGTTGCAGGTCAAACCGGTTACCAGCCACCACCTGGCTCCATTCCTCCACCAGGCCAACCGGTTCATCCGGCACAACCTGGTGTTCCTCCACCAGGCCAACTGGCCCATCCGGTACAACTTGGTGCTCCATAACAGCCAGGTCAACCTGTGCAACCGACACAACCTGTTTATCCGGGTCAACCTGTTCACCCAGGGCAGCCCATTTAGCCAGGTCAACCAGTTCAACCAGGCCAGCCTGCACATCCTGCCAACCCTGCCCAACAACCGGTTTACTCGATTCCGCAATCGAATCAACCGGTGCACCCTAATTATCAGGCTCAGTAGGGTCCCACCTATCAGTATCCCACTCAACCTCAAGGCGGTTACTATTCTCATGGTCAATACCAACCCAATTATACCTAGCCCCAAGGTTCCAACTATTATCCTCAACAACCCGGCTACACCTATACTCAGCAGCCAAATCCACAGGCTGCCCAAACGGGGCCGACATACAACCAGGGTCCATACTATGGTTATCAAGCCTCGTACATTGGTTACCAGCAACCAAATCAGACTGGTTATACACCTTATACCCCCTACGGTCAGAATCTTACCGAACAGAACCCATGGGGGCAAGGATATTCTCAACCAACGTGGAGTACAGGTACCGGTCCTTATCGAGGGCCTAGCATGCCGTTCAAACCGCAGTTGCCGTTTTTGGCTACCTTGGAATTACCAGATGTTTCTAAACTAACCAATGATCCGATTCTTCACAATCCTTATTGGCCTCCGGTTCCCACCAAGGTACCCGACGAATGCCCAAAGTTTGAGGGAAAGGCTGGAGAGGACCCCCAAGCCCATGTAATGACTTACCATCTTTGGTGTTTGTCCAACTCTTGGGTGGATGATTCAATTCGTCTTCGCCTCTTCCAGCTCACTTTGACTGGCACTGCCGCTAAGTGGTATATCGAATTACCCCGTGGCATCTTTCAAGATTTCAACACATTAGCCATGGCTTTTCTGACTCACTTTCAGTTACTGGTCCGTTACGAGGCCGGGACGCATCTCCTGACTTCTTTGAAGAAGGATAAAGCCACCCATATATCGGATCACATTCACGAGTGGCGACGTCGTCATAGACTGATCAAGTTTGATATACCTGATTAGCTACTAACTCATCGGTTTACCACCTCCTTCGTTAACAAAATCGCCCAAGATATTGCGATGGGAGCGTGTGTGACTGAAGAACAAGCCATAGCGTGTGCCCAATATCTAGACCTGGTATACTCTCAATCTGGCACGCTTTATGATATTTTGACTGATGCTCCATGCCCGGGAACCTCTAAAGCACCACCTACCACTGCGGTGGATGGTGTTATTGGTTCTGTGTCTCAAAATTCATGAAAATATTCAAACGGGAAGCAAAATTCCAATTCATCCAACAATTCTGCTCTTCCCACCCCTCCAGATTTTGGCAAGAATGCGGAGGTTAACGCCGTTCAGGCTAATCCTACGGAAAAAGCCTCCAAAGGAAAGAAGAAGGGCAAAGGAAAATCCATACCCGATGCCCCAAAGCCAGAGTCTTCTAAACCTCGCACTGATGACGGTTCCCAACGCAAACCGAAGTACCCCTGCCTTATCTGTGAAGGAGATCATTATACTAAAGATTGTCCTCGACGATCTAAAATTAGTCAACTTCTGAAAGGCTCCAAAGGGACTCTGGCAGTTCTTAAAGAACCATTCCCTTCTTAGCAGACCCAGATGGTTGAGCAGCCCTCACCATCTACACCATTTGGGTCCCAGGTCTTTATGATGAATGGTGCTGCACCTATCTCTATCGTTACGCGTTCGAAGGATTATGCTGGATCGCGTCAGGCAGTTGGAAAGGAAGTTGTGGATGGTCCACCTCCCCCACCTGTCTCTGGTCCTTTAGAAATCGAGAAGCCTACAGCTGAACCTGTTGTGAGGCCACCCTCTAAAGGTGTTCTGCGAAGGTCTTCCTACAACCCAAATGCCCGTGCCGCTCAGCACTACAACATTGTTGAGGATTTGGCACAGGCGCCTTCTGCCATGTCTGCATTGGAAGTTCTTCAAAGTTGCCCATCGTAACGCAAAGCTTTGTTGTCTGCAATCGGTGGAATCGATCCTGCCGATTCTAGTCTTCTCACCTTCGACTTAGAAAATTTTACCCCCCGACTTCCACATCAAATCGCTCTTGTCATTCAAGTTGGGATCAACGGTCTTAACATCCATAGGGCTGTTGTGGATGAAGGTGCCTCCACCTGTGTCATGTCATTCGCTTGTTGGAAAGCCATTGGCTCTCTGACTCTGTCATCATCTCCCAATGCCTTGGAAGCATTCGATGGTCGGGAATCCAAACCCCTGGGTGTTCTCGAGAGTTTGCGATTACATTACAAGGGAAGACAGTCAACGTAGAAGTAGAAGTGGTTGACGCTAAACTTAACTACAATCTGCTTCTCGGCCACAGTTGGACTTACGCCATGCTATGCGTGCCGTCCACCCTCTTTCGACTTCTCAAGTTCCCTCATGAGGGAAAAATTGTTACTGTGGACCAGTTGTCTTTCTTCACTTCATCCTCTGAGATCAACGTTCCTTACGTGGATAAGATCCCCAATCCCCCTGACAGTGTAGGACCCGGTCTCTTCAAAGACCCCGTCCTCGTGGGTATTTTTCCCGCCCCACCACCACACACCGTTCAAGTTAATATGGTCTCTAGGTCTGACGACCCATGGATCATCCCTTCGCCTAAACAGGTGACTGATTTTGGAGAATCGATGCCCTTAACTCCAGTAGAGATTAATTACTGTGAAAACGTCGCCGCATCCGATCCTCCTCCTCCTCAACATGCTCCTTCGAGCATGGCTTTAGACAACTATTCTCAATCCCCCTGGCTTGGCGAGGCCGACTCATCTAATCCTCTAAAAGAGATTTTCCCTTCTGATGAAGCCATTGTTGAAACAATGTCTCTTGAGGAGCCGCCTTGGAGTGATGGACATCATCGTTCCTCCTTCATGCCTAGCTTGGGGGCAATGTCATATTTTCTAGAGCATTTTTCATCTCAGGTTCCTACTCCACCTCTCCAGACACCCATCTTGACTCATGAGGTCTTTTTAGAAGGAAACCTGAGCAACATTACCCAAACCATTCCGATCGACATCTCCGTCAAACTGGGGATAGTCGAGAATATACATTTGGGAGTGAGTTGTTCTCCTGATGAGATACGAGTTTATACTGATCTTTTTCGTGAATTCAGAGATGTGTTCGCTTGGTCCTATGAGGAAATGCCTGGGATTGATCCCAGCATAGTAGTGCACGAGATTCCTACCTACCCCGGTGCGAAACCCGTGCGCCAACGCTTACGCCCAGTGCATCCTCGCAAAGCCGCTTCCATTAAAGCAGAAGTTGAAAAACTTCTGAACGCGGGCTTCATTTACCCGATTCCCCTCACAGAATGGGTCTCAAACATTGTCCCTGTAGATAAGAAGCAGGGTACTATAAGAGTTTGTGTTGATTACCGTGATATTAATTGCGCTTGTCCCAAGGACAATTACCCCACTCCTTTCATAGATCAGATCATCGACGAATGTGCTGGGTGTGAGATTTATTCCTTGATGGACGGCTTTTCCGGGTATAATCAGATAAATATTTTTCTTGCTGATCAACACAAGACTGCGTTCATCTGTCAGTGGGGTACCTTTGCTTATAAAAAGCTCCTGTTTGGCTTGAAGAACGCTGGAGCTACTTTCCAGCGTGCTATGTCTTACGCATTCCACGATATACGCCATATCGTTTAGCCTTATCTAGACGATTTGCCAGCTCATTCAGCTCGGCGAGAGGACCATCCCGAACACCTCCGCTAGATTTTCCTTCGCTGTAGACGTTATAATATCCGGCTTAACCCTCATAAATGCGTCTTTTGCGTGGATTTTGGCCGTCTTTTGGGGTTCATTGTCTCCAAGGATGGAATTCGCCTTGACCCCCTAAAGGTCAAGGCCATTGTCAATCTCCCATCACCCTCCTCATTACACCAATTGCAGAGTCTGCAGGGAAAAGCTAATTTCCTACGACGCTTTATCCCGAACTACGCGGAAGTGGCTAAAGGTTTCACACGTCTTTTAAAGCAGAACTTTCCCTTTCATTGGGACAAGATTGCTCAGCAATCCTTCAAGAAGCTAAAGACGTTACTCATTAATGCTCCGTTGATTCGTCCTCCAAACTATCACCGAGATTTCACTCTATACTTGGCCGCCATGTTTAGCACCATAGCTATGGTTCTGGTGCAGGATGACGATGATGGAAATGAACATGTCGTTTATTATCTATCACGGAATCTTCTCGACATAGAAACGCGTTACGCTCATGTCGAGAAACTGGCGTTAGCCGCAGTGCAAGCTGTGCAGCAATTTCGCCACTACATCCTGTTGCGTACAATAACCATGGTTTCAGATTGCAACCCCATGACATATATTCTCTCTCGAAAATTACTGGGGGGAAAATACTCCAAATGGATTGTCATCCTTCAGGAGTTCGAATTAGAGTTTACCACTGCTAAGTTGACCAAATCACTGGTTTTTGCGGATCTCATTTGCTCCCTCCCAATAGACTCCACCCCATCTCACTCCGAGGATCATATCTCGGACGAAACACTCTTCCTTATCAGCACTCGCGACCCATGGTACGGTGACATCATAGTGTATCTTCAGACATCAATGTTCCAGTCTGAGTTGACCAAAGATGCCCGACGTCGAATTCGGCATCAGTCTCAACCCTACCGCATTGTAGGAGATACTTTATACCGGGTTGGAGTAGATTCAGTGCTCCTTCGGTGCTTGACCCTGGAAGACGCTGAAAGGGTCTTGAATGACTGTCACAGTGGCGCCTGTGGCGGTCACATGTCCGGATATGCCACTGCCCAGAATATTTTGCATGCAAGTTACTTCTGGCCGTTCAAAGACTGTATTGTTGCAGTCTGAAAATGTCATGCGTGCCAGGTTTTTCAGCGCAAGATGCACGCGCCACCTCTCCCTCTGCACCATGTTATTACAGTCGGCCCTTTTGAAAAATGGGGCGTAGATTTCATGACGTGTAACCCTCATTCGGCCGGGGGGCATGCATATATAATCATCGCTGTATACTACTTCACTAAGTGGGCCAAAGCGATGCCTACACTAGCTGCTGACGGTAAGACAACTGCTTAGTTTATTTTCAACCACATTATTGCACGTTTCAGGGTCCCTCAGGCCATTTTTACTAATCATGGCACTCACTTTCGAGATTACATGATGGCCGAGCTGACATCAAGATTGGGCTTACGACATGATAGCTCAACGCCATATTACCCCCAGGCAAATGGCCAGGTTGAGGCTGTCAACAAATTTTTGGTCACTATGCTTCAACGGACAGTTGGTATTCATAAGTCCAATTGGCATCTCCAATTGTTCTCAGCTCTATGGGCCTACCGGACGTCAGCAAAGAGTGTGACTGGATTCACACCGTTCCAATTGGTGTATGGTCTGGAAGCCACTCTTCCGGTTGAGTGTGAGATTCCTTCTTTGAAGTTAGCTGTGAAACTTTTACCCGACACTTCTCCTAAAGAAGAGCGTCTCTTGTATTTGGAACGGTTGGATGAAAACCGCCGCTTGGCTGCTTTAGTCATTGAAGCACGGAAGAAGCGGGTCAAAGCCCACTTTGATCAATCTTTATCTCCGCGTTCCTTTGTCGAAGGGGACCTCGTCCTCCTATACGACCAAGCGCATGACAAACTCGGAGCGGGAAAGTTCAAACCTATGTGGCATGGGCCCTACATAGTAAAACAAGTATTGAAAAATGGGGCTTATGAGCTCATTGATTATGAAGGAGTTCCATTGGCGCAACCTAGAAATGGGCTGTACCTTAAAAAATACTACGCTTGAAGTTATTTTTGGTGTGGTGTGTGTACATAGGTGTGTATATTCATTTGTGTGCATGTGTGGTGTGGTGTGCGATGTAAGCATCTTTCTGCTGATTGGGTCTTCCTGATTATGCAGATGTCCATTACTCCATTTGTGGGTTTCGCGGATGGTGCCTCCCACAGTACCAGGAATCTGTCCTCGGCAGCCTGGGTAATCTATGATCCTGCTGGTGAATTGGTCAACCTGTAAGGTGTGTGTCTGGGTCCTGCTACAAATAATATCGCGGAATATAGTGCCGTGTTGGAATTATTAACCGAGGCTGTGGACCTCGGCATTCGTGAATTACTTGTGTATCTAGACTCACAACTTGTAGTATTACAGCTTAATGGTCATTATTCAGTTAGAAACCCATCCATTTTACGTCTATATCTACGTATTCGTTTACTGGAAAGAAATTTTGATTATATCACATATCAACACATATCCAGACATATGAATACATTAACGGATGCAGTAGCTAATATGGTTTTAGATAGACATTTGCGCAATTTATAAACAAAAACATCATCACATGTAAAAAAGATCCATCTAGAATTAGGTATGTATATATATATATATGTCGAAATGTTTGCATAGTGTGCATCACATAAAAATAAAAAAATATACATGTTCGTCTTAATACAGCCGGAGACGACATGTCTCTCAAAAAATATGCAGAAAAACCCTAGATGTCTAATCTGCATGGTGCTCGTGATAACAAGTCACCGCGCGCACTAAGCGCCTCAGTAGGCGGTGGAGGCAACTAGGCACCCCCACGGTGTGTCGTTGGTATGCTAGCGGAACATCTGCTAGCCGTGCATAGTCCGGGATCCCCCGGGCAATGCCCTCCAGGTTCTGAATCAGTTCACCTCCTTCGCCACCCTCAGCCTGAGGGTCATGTGCGACATGGGTCCTCCGTGCAATGGGTGACATGCCCGCGGGCCTCTCTGGGCCGACATTTGCATACACATAAAACTGTTATTAGAACGGACATGTATTACCAAAAAATCATAAATATATAAAAAACAAAAAGAGTATCATACCCAACTCCTCATCCCAATCCTCCCCCTCCGGGAGTGGAAGATCGGGATCTCCGGTGAAATCGATCCCAACATAGGGCCAATCCTCGACCATGATCAGTTGTCGCCGCAACCACCCAAAGAACTCGGGCCTCCAAGACATCTGTTGGCCTCCTCCTGACCTGGGCATAAGTGCTGCCCAGCGAGCCATCCTCGGCTCTCGTGGTACCGGCGCGGCAACTATGGCCCCTTGGCCCTGGAAAATGGGTAGTCATTCCAGGATGAACGACACCAAAATGGAACCATAGCCAAACTGCTTCAGTTTGACTTGTTTGCATCTTGTCAGCTGCCTCTTGATATTGACCATCACTGCAGTGGCCCAATCGAACAATGTGGGGTTCATACACTCAGAGGCTAGTATGAGTTGGGCCTTGGTCGCCTCATGTGGTGCCTGTGATCCCGCAGCCTGCGTAATGGTATGTAACACTACTTTGAGTGTTAGATCATGGACAGTATGGATATCCACCTTCCCGCTTCCCGATCCGGTTCGTGCCCCTGGGCACACCCTTGCCATTACTTGTTCCATCTTTTCTCCGGAAGGTCTGCTGCCCGTCATAATGGGTACTGGGCCTCTGCGCGACAACCCGGTGATGAAGTAGACGTCAGAAACCTCAAGTGCCAACACTTGGTCCCGAAGTTTGAATACTTCCTCATGTTCGTCCCATATGCTGACCAAGTACTGTAGCAGCTCAGGTTGAGCTCGTAAGCATGGAGTCAGGAAGAATTTTTTGAGTCCACAGTTTCTAAGTGCAGTCATACAGGCTTCATTTTCCATAGCCAGTTCATCTTCCTCCCCATGTTCCCTCTCCTTCCATTCAATAACCATTGTGCTTGGATTACCTGCATCAACATGATAAAAAACCCTTGTTAGATATCTGTTATGCTTAACAATGCATATGGATGGCTCACTGTTTAGAAATATAAAGCGGAAAATTATGTCGCGCCATTGGCGCGACCCCTTTGTGAGCAAAAGCCCATTGGCGCGAGTCCGTGCCCGATACCCGCGCCAATGGCGGAGCCCTAAAATTTTAAAATGTCTCCTCCAGAGATCGACTGTGCAATGGAAACTCATAAAAAAATAGATCAAAACAGAGCTTAAGGGAGCGTCTCTTACCTGAAACAAACGAGGAGCTGAATGACGTCCCGGATCAGTCGCAATCGCCGTCAGAAGTTCACACACAAAAAAACCACTGTTGCTCTCCAACAATGTAAAAAGTAAAAGTAAATTTGTTTTTACCACTTATGGCCTACTTATAACTTTTGAAATCAAAATTAGGTTTTAAGTGTCATTTTTATCAATATTTTAATATATTTTGTCAAAAATGGATTTTACACTCGCCTTTATGTGCAGCGACAGGTTTTTGAGCGACTTGGACAGTGATACGAGTTGTATTTTATACTTTTTCGGACTCGGTAAAAATATGAAAAAGTCACTTTGGAGTCATCTTTCAGCTCTTTTTTGACTCTCTAAACATGAAAATATTGTCGAGTCCCTTGTCGTTTCGATCTCGTTAAAGTGGCCACGAAACGACATCTACCCATTATACGTTTACCCCCTTTTCAGGCTGGGATAGATTATTTACGAAAAAGGAATACCCTAGCCTATTGCGACTAGGAGGTTTTCTCAGACATAGTTTTCTACCTTTTCGGATCTGAGGAACTATTTACAAAAAGGGACCTTTGGAGTTTACTTTTCTGCTGTCTTTTCAAACTCTCTAAACATGAAAAGACGCCGAGTTCTCCCTTTGTCAGACTCGTTAAACCCTGATGACATTGGATTCAGTCGTAATGACGATATTCGAGTTTCTCTTTCCTAGGGCTCGTTAAATGTACTAGGATGGATTCGCCCGAAGGGCAGACTTATATTACAAGCACATGCTATCCCCTTCAAGCTTGTTTTCAAAAATAATTGGGGTACTCGCTAGAAATGGTGGGGAAAAATGGAACCAGAATCATTGTCGTGTCGGCAGTATGTCGCTCTTGAACATGGCACTTGTCTGCATTCGTGTCGGGTTGGGGGCATCTCATCTCGTTTTTCACTTGCCTCTGTGGGTTTGGGTAATCCCTTTTGACCTCTCATCTGCTCTTTGCCTTGTCATCATGACCTCTGATCTGTTGATGTCAAATACTGCCAAATCCACTGTCATGCCGCCAATATGTTCAAGAGAAGTTGACCTCTGCAAATATCAACCTTCCTCTGATTCTCATCTGATCCTGATTCACAAAGAAATTATGTTCCTCTGTCTCGTGTCGATGATGTGGGAAACACTATGGCCCACCTTCGATCAAGGTCACTTACTGTCGATTTCAGCTCATTATCTAGGAAGCTAATCTAGAGACTCCCTCCTGGTACCTTGGATCCTGCATGCCTCAATGGCAGGTTCTTCGCGTTCGACGTGAGGTTTTCATCACTGACCTCCGATCGAGTGATTCTACGGGTGTTCGACGCCAGCTCATTGATTCACATGCCGTAGACTGTACCTATAGTACCTTGAGGGCCATTGTCATTATTGGTGGTACCTCTCGCGTCTGTTAACAACTTTCATCATTGGCTGGTAATCAGACGATGTTCTTGCATGTTCGACTTTAGCTCACATATTCGCATGCTTGAACTTGTATTTTGTTCGGGTCGAGATGGACGCAAGACCCTGGATTTTGTACGATGGAACCCAGGCTACATGCGATTTTATGGATTATTATGATTATTTACATAACTCACTGATTGGATGGCTGTGACCATACCTGAGTCTATTTATCAGTCCTCACTGGATGGCTGCGTCCATGCCTTGGATCTGGATTATAGCACATACCTTGGATCTGGATTATTGTATACTCTGTTATGGATGGTTGCGCCCATACCACATATATATCATGTATCTGAGATATCAGTTGTACTTCTCTACGCAGGTTTTCCGACGGCGGTGTTTTCAGTTGGACATGTTCTCGTAAAGCATTTCACCCCTCTCTCTCTTTCAGGCCTCATGCTTTAGGGGGCATCTGTTACACAACAATTTGTCACCATCCCTGCAATTCCCCGTCCCGCACATTGGAGGGCTCATTCCGTGACCTGTGAGCAGTGACATAACTTGAAAATACTTTCATGGCATTCCCCTGAACATGTACTTTCATTGCCCTGAAGACAAATCCTTGTGAAAAACCCTAAAAATAGCATTTTTTGCATTGGCGCGGGTACATAGTTCAGCCCTCGCGCTAAGGGGGAAAATCCTCCAAAGAGGGTGCGCCAATTGGTGCTCTGTCTCAGAGCCGCACCCGCGCCAGGCTTAATAAAGGGTGTTTTTTAAAAATAAATGGCGGAAGATTGACCCCAACCAATTCCTAAACTGGTCTCTAATTTGAGTTGGGAGGTTGGCTTTGGATTTCCATGTAGAGGAAGTAGTTTTCCACCTCTCATGGAAGCTTCCTTGAGGATAGGGCTAATCCCATGATTGTAGGGATCCTAACTCCCCTTCCTCCATCTATATAAGCTTGCCATTTTCCTTTGCAAGCGAATCTCCAAGAGCCTTCATAGCCCGAAGAATGCTGCAATAGTCCTCATAGTGTCGAATCTATAGCAAGGAGATTGACGATCGAAGAGAGAGGCTTGTCCCCATTCCCGACAAGCTTTACCGAGACGAATTCCGCTAACGACCCACCAAAGGAGGATTTCAGCGTCAGAGCCAGGTTGTATCATCCTTTGTTTCATTAATATAAGTGACTACGATTATAGTTCCACTCGTATTGTTTATGCTTCTTTATGAGTTGTGTCCTCTCTGACTGACACATAGTTGCAATTATTTGGTTTTACGCTTGTATGTTCGTCGTGTTTCTTGTGTGTGCAGGTGTTCAATCGCGTCAAGTGGTGGAATTGTGACCTGTCGGAGCAAGAGATCGAGAGCACTATCCTCTCCACAACGACAGTAGCGTTGGACCTGAGGTAAGCCTTCCATCGCGCTTTGATTTTGTAATTAGGAGCTTGCGTTGTAGCGTGATTTGATTTTTGCTTGACCCGTTCTGGGCTAGTAGGGATCGCCTCTGTCCATAGAGGGGATTTTCCTATACAACAAGGAGGAATAAAGACAAGAGAGAAAGTCATATAAAAAAGGACGGAAAGTCATCAGACATGAAACAACAAATACTAAAGAGCTTATGGCATCTCCCCTCACTGTGACATGCTTTAAGCATGTAGGCTGTTTCGAGTTATGTGAAAAAGTGCAAAGGGTCCAGTACCATCCTATGTTGACAAGATTATTCATTTCTAACCTCCATGACAAATAGGTCACCCTTGTTGGTGTCAATTTCACTATGTCCACTGACATTATAGCAGCTGCCACTGGGATACCAAATGTTGGGGAAAGATGGTTCAAACAAGGAAATATGAAACATTATTATTATGAGCCATATCTTAAACCAAGGTAAAAGAATGAGAGAAAGATGATTTTTCCTTTCTCCTACCTCCTGGACAGATATGTCCCCATGATGAAAATCATCATGAAATACTTCACCTGTGAGGGAAGTTTTTCTAGACTCTATTCCTATCATATCTGGCTACTCATGCACTTCACTAGGGTCAGAATGCTTCATATACCTTATTATCTCTACGAGAGCATTGATAAGATGGAATTTATTACCCAAAAGAGAGATTATGATCATCAAATGCAAAGTCTCTTTCACCACTCCCTTATGAAGATGATAGTCCTACATCACCTTGATAAGTTAAACATTCCATGGGACACCTTCATATCCAATGAGATTTTCACTGTCCCACCTATTCGGCATGACCAGAATGCACCTTCATCATCTCATCCTTCCTCATATATCCCTCCATCTCAGCCTACTGTTCATACATCATTACCAGATTAGCTCCCTTCACCTCACTCACCTCCATCTCACATTGAACCTTCTTCTTCAGCTTTTTATAACTCTTCATCACCATCACATCATGATTCTGAGTCACCAAGCAGGGATGAGGACATTAAGGCAAAATGGGCTAGTTTGGTTGAGGTTGAGCCATTTCACAAAACCTACCAGAGAGGTTATAGGCATGTGTTTGCTTAACTTAGAGTGAAAGGGGCCATGCCTTCTTCATCAACACAACAGGTAGATAAAGGTAAGGAAAAGGTGATAGAGCCAGCCATTCAGGATGAGGAGGACAATCATGAAACAAAGCAAGAATTTCAGTTGGTTGACCTAGATGAGGAGGATGAAGACAAAATCACAAATGCAATAATTAAAGGTAAATAGGCTAAGATTAGCGAGCTCCAAACTAGTCTTGAGAGGGATAAATATGTGATTATATTTCTTGAGCATGAAAATGAGTAGCTGAAGACCAAACATGTCATTAATGAGGTGAAATGCATCAAAGCACAGAAAGAGGCAGAGAAGGCTAAAGCCTTGCTTGAGGAGACATTAGAGAATTTTGGTGAACCTGATGATGATGAGGATCAAACTCCAAGACAGAGACCTAGGACTAGAGGGCTGAAAATATCTCTAGCCCCAGAGAGACAAAGGGAAGCTGAGCTAGTAGACCAACTTACACTAAATGAACAGCTTGCCCTAGAAATCAGTAAGAATAGGGAACCATGGCTTGATAGATACAATTTACACTTGGAAAAGTTGCTAGAGAAGGCCAATAATGTTAATGACTTGTTGAGGACAAAGGTCAAACTTCATGCCCGGAAAGAGAGAATTGCATTGGCCAAGCTCAAAAGAGCCAATGCCAAAATTGAAGACTTGACCAAGCAAGAAGAGAAAGAGAAGTTAGATATACTTGCCAAGGTGACACTCCATGCCTCAAACACATGATCAGAAAAGGTCTGAACAATTTTGATTTTTTTTTGGCAAACTTAGCATTTTGGTACATTTCTGTGTTTTTAAGGTTATTTTAGCACAAGAAAATTGCTAAACGCGCAACACCTTGGACGCTACGCTCTTTTTTGAGGCATATAATGGACAAATGGCCACCACTAGAAGATTTTTAATGATGAGAAAATCAACCCTATGAATTTTCTAAGCTTTTGGAGGAGAATTGGTCACTGAAAAAGTAAAAAAATCATCAAAGAATCATGTTTCTGCCTCAATTTTTTCCTGGTCACTGCACGTTTACCAGTCTTGGGAGAAGTGATTTTTGACAGGGAAAATGGGCGTCATTTTGCAAACTTAAGGTATTTATGGAAAGTAGACTTGAAGGGATTTCCAACAAGCCATCATGGAGCAAATTTGGACATCGGGAAGGCACTCAAATTCAGCCTTGAACATAGAGGATATTTTTTGCCTGGTCGCTGTGCGTTTAACAAGAAAATGGTGCATTTGGCAGTCTTCAGAAATTTTTTGAGTTTCACTCCAATTTTGATTTTTATCTTGGGAAATTTTGGATTTACCTATGTAAATGATGAATATGAATGTAATTATCATGTTTTTACTATTTACTAGGGTAAATACATTAAGTAAATCACGCAAATGAGGTGTAATGAATCAGTTCACTTGAGATAGGAATGAGTCACTTTGATCATCCTATACTCTAGCTATCAGTTCAGATTTTTGTGTAATATCTTCCTCACCTCATGGATTCGACCCCTGAGGATGAGTGAAGGTGGTTTTCATGTCTATTTAGCTCAGTTCTTCACATTAGTCAAAGGTTGGAATCAGTTTGATTTTGCTAGTTGATCAAGGGAACTTGTACTCGTTTTTGGCCAAGCTAATAAGAGGAGTTGTAGCTACAGTTATGGGATACTTGTGGTATTGAATGTATTTCATTGTTTCTTCTTCAGTCACATATGTTTGAATGTATTGTTCATGTCACTTTCATGTCTATGTTATGATATTTTATAAGTTTGAAATTCATAATACATGCTTGCACATGCTCTGTTTTGGGTAACTAATCATATTTTGTTCATTATGTTCTGTTTGAGAGAAACACATCCCTTATGATTTTCTTAGTCTTCTTACAGTTTGAAAACCATTCCATAACCATTATCTTCAAGTGATTGGCATTGTACCTAATGTTATCACCAAATTGAGTCCTCTTGGGCTGCTTCAATGGTCAATTTGGAATAATTGTTTCAAACCATCTTTTGATTGAAGCTTAGCCTCTTCAGTCTGAGAGGGCTCTCTAAAAGGGGTTTATGATATTTTTTTATGATATAAGATAGATGGATAACTCTATTATTTGTGTCTTGGTTTTGTATGTTTGCAGGTTGAAAATATGAATACTTGCTACCATTGGGCTATGGAGTCAGTGACAGGGATCTCAATGACAAAGACTTTCCTTGTGGAAGCTGAGGCTTGTAGATATTTCAATGAAAGAATAACACATATAGGAAAATTTCAATAACTTGAGGTTCAAAGGAAGTCAGAGCATGTGACACACAAATTCTGAGTACTGAGACATCAAGATATTATAAGAAAAATATTAAGAGAGATATACCATAGCTTAATACTTAAAGGAAGTCAGAGCATTAACAACATGATTTCTTTTTAATAAGCATTAAGATATTGGAAGAAAAAATTTCGAAGATAGGACAGAAACTCATCGAAATATAATAATAATCTCGGGTGAAGAAAAGTTGTATTGTTACTGTATATGGCAGAAACTCCAAAGCTTTACAAAATAGTCTTCTAAGATAACATTTTCCAACCTTTCATACATCGAAGTAATCACTACTTATATGCATCTAGCCTTTACATCTAATCTGACAAATGGCTAGATCATTAAACTCTATTCATGACACCAAATCTAACCACTAACTGGATATTTAAAACTAGAAACTGACACCTTCTGAATTAGGAGTTAGAGTCCTACTATGACTCAAACACCTACTTATTACATTTTAATCTAAAGATGATCCAAATCTTCCTCGAAAGGAATCATGTCTTTCAACCATACTGGCCACAATCAAAACATTAATACCCTGACTGTCTTCATGAAACTACTCTGCCTACTATTAAGGAGCTATCAAGTTGATGATATGGCAACATAGTGAGTTGGTATCTTCGAACTATATTCATAACAAAATATCTCCACTTAGAAATCTCCTGATATGATACTCTTTATCACTGTTCTGATACTCTTTTTCATTTCTCATGGATAAAAACTTTGAAATAGTTATTTACCCTTCACCTTCTTCCAAAAATTAACCTTGCTGTCAAAATAGAGTTTTGAGCTACTTTCGTAGCGAAATTCCATAAGGAAAACAAATAGGTCATTTGTGATGAACCTCTGCTACTCTTGACCATTGGAGGGTGTTAGGTTATCAAAAAAATTTAAACACAAACCTCAAAGTTCCTTAACCATGTTAGTTTAAGTGGTTTGAAACCAAAAAGAATTCTTCAGAAATTCCGCAGCAAAAACTGGGCTTCAAGCCTGGCACACGCTGCAGAATTGTCTAATTTTTCAGAGAATTGAAAAAATTTAGAATTTGAGCCTAGAAAAGATCCATGAGTATACTTGCATGTGAAGTATGATGATATAAGACAAAAAGGGTATGTTTTTCACTGTCACCTTCTTATTTATCAGCAGTTTCTTCATGAGCAACTTTAGTAGTTTCTTCTACAACTTTTCTTTCCAAAACTTTCTTCTCTAATTTTGTCTTCATCATTTCCATATGTTCTTTCAATTCTTTGACTTGTCTCTGAAGACATTTCATCTCTACTTGTAACCATAAATTCCTCTGCCTTGCGTGTTTCATCATGATGCGCAAAGGTTGTGATCTCTTTAACAGGTTTTTGGCCTTTCCAATGGATTTTTCAAAATGAGTAACCTGATCAGTCACTTTCTTTTCCACCTCATCTATCAACTGTTTATCTCGCTTGTATCTTTCCATCTCTATCTTTGTTTCAAATAACTCTTCCCTAGTTTCTTTTAAAAGTTTTTCAAGAAGCTCTTTTTCAGTTTTCTCTATGACTTTCTCTTTTCTTTTTCTCTGTTTGACAGTTTCTTCTTTATCTTTGAGCTGCCCTTTTGGAAAATCTACCTTAGACTCCTTCTGAATCTTTCTTTTGGATTGACCTTCTTTTTCTTTAGTAACCTATGTCTCAGTAGGAGATATAACTTTAATTTCTTCCACTGCTGCCTCTTTTTCTTTATCTTCCCTTTGCTGCTTATTTCCAGTTTTGGTAGTCTCATAAATCTATGATCTAGTGAAATTTTTTCTAGGTTTAAAAAGAAAACCTGAACCTTCTGATGAAAAATCTAATTTTTTGACCATAAGACCCTTCCTTTTAACCTTGGATCCTTCTACCTCAGCTGCTTTCACTATAGGGGTTGTTATAGCATCATTTTTCACCCTCATGTGATTCATGATTGCTTTTGTGGCCTTGGGCACCCATTCCCACAGACTTGGATAAAAGTTCACTAAAAAACAATGTTAAAAATCCCATACGCGGGTATGCCCATAATTTTCCGCGTGTATACGCCAGTTCATACACACTTTTCCGCGTATGCCATTAAAATCATCAAAAAATATATAAAAATCCCTATTTTCGAGGCTGGGTTGATGGTTACTCCAGTAGTTCAACCACCCCAGCACGTGGCCAACTGTTTCCAACTGATTGAAACTGCTTTGAGGGAGTATAAAAGCCCCTCACATGCATGGCCTAAGGGAGAGAGAAATTTATAGATATTATACTCTGTTGGAATCCCAATTCAAGTCTGATTTCCCGTGCCTCCTGCAATTTCCCAGATTTTTATAGGAAACCCTTGTTTCCTGGAGATGTTCATCAATTTATATGTCATCTCGTGTGCACAAGTCTTGAAAGTATCTTAGCGAGGCAAGGGCGGGACGTATCCAGACGACGGTCTGTTCAAAGATCGTGGAAGGATTCAGGTGATCTCTCCACTTTTTATTACTGTACATGATGTTCGTAATGAAGAAGAACCATCTTGTTCCCGGATTCACGTGTTAATATCTGCTTGCATATGTGAAAATATTGATTATTAAGCATTTATTATTGTTTATATAATGTTTCACATGGATTACACTGACGTTTAGGAGAAATATATGCTGTACAACTAGATTTACGTGCATGTTCTTTCTTGATTTCCAGGTTGAAGAGGAAGGAGGGTTGCTGGGCGTTTGGACCCCACAGGATCTACATCAAACGTAGGATTACGGGTAAGTTCTACAATCGATGTTATCTAGTTTTCGCGTACAAGTGTGGTTGTATGTGAGTCCTTCTTGAATAGCATGCTCTGATCTGTGGAGGTTTTGACCCAACAAACCTCTAAGGAGTTATTTCTCGAAACAGAACTGGCGACTCCGCTGGGGATCGCATTCTTGTGATTCCCCTGTTGGGTGGTTTCAGCTGTTTTTAAGGTTTCCAACAGTTTTAATCATCATTTCCAGTCCAGTTAGTTTTTTCTCAGTTAGACTTAAGACCTGGTTCTTTATACAGGCTTGATATTTTTTATTTTTCATTATTTGCTTTTACATACGCGAGTTTGTCTATACACAGACGCGTATACACGCAATTTTCTTCAAAGGAAGTCGCGTATACGCGGGTTTCCTTTGACACAGATGCGTATGCACGCCTATTTCACAACTGATAAGTAGCGTATGCCTGGGCAAATTTTGAAAATTTTGATTTCTTGACTTTTTGGTCTTGTCTGTCAGTGGAGACCTGTTCCTACAGTGTCCTTTTAGTCTCTAGATTTTGTTGAAAGTGGTTATTGGTCTTTTTCTCTCTTGTTTGGTTGAAGACTGGCTCATTTGGAAAATCTTGGTTTTTAGTGCTTGCATTTCTGGTTTGAATTCCAAGATCTCTTTCTAGGGATTCTTGGCTGTTCTGCTTCATCAAGACAGAGAGCTTTTGCTCATATGCTCTTTCCTCACTTTGTGTCTTGCTTTGCACTTCGATTTTTGCCCATTTTCTGGTTGGTTTTCTTGAGTTCGTTTGACTAGGTCTTGTTGCAATTTTTGAAGAGTCATTCTTGGTTCTTTGAAGTTTTGGTTGCTGCAAGTTTGTGCTATTATTCTGGGCTGAATTATTGAGTTTCTTGTCTTCCTTTTGCTCGTGAAAGTCTTGCCACTAGGAGGCACTATAAGATTTGGAGCATTTTTTGGAGTTTTGCTTGAAATTCAGAGTTGTTTGGCTTGGTAATTGGATAGTTGTCTTGGTCTCTTTGAAGTCTTCTTTTTATAAAATCCAAAAGCTCAAAAAACATTTTGTTTTGTCATTTGCTTTTGTTTTGAATTTTTGTTTTCGTTTCTTTTCATCTTTTGAAGCTTTGTTGAGATTTCTTGCCTTTGGTTTTTGACTTGATTTGGGAAGGGAATTTTCATTGGTTTCTTCCTCTTATTTCGAGTATATTTTGGTGTCTTTATACTGAGAGTTTCTGATTTGGGAACTAGATTTGTGGACAACCAAAAAGTGATTTAAACTGAAGGATTCTTGGTAAATTTCTCTTTGCTTTGTTAGTTTTGCATCTTAGAATTGGCATACTCTTAGTAATTTGCATTAGGTGTACTTAAGCATTGGTAGTCTTTTTCATATATTTTGCGAGTGTGAGTTTGATATCTGAAAAGAAAATATATAGTCTCGTAGAACCCGTGTGTAGAAATTTCTTTTCATCAAAAGGCAAATACTGCATCTGCATGTAGTTTGGTTTTCATTAATTTCTTTTCTGCGTCATAAAACATCACGAGTTTCATTTCCATATCCCCTTGACTTAATATAAAAGCCAACTAAAATAAGCGCTATAATTTAAAAACAACTAGCAAGTTTTTTATTAAGTGTCATACACCAACTAGCTAGGTTATAGGGCCTTGGATTAGGTGAGTGGAGAGTTAACTCTCCAAGGCCGCTCAAACTAAAACATATAAGTTTATTATATGAGCGAAATCCAACTCCGTTAGGTGGACCGAGAAAGCTCTCCTCCATAGAGTCAAGCGCGAGGGGAAGTGAAGGTTGAGAAGAGAGATACCCCCTCTCTGATTTACTGGATCTTGCCTTAAGACCGCTCCGCCCGGCTTCTGACACGGATTGGTGCCCATAGTTTCCATTCCTAGGTTCCACACAGGTGACTACGGGGGGGATTACCCGTGGTACCTGAGGCAGACGTCGTATCACTTCCAGCAGTACTTCTGGAGGGTGCCCCGACAAGCTTGGGCACTTGCACTGGCAAAGGCTGTTGTTAGGAGGTCCGCGTAACTGTTTCTGATACCTTCGTTAGTAGGCCTGGGCCGTAATTATCCCAGACTACTTTTGGTAGGTCTTATTTTTCGCTTTCTCGTATTTTGGTGTCCGGTCCTAATCACCCGGAGCGGAAATACTCGAAGGCTGCTTGTTTGGTTGCATCTCAGGGATTTTTTGTAGTGAGTGCTCTTTGCTCCTAGCTTGCCTAACTTTATAATTTTTTGAGTCTAATTAATTTGTTAAAGTGGCTGATCAAGCGCCTCGTCGGTCGAGGAGAGTTCGGGGGTTATCTCCCGAAACTGTTGAGCCTTCTTCAAGAAGGCGTAGGAGTAATATAGCAGGTGAATATCACCCTGTGGTATCTGACGCAGCGGAGAGAGATCCTTCGCTAGGGTTTGAAGGTCCTGTAGTTAGTTCTAGTGTTGGTTCCAAGAGGAGCGTTCCGCTCACCTCGAGAGTCTTGTTTCCGCGAGAAGCAGGAGAAGAAGTAGAAGTAGAGGAAGTACCTCAGCCTTCTGTGTCACTTCCATCTCCTCTTCCTCCTGATTATCCGTTTGTTGTTGAGTACATCGGACCTGAGTCTGCAAGACCAAAAGATCCTCCGTTCTATTCTTACCTTTCGATGGCCATGACTAGGAACGCAGCTTCGGCTATGAGTGCTGCAGGCATTCAGACTCCTGCTTCAGTAGAAGGAGGAGGCACAATTGCTATATCTACAATTGCTTCTAGTACTGCTGTGTTTGGCTTTGGTTCCACCCAAGCACTAGCTTCTCAATATGGTCCCTTTTGTTTTGGAATGCCCACTAGTGGGATTCCTTCGTTTCCTTTTCCACTGCTACAACTGCATCTATACCCATGTCTTCTATGGCTAGTGGGTCAGCTTCTTTTCAAGGGTTCCCCTTCAGAAGTGGGCATATTCCTAATCCGAATCCTTCCTTAGGGTCTTTTCCTTTTACTTCTCAGACTCAGAGTTTTAACTTTTGGTCTGGAGGTCAGAGTTCGACTACATTTACAGGTTGGAACCGTATATTTACAACAGTGGGGGCAGGGAATCAGTTTCTCGCTGGTCAACAAGGGAATGCTTCTTTCCCTTCATCGAGTGCTTATCAGACTTTTTCCCCTCTTTCTAATGCTTGGAATCCCTATCAAGGGCTTTCCTCTTCATTTACCAATTCGGGGGGGGGGGAACTGGTCCGGTCTTTGGTAACTCTATGTTGGGAGGGGGTCTTTCTCCGAATGCTGGGTCTTATGGCTCAGAATTTCTACGAATTCTTTTTGGCAACCTGGTGCCTCATCAAATCCAGGTTATTCTTTTCAGAATGTTGGGAATTCATCCCACCAAGGATGGAATCCTCAAGCTCCTCCTCGTTTACCTTTTCTGGCAACGTTAAACTTGCCAGATTTGTCGAAATTGACGAATGATCCGATCCGATATAGTCCGGGGTGGCCTCCTGTTCCTACCAAACTACCTTCAGACATTCCAAAGTTTGAAGGTAAGAATGGAGAGGACCCGGCTGACCATATCACCACGTTCCATTTATGGTGTTCATCTAACTCCCTGATCGAGGATTCGATTAGGTTGAGATTGTTTCAACGCACCTTCACTGGAAACGCTGCCAAGTGGTATATTAAGTTAACTGGGGGCAGTTTTGCTACTTTTGGAGATCTGGCTACTACATTTCTAAATCATTTCCAGTTGCCTATCCGTTATGATGCCGGGACTGAACTCCTAGCCAATTTTAAACAAGACGACGCAACCCGCATTTCTGATCATATTCAGGAATGGCGAAGAAGGAAAAGGCTTATCAAAGCTCATATTACGGGAGAATTCCTTTTGGAATGGTTTTTGAAATCTTTATAGTCAGATATTTATAAGGATGTATCCCTGTCTGGGGTATTTTCCGAGGAGCAGGCTATCTTTTGGGCTCAACAGCTTGTATTGATATATTCTCAGTCTGGAGTCCTTCATAAATATTTGCCTAATGCTCCTCGCTCCAAATTAGACTTGTCCAAGACTAAACCCGGTCCTCATGGTGATGGACTTATTAGGTCGATCAATAGTGGTGCAACTAACCTGCTTAGTCAATTGCAGCAGTTGTCTATACAATCTTCTCCTTCTGGTCAGGCTGTGCCTGTTGAGTCATCGCCTTCTCAATCTTTGTCGGTAAATTCCGTTCAGACTTCCGACCCCAAAGGAAATCAACAATCTGAAGGGAAGAAGAAGGGACGAAATAATAATAAGAAAAAGGGCAAGAATGGGAAGGGTAATGCAAAAAAATCCAACGAGCATGTTGGTGAGGGACCAAAAAACAAAAAGAAAGTGAAGTTTCCATGCAAGTTGTGTGCTGGAGACCATCTTACTCACCTTTGCCCTAAAATTCAGGATGCTCAGCGCTTGTTAGCTTAGCAGGGTTCTTCTAGTTCCCAGGCTGTGTTGACAAACCCTTTTCCCCAAGGGCAACAACTAGTTGTTGGCGTGAATCAAAATACTGGGGCTTCCTCTGGGGGCACCCAGGAAGGGGAAACTCCGTAAAACATATATATGATGAGGGCTCACGCGGATGTCACCACGAGATCCCGTGATTATGGCGAAGCTGAGACTTCGAAAGCTAAGGGTGCTCCCGATGGTACTGAGCCGCTTCATATTACCAAGCCTACTGTTGAGCCTATACCTCGGATGCCAAAAGCATCTACTAAGCGTATGACGATTAATCCAAATGCCAGGGTTGCCCAGAACTACTCTATTGTGAAAGATCTGGCGTAGAGTCCTTGTGCCATGTCGGCTCTTGAGGTGCTCGAGTCTTGTCCAGCTCAGCGCAGTGCTCTGCTCACTGCCATTGGGGCTGTCGATCCAAAGAACTTTCTCGTGATTACATTCGATATGTCTAATTTTAAAAAGATACGCCCCCATCATATGGCTTTTCATATCAAATCATCGTACCAGAAATTCAATATCTTTCAGACGGTCGTTGATGAGGGTGCTTCCACATGTGTGATGTCTCTTGCATGCTGGAAGGGTATTGGATCCCCCGCAGCTGTTCCATCTGCCACTCTTCTGACTGCATTTGATGGTCATTCTCACAGACCGCATGGTGTTGTCCCAGCTTTGCCCATCTGTGTTGGGGGCAAAACTGTAAATATAGAGGTGAGATAGTTGATGCAAGCTTGGACTACAACCTTTTGTTGGGGCGAAACTGGATTTATGAGATGGATGCCATTGCATCCTCATTATTTCGGATTATTTTTTTCCCTCACGAAGGGAGGATTGTTACAGTGGATCAACTGGACTGTTCTCCTGTAGACCCGAATGCATCTATTGACTCAACTATTCCAAAAGTGGATAATGCCAAGCCGCATGTTGAGAATTTAGGGGTTGGGATGTATTCTTCTTTGATGGGTAATTTTGATATTCCACCTCCTACCGTTCATATAAATGCTATTTCATCCTCCAGGGCTCATATTCAAAGAGAGTTCTTTAGAACTCATTATTTTTCGGATCCTTGGACCTTGCCTTCCCCTAGTACCACATTAGCGGAAGGTCAAGTGGGTGGAATGGCATTTCCAATGTCTGCAGCTGAGATTGCTTATCAATCTATTGTTGACTCTGCAGAGTCCAGCTCCTCTTTCTTCGGAGGAGTTGGATGGCGATGTGCCTCCGGCTTGGACACTTAGTTCTTCTTCTGCCCAGGATTGCCTTGATACCACTCTTCCATTTGAAGAGGCCATCCTGGAAGCTATGACTAGTATAGATAGACCGTGGGATGATTTGCATCATCGGTCTTACTTTTTACTTGATTTGAGCGAAGTTGAAACAAGTTTTCCAAGTCCTTTGTCTCCTGGTCCTGTTCGCCCAGTCCTGAACCCTTTAGCACCAACACAGGCATATGCTGAAGGGAACATGGCTGTGATTTCTCCAACTATCCCAGTGAACATTTCCAGGGATCCCAATGTTATAGAAAATTTCTTCATCGGAGCTGAATGTTCCCCTGAAGAGATTCAAATTTACACCGATCTCTTTAAAGAGTTTAGGGATGTATTCGCTTGGTCTTATGAGGAAATGCCTGGTATAGATCCATCTATTGTCCAGCATGAGATCAAGACTTACGCAAATGCTAAGCCTGTGAGGCAAAAAAATTGTCTGGTCAATCGTAGGAAGGCTGCAGCTATCAAAGCCGAGGTGGAGAAGCTGCTCAACGCGGGATTTATTTATCCTATTCCTTTGATGGAGTGGGTTTCGAATCCTGTTCCCATGGATAAAAAACAAGGAACTATTCGAGTTTGCATTGATTTCAGAGACCTTAATAAAGCATGTCTGAAAGATAATTACCCCACACCATTTATTGATCAGATTATCGATGAGTGTGCCGGTAACGAGATTTTCTCCTTCATGGATGGTTTCTCCTGATATACTCAGATTACTATCCGTCCTGAAGATCAGCATAAGACTGCCTTTATTTGTCCCTGGGGTACGTTTTCTTACAAGAAGATGCCTTTTGGTCTTAAAAATGTTGGGGCTACATTTCAGCGGGCCATGTCATATGCCTTCCACGACATCAAACATATTACCGAGGTGTATTTGGATGATTTAGCTGCTCATTCTCGAAAGAGAATGGATCATCCTGCTCACTTCCGTAAAGTATTTGAACGATGTCGTTTCTATAAGATTAGGTTGAATCCGAACAAGTGTGTTTTCGCGGTTACATCCGGTCGGTTATTGGGATTCATTGTGTCTTCGGAAGGGATTAGGGTAGATCCTTTCAAGGTTGAGGCAATACTTCAGTTGCCTCCCCCGTCCTCTATTCTTCAACTTCAAAGTCTACAAGGAAAAGCTAATTTTATTCGGAGATTTATCGTAAATTATGCTAAAGTTACCAAGGGATTTATGAGATTGTTGAAGAAGGGAGTTCCATTCTTTTGGGATGACATCGCTCAGCGCTCATTCGATGCTTTGAAAAAAGCATTGATCTCTGCTCCTTTATTGAGTCCACCTGATTATAGCAGGGATTTCCTTTTGTATCTTGCGGCAGCAAAATCTACCATTGGTATGGTTCTGGTTCAGGAGGATGATACTCTGGCAGAGCATGTTATATACTATATTAGTCGAGGCTTGGTAGGACCTGAACTCCGGTATACTCCGATAGAGAAGCTAGCTTTAGCAGCTGTTCATGCTGTACAGCGACTCAGGCATTATATTCTTCTACGAAAAACTTATGTTTTGGCAGCCGCCAATCCATTTCAGTTTGTTCTCAGTACGCGAGTGATTGGGGGAAAATACAATAGATGGATTGTGATTTTGCAGGAATTTGATCTAGAGTTTATGTCTGCCAAGTCCAAGAAATCATTAGTTTTCGCGGAATTGATCTCTGAGTTGCCCTGTGGAGAAGAGATAGTCTATGATGAATCCTTCCCGGATGAACATTTATTTCTTATCTCTCCACAGGATCCTTGGTATGGAGATATCATTATGTATCTTCAGACTGCGAAGTTTCCCTCTACTTTTTCGAAAGATGAGCGCCATAAGTTGCGTCACTTGGCTAAGAACTACTTGATTATTGGTGATGTTTTATACTGTCGAGGGGTTGATTCAATCCTAAGACGTTGCTTAACTCTCGAAGAAGCTGAGGCTGTGCTGAATGATTGCCACAGTGGAGCTTGTGGTGGTCATTTATCTGGGCTTGCTACAGCCCAAAAAATCTTGCGTGCTGGGTACTTTTGGCCTTCGATTTTCAAAGATTGTATGGAGTTGGTCAAAAAGTGTCATCCGTGTCAAGTTTATACTCGAAAAATGCGCGCTCATCCGGCTCCGCTTTTTCCAGTCATTACTATCGGTCCCTTTACGAAGTGGGGTATTGATTATACTACTTGTAACACGCCTTCAGCTAAAGGTCACAAGTACATTATTGTAGCAGTAGACTACTTTACGAAGTGGGTCGAGGCTATGCCTACTTTTGGGAATGATGGCGAGACTGCAGCCCTCTTTCTTTTCAACCAGGTTATTGCTCGTTTTGGTATTCCTAGAGAGATTGTCACTAATCATGGCAGTCATTTCAGACCATTCTTCAAATCCATGGAAGCCGTGAATAAATCCTTGAAGACCATTCTTCAAAGGACGATTAATAAAGCTCGATCCAATTGGCATATCATGCTATATCCTGCACTTTGGGCATATTGGACGTCAGTAAAAACTGCAACTGGCTTTACTCTGTTTCAACTAGTTTACGGGTTGGAATCTGTATTTCCCATCGAATGTGAGATTCCTTCTCTTAAGTTAGCTGTTGAACTTCTTCCTGACACATCTAGTCTTGAAGAACGTCTCCTTCATCTGGAACATCTCGATGAGCAGCGTCGGGATGCCGCCACGATGAATGAGGCGCATAAAAACCGAGTTAAAGTTCAGTACGATAAGGCGGTCAAGCCTAGGGTTTTCTTGGAAGGCGACCTTGTTTTGGTCTATGCCCAAGAGAAATATGCCCTGGGGGTAGGAAAATTTAAGTCTATGTAGTATGGCCCCTTCATCGTTAAAAAAGTCCTTAAAAAAGGAGCATATACCTTGGTTGATTTTGAAGGAAATGAGTTGCCGGAGCCCAGAAATGGGCTCTATTTGAAAAAGTATTATGCCTAGGCTTCGGCCTGGCATTTTGCTTTTGTACATAGTAATTTTTGTTTTTGTTCATGTCTGGTTTTTTTAGTCTTTGATGTGGTGGTGATGTTTTTGATCTGCTTTGGCAGGTTGTGTCGAGTGTTATGAGTCATTACGGTTTTGCCGATGGTGCTAGTAGACACACCTGGAACTTGGCTTCCGCGGCTTGGGTGCTTCATCATCCATCCGGTCAGCTGTTAGTATCAAGAGGAGTCTGCATTGGTCCTGCTTCCAATAATATAACAGAATACACTGTAGTTATTTATCTACTCTCGGAGGCAATATCTTTGGGTGTTGATTCGTTGGTAGTTTTCTTGGACTCCCAGCTGGTGGTGTCGCAGTTGAACAATACTTATCGAGTTCGAGATCCATTTTTACTTCGATTGTTCTTTAGGGTACGTTTATTACAAAGATCATTTCAATTTTTTAACATTCGTTCATATTCCTCGAGCAAACAATTGGATGGCAGACTCATTAGCTAATCAAGCAATTGATTGGCATATTAATCATTCAATACATTAAATTTAATCATAAAAAACATCACGCATTTTCATACATTTGTCACATCACATCAAAAATCGTTGTATATATATCATCAGAGTGTTCAAAAAACTATACAAAATTTGGATCCATAAGTCATACAAAATCAGGGCTTATGCCCGATCATGTTCAGTCTAAAAAAAATACAGTCATCCACATCATATCTATTTACTCCTGTGGTCCCTGCCCAACATTCGTGTTCCTATAGAACACGATAGCAGTAGCGACTCGATGGAATAACCGTACCCAGTCACGAGGTACTCCTACTACCCGTCTCTGGATGGCCTCGGGTAGATCTTCCATTGCAGCCATAGGCACTTGGCGGGTTAAACCCTTCAAGTTTCTCTGTACGGCATGGAGGGTTCTATCTAGGTCTACTGTCTCCGCCTCGCCTCTGCGGCGCTTATGCCGTTGGTAGCCCTCAGGACGGACTGGTCCAATATCTGTGTCATGATCATTATAATATTGTCAGTCATTATGAATCCAATCAAAAACATGTTTTTCATTTTTTCACACATATTGAAAAAATCCAAAAAAATCATATAATTAAAAAATTGCAAACTTACCGACTGTGCCCCATGCTGCGCCAGGTGGAAGGACGAGGTCTGGATCACCTCAGAAATCCATCCCAGCATAGGGATAGTCCTCCACAGCGATGATTTGTTCTCCCCACCATTGGAAGAACTCGTCATCCCAAGTGGTTCGAGGAACTTCACTTCCCCCTAGTCTCTTCATAAGGTCTTCCCATCGGGCAATTCTTGGGTCCCTTGGGCTCTGGATGGAAGAGATCACTTTGGGTCGAAGCCCAGGAATCTTCTCAAAGAAGAATTTCATCAAGATTGTACCATATCCGAAATGTTTTGTCTTTTCTTTTCGTATGGAAGTCAATTGTTGCTTCATATTCATTAGTAGAGCTGTGCACCAATCATATACATGAGTTAAGCATTCCACCACTATACTCATTTGAGTCCTAGATGCCTGGTGCAAGGAAGCAGATCCTGCTACCCTGCCAATGGTAAAGAGGAGGATTTTCATGTGCAAGTCTCTTAAATCTCTTATAGAAATTTGAGTTCCAACTTTCTTTGACCCCTCTACGCAGTAGACATGGACGTAATCTTCCACGGTAAGCCCTCCCAAAGGCTTGCCATGTAAATCTACTGGGTCTCCCCTCCGGGAGAGTCCAGTAATAAAATAGATGTCTTCCACCTCAATATGTATGGGCATTTGATCTATTATGAAGCAATCTTCTTCCGGTTCCCAATAATTCACAAGCATTTCGAGCAACCGGACATTACTCTTCATATTTGGCATTTTGAAAAATTTGAGTAATCCACAATTTCGGAGAATATTGAGTGATACTTGATCCTGCATTACTTCATTGTCAATGGCACCGTGCTCACGTTCTGTCCAATATATAGTCATCCTGCAAAAATCCATTCATTCGTTCATTAGTTAAGTTTTTTTCACCGCGGGTTGCGCATATGTGACTTACTCTATACATAGTCGCGTATATACGTGGCTTGGTCCAAATAAAAACGCGTATGCGCAGAACCCTGATTTTAAACAAAGATTCCTACGGTGAAAATTCTAAATTTTTACACTATGAACGGACAAAATTGATAACACGGATGGATTGAGAGCTTACCTGACAAATTCGGCGAAGTTTGACGGTCGATTGCTCCTGTTTTGACGAAAGAGGCTTTTTCTCCAGAGCTCTTTTTCCCAAATCAGCAATGTAACAATGAACCAAATATGAGGTAATTTGTGTATTTATGCCAAAAAATTGAAATTTTTTGCAAAAATTTGTTATGCTTATTTTTTTCAATCTATCTTAAGCCGCATAACCCGGATACTTGTCAGTGCCCAGATTGGTATATTTTCAGGTACATTTTGGTGAAATTGAGATTTTTTCCGGTTTTTGATCCATGACTGCTGACCCGTCATGGCAGGTATATGATCTTCACTGGCATATAGGTTAGGGAATTCACTTTTCCATTGCATTTTGCATACTGGCTTCCATTCTGATCACTTGCCATAGGGTCGATCCCATCAGGTCATGAGTATTACACCCATTTCACTCGCCGATTTTTTAATCATGACTTGGTGGTAGAGCCTTCCTTTACATGGGCTTCCTAGTTAGTTCCTCGGTAGCACTTGTTGCCCATGCTGCGTTTTATGTAGGCTCGGGAGTCCTCTTTAGTCCCGCCATGACTTATGTGTTGAAGCTTCATTCTTCTTCTTCTTCACTATCATTTTTCTGGCTATTACCCTAGAGGCTCCCTGGTGTTGTTGAGTTGTATTATTGCATTGCATATTGGCTACTTGTTTATCCTGGCCTTTAGCCGGCTTCATTTGGACTCAGTGTTTAAGCCAAATTTTGACCTTGACTATATGTACAAGTTAACCATGGCATGCACTTTAGCTATCGCGACTTGACACCCTTTTAACCATGGATGGAACATTCCTCTGAGTATCGCTTACCAGTTTCCGCCACCTTGCATTGAGCATAGGATCGTTCCAATCCTAGGAACTAGTGCATCTGTTTCTTGATACTCGTTCTATCCATTGTACCATAGCATTATTTTATTCTTTTTCAGGCTTATTATATGAAAAAGACAAAAAAATAAAATATAACAAAAAGAGCGGGAACGAGATGTAACTTCGTAATTTGATGGCAGTACAGTGTCAGTTTGTCGCCCTTGAACAAAGCACATACACTTATATATTTCCTTCATTTGGGATGGTTTTAGTTTTGACCTAGGTTCAGCCTTTGCCTTGTTTCACTTGTCAGTCCTCCCCCGGTTGGTTATCTCTTCCAATCATATGGAGAGTTTGTTTTTGCCTCCTGCATAACAGACTTATACAGTGTCATTTTTTTACTGCCATGGTCATCACGAGTCGTGCTTTTGTTCAAGGGAAGTTAAACCAGAGTCGGCCATTCTGCGGTGTCTCTTGACTCATTATTCAGTCGGCCTTCCCGGTCTTGTCAGTATCTTGTTCTATCACATCATATGTTTTGGTCTTCTACTCGTGCTGGTTTGAGAAGGTCCCCATTGACTTCTCGCTGGCGAGTTTGTCTCTTATCGACTACGACACATTGCTCTGAGAGCAAACCTAGAGTCGCACCCTAGCCCTATTTCCATCATTGATAGGTGATCTTGTGCTCACCATTTGATCATCATCATGGGTCTTTGACTGAGTGGTTTCCCTTGTGTTTGACGTCAGCATATATTATCACACCTGGGATTCGTGCAGTACCTTGATTTCCATTTGACCCTATCGGTGGATATCTCGCTTCTGTGTTAGCTTTCATTATTGGTTGGTTCAGAGGGTTTCTTCCGTGCGCTAGCTTCATCTTGTGCTTGTCGGAAACGTACTTCAGTTTGGTTCCGTCACTCTGCTTCGTCCGTTTCCTTCCAAATCTTGGCCTGCGGGTTACACTCGTGCTCGATTGATGTGGGATGCCTTAATGGCTTCCTTCCAGCAAATCTTTTCCCATCGACTCCGACTCATTGCTCTGGGAATAAGGTCTAGAGTTTTTTTTGTCAGTACCTTAGGGTTTGCAGTCATCAGTGGCAAACTCTTCACTATCGACAGTGGGGATTCATCATTGCCTCCTGATTGGTAGATTCTTCCAAGTGTTCGACTTCAACTCATTTATTCGCACTTGTTAGATTGTACTGGGGCACCTTGACACTCATTTTCATTATCGGTGGGTTGTCTCGCGTTGGTTAACGGTATACATTATTGACCGGTAATCCAACGATTTCTCACATGGTCGAATTCAGCTCATTTATTCCCATTGTGTAGAATTGTGCCATCGAGATCGGTGAAGACCTCGGGTTGCATCAGCATTTTTCGGTTCACTTTTGACAGTCCATTCAGTTTCTACCAGTGATGTCGTTCACCCTTATATGTTGCTCTGTCACTACAACAGCATTCTATATGTTGGCTCCCGAGTTGCGTGATTGTACCATGAATTCCACCCCTTATGATTTGGTACTTGGAGATTCAGTTACTTTTGTGATCAGACATCTAGTTTCAACATCATTGATTAACTTTCTATATGTGATACTTGGACATTCATTCCGACTTGTACTTTCGGGCCCTGCTCAGATGATTCATTATGTACTTTCAGTTCAGCTATACTTGTCTACATTCTGGATTCATTATGTATTTTCTATATGATATATTTTTGACTGAGCATGGGTATGCCTGCCTCAGCATGAGTTGACTCTCTGTTTTCTTTCATTGGTTTTCGGCAGGCTAAAATCTGGTGAAGTCCCCTCTTGTCCTTGCGAAGTTCTTTCTATGCATGTAATACATTTCGGCCATCATGTACCCCTTCTGATCTCATGTATTAGGGGGCATCTGTTATAGCATCTTTTTTCACCCTCATGTGATTCATGATTGCTTTTGTGGCCTTGGGCACCCATTCCCACAGACTTGGATAAAAGTTCACTAAAAAACAGTGTTAAAAATCCCATACGCGGGTATGCCCATACTTTTCCACGTGTATACGCCAGTCCATACACACTTTTCCGCGTATGCCATTAAAATCATCAAAAAATTATATAAAAATCCCTATTTTCGAGGCTGGGTTGATGGTTACTCCAGTATTTCAACCACCCCAGCACGTGGCCAACTGTTTCCAACTGATTGAAACTGCTTTGAGGGAGTATAAAAGCCCCTCACATGCATGACCTAAGGGAGAGAGAAATTTATAGATATTATACTCTGTTGGAATCCCAATTCAAGTTTGATTTCCCGTGCCTCCTGCACTTTCCCAGATTTTTACAGGAAACCCTTGTTTCCTGGAGATGTTCATCAGTTTATATGTCATCTTGTGTGCACAAGTCTTGAAAGTATCTTAGCGAGGCAAGGGCGGGATGGATCCGGACGACGGTCTGTGCGAAGATCGTGGAAGGATTCAGGTGATCTCTCCACTTTTTATTATTGTACATGCTGTTCGTAATGAAGAAGAACCATCTTGTTCCCGAATTCACGTGTTAATATCTGCTTGCATATGTGAAAATATTGATTATTAAGCATTTATTATTGTTTATATAATGTTTCACATGGATTACACTGACGTTTAGGAGAAATATATGTTGTACAACTAGATTTCCGTGCATGTTCTTTCTTGATTTCCAGGTTGAAGAGGAAGAAGGGTTGCTGGGGGTTTGGACCCTGCGAGATCTACATCAAACGTAGGATACGGGTAAGTTCTACAATCGATGTTATCTAGTTTTAGCGTACAAGTGTGGTTGTATGTGAGTCCTTCTTGAATAACATGCTCTGATCTGTGGAGGTTTTGACCCAACAAACCTCTAGGGAGTTATTTCCCGAAACAGGGGTCTCTGCAATGTCTATAGCCTATAAAATGTCTTCAAGTGTGCCTTTACCTCCAATAGTTTCCTTTGTGCTTCTTTTAGACCTTTTTGCAACAGGTTTAATCTTGCTAATTGTGACATGTTCTTTAGCATGCTTGCTAGTTGCTGGATGAGGTGCTGCCTCTTGGATGAATTCAGCTTCAATCTCCATGATTTCAGCTGTAGGCTTTAAACCTTCTTGTTGATTCCCTTCTATTTCTACAATAATATTCATCTCTTGTCTAGGAGTAAGATTTTTGGGTTTAGAAGCTTTCCTTGGATTTAAAGTATCTATTTCATACCCATTCATAAACAAGAAAGCTGCCCAGTCTCTGTCTAGTTTATTTAATTCTTCCAATACTAGTAATTTTATCAATCCATGGTGAAAGATGGAAGTTTCACTTCTTTTAGGTCTACCTTGCACCTTATCTGCCATTTTTCCAAGGCTTCTATAAAGGTAAAAAGGAATATCTATCAGCTGTTTTCCTGTAAAATGAAGCAGCAGTTTGAAATGGTACATGTAGATTGTATGGACTCTGCCATCACAAGTAAAGTATTTATGTATCACTGTCAATAACTTAGAGTAGTTATCATTAAGGCAGGTTCTATGAATCCCTATAGTCATATTTATCCCTAAGTGTTCAGGCTTTAGATAATCATCACAAATATTTAAATCAAACTTTGTAGCTTTAAACCATTCTTCTCCTGTCCTAGGGATCCCTATTGCTTGAGAAATACTATCAAGTGAAATTGGCACATGGAGAAAACGAACCTTTGTAGAAGTTCCTTTGAAGTTAAGTGCAAAATCTTGTGATACTTGATTGTGATGACCTTGTAATATTTGGCAGAATTGAATGCACCCTCCTCTTGTAAAAATTTCCACGAAATTGGGATCTTCCATAATTAATCTTAGACTTAAAGGCTCGTACCTGAATGGTAGGCCTCCTTTATTTGCCTTCTTTGGTGTATCCATTTCCTTTGTTTTTCAGCGGTGGCCTTCTTTAGATATTCACACATGTTCAGTGAAAGCTTTTGATGACAACGAGCTGTTATGACAATAGAGGACCAGTATGAAGGTGGACTTCTAGAGGAGGAACAATGACAACGAGTTGTTTTAGTAGCAGCTTACAAGAATGAAAGAGAAAGTGTGAGGAATGAAGGATAAAATAGGAAAAAATGAGATGAGATTCATTAAGAAAATGGTAATTGATACCAAAACGTGCCTACAATTTTCAATGATGACCCTATTATGAAATCATGACCTCGAAACCCTCAAAGTTTAACAACTCATCATTATGCAGAAAACCATTGCAGGAAAACACGCTTTCGTAGCGAATTTAGTTTGACAAGTGTCAGATTCGCTATGGAATTACTAGGTGTTTCCACAACGAAATCTATTAGTATTGTACTAAAAATGCTATGGAATAAGGAAAATTCCGACAGGTGGCCAGATTTGACACATTAGGTTGATCTAAAGTATCTACTTCATATTTTCTCTTTTGACATGACTAGAATAAATCCCCTAACAACTTAAAGCAATCATAAAATCTTACACCATATCATAAAACTTATCATTTCATGATACTATGCTCCTAACCAAGCTAATTACAAACTTGACACACTTCAAGTTATTTTTTCATTATTTTGGGTGTGATAACAGTGGCTCCATTTGGGATGGTGTACCCCTGTGGTACACCAAAGAACCTGTAGTTCCAGTTCCATCCATCGTCTTGGAAATAAAAACAATGAAATTTATGAAAACTTCGCCAAGCTCTTATGGCCTTCTACTCGGGCTCAAGCTTGATGATTACTGCTTAAAAAACAACTTTGTACCTACTGAAAAGATGCTCAGTCAACTTTGAGCTTATTCACACACTCCTACCTACCCTAACCACTACAATCTCCATTGTTAATTCAAGCAACATGAAACTTCCAATGAAGCCAGTCATTGATCTGATATGAAATTTGAACCTATTGACTCCACTTGAACCAAAAGTAAGCATGATAATGAAATGACCAAGGCAACATAAAATGTATCTGATCCTCATAAATAAAATATAACCGGAAATCTGGACTATAGAACTCTTCCATGTATTCAACTATAGGATCAAAGAAGACATGATTTTTTTGATCATTCTCATGACATTCTGCAACTTTGGACAGCTCATATATGCTTTTCTCAGCCACACAATATTTCAATTGTGTGCTGTCAAACTGATTCTCAAAAACAGGGTATTCTTCCTTAATCTCAAAAGAGAAAGGTAGCAGCACCCTCTCATTGTGTTATGGAATTAAAAACTTTTGAAAAGACTGATCTTGATCATGAAGACTATAACATTGAATTTTAAGGGGGGAATTGTTAGGTAAACATGACTCGGGGTAGAGTCAATTTTGACTAGGGTAGATAGTAGTGGTTTTGGGGCACATGGTTTTGTGCACCCATGGTTTTGGCCCATGGTATTACATGTAATGGAGCCTATAAGAGGCTGGGAATACTTCATTGTAAGGTAGGCCTGGAGGTGAGTGGTGAAGGCTCACTTGGCTGGATTGGCCAGGGTTTTTTGGCCAATGGTTAATGAAATTTCATTGGTTGGGTTTTTCCCCAAATTTGGGGTTTTTCTGGTTAAACATTGTGTTTATGTTTATGTGATTTGTTGCTGGGTTTTGTATGTGTATTATTATCTCGGTAAATATTTTATTTCTGCAGTAATTCCTAACAAATGGTATCAGAGCCATGCCCCGAAGTTAGTGAAGTGGATGAATCCTCGAATGCCGAACGAAGGTGGTGGGCCCCAGTAATATCACGATGGGATCCATGGATGAGCTCGGTTAGACAGGCGGTATGCTCCAGATTCTTCATGGACGTGTCTTGGTCCCAACACGGTGAAGAGGAGTTGACCTGGGATAGAGCAAGCTCTCAAGGCAGGTGGTCCTCCATGTAAGGCGTGTGCTTCCAACGGATTGGAGCGGAGAATCCTAGTTGGTAGAGAGTGGACGGATGGATAATCGTTTGAGGGGAGGCTCGATGGTCCTTTGTTCGAGGGGAGGATTGTTGGGTATACGACCAAAGTCCCACATTGACTAGAAGTGGGGAGGATCATGGGTATATAAGGATGGAAAAATATCTCCATTGGTATGAGGCCTTTTGGGGTAAAGCCCATAAGCAAAGCCATGAGGGCTTAGGCCCAAAGTGGACAATATCATACCATTGTGGAGATATGTGGTGTCCAGAATCCTTACAGGCATTACTCCTGGTAAAGTAGTTTTAGCGGTCTCAAAACCAAAAAATGATGAGTATACGACACGAATCATGGTTCCCACGGATGATGAGATGAATCACATGTGATGTTTCATGTCATCAACAGTAGGTGGTGGAAGAATTTCCGTAATATTTGGTTTATAAGGAGGGATTTTTTGTGACCTTGTTGGATTATGTTATGTTATTATCTCACAAAATAGAAGAAAATATAGATCAACGACTTAAAATTATCCTCTTCGAGGGAGAAACATCATTTACATTACATAAATGAACAATTACTAGATGATTCAAATGACAAAACCTCCTTTCTATTTATAGGAGTCTAAGGGGTCACAATATAATTAGAGCCGACATAACAGTAATAATATAAGGGGCTTCTATGGGGCACAATAATAAAAATATGGGGACGACATGGGCACAACAATAACAATAATGAGGCTACACTAACAATAAAAATAAGGGGCTACACTAGTATTATAGGGACCTAACATTCCCCTCTCCTTCAAAAAAGTGTTGTCCTCGACGCTTGAGTAGTTTTGGATGCTTCTGTATAAAATTCTCATCCTCCTATGTGGAACTTCAGAAGGTTAGTTCTTCCACTTGATGAGATACTCTGAAATTGATCGATTTCGTAGCTATTGAGTTCTTGTTTCCGTGACTACTTCAAGTTCCAATATGATTTTTCCTTCCTCTTCAAAATCTGGAAATATTGTTTGAACTCGAAGCTTGTCACCTATAAGCTTCTTTAAGAAAGAAACATGGAAAACTAGGTGCACTCGGGATGATGTAGGAAGCTCCAATTTGTATGCCATAGTACCAATCTTTTGCAACACCTTGTAATGACCATAATACTTTGGTGATAATTTATTATCCTTCTTAGCTTGCTTGAGGGACATTTGTTTGTATGGTTGTAGTTGTAAAAATATCTAGTCGCCTACATCAAAAATTCTTTCGCTGCCAGGTTGATCTGCCTGTTGTTTCATTTGATTCTGCGACAAAGTGAGGTTATACTTTAAGAGTTGGAGAACTTGTTGTTGATGTCGATGTGATCTTCCACTGCTTGAACCTTAGAATTTCCTCTTAAATATAATTAGGGGAATTTTGAGGCCTAAAATGTGCCTCCTAAGGAAATTATAAAATAATAGTGGAAATAATAAAACTAGATTAGATTACATCATCAAATTTTAGAGGGAAAAAAGAAAAAACTACTTTTTCAACTCGTATTTTCAACTTATCTCCCTATGGGTTTACTCAAATTTCGAGCAGGAAAACTCGTTGGATGCATAATTTTATTCCTCATCCAAGGAGTGCCCATGTTGCATACTTTCGATGGACCCTACTACACGAAAAAATAGAAATACATGAAAAATGTGATTGCAATCATGTTTATCATGTATTTCTCACTTTTCGTGTAGCAGGTTCCATCGAAAGTATGCAACATGGGTACTCCTTGGATGAGCAATAAAATTTTGCATCCAACGAGTATTCCTGCTCGAAATTTGAGTAAAAACTTAAGGAGATAAGTTGAAAGTACAAGTTGAAAAAATAGTTTTATTATTTTATTATTGTTTAATCATTTTACTTTTTCACCCCAAATATGGTGAACCATCCCCCATGGTTGACATCATCATCTCGAATCCTATTGGTTCTTATAAAGTTTATTTTGGTTGTACATTTTTCTTACGAGCCCATTTCAGACATCAAAATTTCTCTAATGGGTGTGATAGATGGTGGACGATATCCATAAAGTGCCACAAATGGGGTTATTTTTTCCGCAGTATGCAAGGAAGTATTATAACACCATTCAACCAGAGGTAACCACTTGACCCATTGTGTTATTTTATTAGATACAAAGCGACGAAGATATCCTTCCAAAAATTTGTTCACTATCTCAGTTTTCCCATTAGATTGAAGATGATAAGATGAGCTATGAGCTAATTGATTACCCAAACAAAACAAAAAAAATTTGTCCAAAAATTTCCAGTGAAAATGGATCTTTTTTGCTTACAATAATATTTGGATTTCCATGTAGCTTTTGAATTGTTTCCATAAATGCAGTAGCAACTGTACTAGCTTTAAATGGATGGGATAATGCATAAAAGTGTGCATACTTGGTAAGTCTATCAAATACCACCACGATGACACTCTTTCTTTCTGACTTGGGTAAACCTATGATAATATCCATTGAAACCTCCTCCCAACGTTGACTTGGAATGGATAAAGGTTGTAACAAATCCAAGTCTTAATTTTCTCAACTTTATTCTATTGGCAAACCACACATTCTGCCACAAAATTTTGAATATCAGATTTAAGGCCATCCCAAAAAAAATTCTTCTTAACCATGTGGTAAGTTTTTAAAAATCCTGAGTGCCCTCCTAAGCGAGAGTTGTGCAATTCCAAAATAATATTTTGTTTAAGTTGGGAATTCTTACAAAGATATAAGCGATCTTTGTACCATAATGAATCAAGTTTCCAGCTAAATGTATCGGATGTACTGGGATTTTGCTACAACATTTGAATGAGTGTCCACACTTCTTTTTCATTCTTCCATTCATCCCTTGCTTCGGTTATCCAATCTGGTTGAATAATATAAATGGCATAAAGCAATGCTTCCACATGCTCATCCTTTCTTGAGAGTGCATCTGCAACAACATTTTTCTTCCCTTTTTTGTAGATGATTTCAAAGTCATAACCCAACATATTTGTGACTCATTTTTGTTGCTCTTTTGAAGATAATATTTGTTCCAAAAATTATTTAAGCCTATCATGATCTCTTTTTACCTTGAAGTGTCTTCCCATTATGTAAGGTCATCATTTCTTTAGTGCATGTAGTATTGCCAACATTTCCTTCTCATAAATAGGTTTGTGTAAATACTTTCCTTTGATTAGATGACTTTCAAAGGTAATGGGTCTTCGTTCTTGCATTAAAACAGCACCGATTCCATTTTCTGAGGCACCACATTCCACAATAAAGGTTTTTTTGAAGTCTGGCATAGCTATGACCGATGCTCGGCACATTTCTTATTTAAGATGTGCAAAGACCTTAGTTTCTTCTGGAGTCCAAGAAAATGCATATTTCTTCAGTAATGTTGTTAGAGGTGCTGCTATTATCCCATAATTCTTAACAAACTTGCGATAATACCCGGCCAACCTGAGAAATCCACGCAAATGCTTTATGGTTGTTTGGATTTTCCATTCCTTGATGGCTTTAATTTTGTTAGGGTCTACCTTAACAGCCTCATGAGATAAAATATGACCCAGATATTCCACCTCCTGTACTCCAAAGAAACATTTGGAGGTTTTTAAATATAATTGTTTCTCCTCCAATAGTTTGAGCACCCTGTCAACATGATCCTTCCAAGACTTGTTGTAGATTAGTATATCATCAAAAAATACTAACATAAATTTTCTAATGAAGTGTTTTAAAATGGAATTAATCAAATCTTCAAATGTAAAAGGTGCATTGGTAAGGCCAAAAGGCATGGCCAAAAATTTATAATGACCCTCATGATTTCTAAACGATGTTTTCAGAATGTCTCTAGTCTTCATTCTAATTTTATGATATCTTGAGCGAAGATCCAACTTGGTGAAGTAAACTTATCAATGTAATTCATCCAATAATTCATGAATGACAGGAATGGGAAATTTATCTTTAATAGTGAGCATGTTGAGCTCCCAATAATCTGGACACATGCGCCATGATCCATCCTTCTTGTGCACCAATACTACTGGAGCAGAGAAAGAACTTTGACTAGGTTCAATTATACTGGCCTCTAGCATTTTTGCAACCATATATTCAATTTCACTCTTTTGGGTATAGGGATATCTGTAAGGCCTGATGTTTGGAGAAACATTTCGTGGAATCAAATGAATAGCTTGATCATGATCACGAATAGGTGGGAGGTATTTTTGAGTCTCAAATACCTTGGAATGATTGTCCAATACTTTTTGGAGATATGGAGAAATAGATGATTTCGATGTTTGAACCTCTAGTGAGCATAATTGTGAAATTACGACCCGTTTTTCTTTCTTTAGAGGTTTTTTCATGCCATTATAGCTGATTATATTTCCCGGTTTCCATGCTACCCCTTAATTCAACTTCCTTTTCTTCCCAAAAAAAAATCAATGAAAGTTCTTGAAAATTAAAAGCTATCGCACATAAAGTTTGTAGCCAATGGACTCCTAGTACAACATCAGCACCACCCATTGGAATGGAAAGCATTGGAATATTCAATATATATTCCCCCATAGTTAGCTTGATATTAAGGCACTTTCCAGAGCAATTTATAGTTCCTTCATTTGTAACCATCACTTGACACTTTGGTGTTGGATACAGGAAACAATTCAATTCCTTGGCTATATTACAATGAATAAAATTATGGGTACTACTTGAATCAATCAACAATATTATGTTAGTTTTTGTGTGGAAATCGAGTACAAAATAACACCTCCTTAACAGTTGGTTGCTCCTTACAAAGGATCACAGAGATAGTTGGTGTTGATACTGATAGAATTTAATAAGAAAATCATGATTAGTTATGGACATAATGCATGTAGAAACATAAGCCTAAACAAAAGAGACAAATAAAAAAAAATACTCAATGGAGCAAACATGTCAACATGTCAATGGAGAAAGAATCCCTTTATTAGCTACTGGTGGTAAAAGAATACAATACAATGATAAAACACTTGAAGAGAATACTTTGAGCTATGGAGCTCAAATATACTCAGCAAGGAGGTCACTTTCCATGGTCTCTTTGCAAGCTTCTCCTCTCTCTCAAAAGGCGTGTGAAGACTCTCAAATTGTGGACTACTCTTCTCTCACTAAGTTGTTGGATTTCTTAGAAGCAATATGGCGAACATGCTAGTGCTCTCACTTCCCTTGCTTCAATAGTGAAATGTGGTGTTTCTCTGATAGAAATTTGGCTAGCATAATGATGTCTCATTTTTTTCTCTTCTCGTGGGTTGTTTATAAAGAATTTTTTTAAATCATCTTCCATATCTTGGCCCAAGAGTGATAGTGACCCAATAGTAGGACAAGAGATTCCTTTGAGGGTTGCATATCTTCAGGGTAACCTCAAGTTGGATGTCCTTGACTGGACATGAAATAAAATCAACTTCCGAAGTGTGGGAAGTGGTCCTAGATAGTGCTATTTCGCCATCCTCAGGACTGTGCGACTATCGAAGAAAAAGGTGTGTGGTCTCCGAAAATTCCCTTTGTTGTTGGTGTGCGATAAAAAATTTCTCAAATAACCTTAGGAATTTTTTATTTTATTTTCCTTCCATGAGGTTCTCTGCTAGAAAATCTTCATTTGTACCTTCTGTTGTGAATTTTCTAACATCTCTTGCAGTGTATGATTTTCTGGTGTTAACAGTTTCCCCCTCATGTATGATGTCTAGGAGGAAACGTATAGCTGAAATACATCACATTTCTCTATTCTGACTGAGATTCGAGGTAACAACTTTGAGGGAGAGAGAGAGTAACTTGCTGTGGAGATAAGTAGGGGAAATCCTTCACTAAAGTAAAAGAATAACCGTGCTCTGCAGGAAAACTTAAGTGATAAAATAATAATTTTTTCTTACGAGGCGGGCATGTCCCATGCTCATTATGATGACTAGTTAATACAATTTTACAGATATAGGTTTTGTCAAGTCACATTGTGGTAAGTGACTTGCTGCTGGTTGGTGATGACGAGTGTTGACACCCTCAAGGGAGTTTTCAATTTGAGAAAATAGCTTGAATTTGGTACCCATATACATTGTCTGGGTGAAGCACTTTTTGATGAGATGCTAAATATATGCACGAGTCTTCCTCTTTTAGGAACCTCCCATGCATAGTGGTTTAAGCGTTTCTGAAATAGAAGCTTATTCGTGCATGGGACATTGACTAAATGGAAAAGCGTAATGATTATGAAGTACAATACCACCTTGAAATGAAAATTGGTGTTGACGTCGAATGTTAGGGGGATCGATGATGTCAATGTGAAATGTTGATTCTCATTGTGCCATCTGAGGATGTTCCCTAATTGTGGGGGAACCATCCAAGGTACTACCTCAATCCTAGAATGTGTTTGGTGAAGTCAACAGGAAAGAGGAATAAGCCATCCAAAACAAGTGTTGATACTAGGGATCAGGATTTTGGGTGAAGCAAAGTGTAATATGGGGGGTTAACAAGGCATGATGACGAAAGCTGGCTATAAACGATGGTTATGGGAAACTGGCCCAAGGCCGGAGCTATAAATGCAAGTAGCAATAATCAAAACAATTTCTGATAAGGGTAGTCCTAGAGTCGGTAGGACATCCAGGGTGGGTGTAAGTATGCTTTGATTCACGTGATTGGGTTTTGGTAAAGAATGTGAAAGCTCCGAAAGAGGGTGATAAAGAACTGCCTTCAAGTATGAAATGTAAAAATATGGGTGGAAGTCTTTCTCTTAAAAATTCATTGTACACTTTCCAAAAGAAAGTAAAAGTGGTTTGGTTTGTACAAACACAGAGATGGGTGCCCCATCAACATGTATGGTATTGCATGATGATGCGAGGAGAGTATTTTTTTGCTGAGGGTGGGGGCCCCATTGGTGGGTCTCGGTGTGAAGGTGATGAGGCGGATGAAATGACACAAATGGCCTATGCTTGTGGGGGTGTGATAGGCCAAATTTGAAATGCGGTAATGCTTCTTGTTGACCCATCTTAAATATTTTTGGTGGTCCGAGAGTGGGTTTTAGAATGCAACGAGTGAAGTATAATGAGGCTAATAATCGAGGCGTATAAATGAGGTGGTTCCCGGGCCGGAGTGAGTGGTCGTGGCTCCTGATAGTGGATGAGGGTCCACGAGTATGATATGAGCCACAAGTAGTGAGGTTCTATCGACCGTCATGTGTGTTTATCATGTGCAATGTTATTGAAATTCAAATCACTCAGAAAATACATAAAACACACATAATAAACCAGAGACAAAACATTGGTGGAAAAGGCTTCAACCTTTCGACTTCCTCACATATTTTCTCATTATTAAAATAATGTAGTGTTACAATTAAATAGATGAGGAGACAGTGTCTCAAGATAGTGCGTGCTATCTTGGAAACCTTGGTTGAGATAATTTCTCAACCAAACACACACCAATATAGGAGCTACCTAAACTAACTCCTATCTTAGAGGAACAACCCAATCTAAAGAGTTAGGCATAAATTCCTAACTTTTAATATTTAATTAATTTATTTTATTTTTGGATTTATTATTGTTTTATGAGAGAGGCTAACATTCCCCCCTTCAATGATAAATCCAAAATAAGAATGAGGATCCATATTCCAAGTTCTCATGTTGATCCTCGAAAACATTTCCTGAAAAAACGCCAAAGCTGGATGCTGAAACACTGCAATCTGAAGAGACCATGAGTCAGCTGCATGTTTGATTCATCTCTGAATTTCGCTTGACAACTCCATCACATGCCAAGTTGCAAACAGATCCATTTGTCCTTTGCGTGAAATCAGCATCCTTTGTCCACTGACAAAGTTTGTTGAATGCCCATTGGCTGATGATGTCAAAAACAACTCACTGTTTCTTTTGTTGTGTTGAAAACTGCTCACTGCTGCTTTGCTGTCAACTGTCCACTGGCGAATTTGTTGATGCCCACTAGCTGTTTTTGCTAGTTTTGTCGATACTTTCTGTTTGACAACCACCGTCAATTTCATTGACATTTTCCCCCCTTTTTTCAGCTAAAAGGAGAGAAAATTCTCTGGAAATTATTTCTGAACTCCCCCCCTTCAAGTGTAGGAGTGTTGCACTGGTGTACTCCCCCGTTCAACTGCATGAGAGTACCATCTTCTTTTCACTGTCGGCTGCACTATGTGTGATTGTATTCGGTTGTAGAACTGAGACAATCTTTTGACTTTGGATGACCATTCCAAAGGATCGATCCATTCATAATGTATCTTCAATCTGGCTGATTGTTGTTGGTTGCGAAATTTCTCTGAGGAATAATTGGGCTTGCCACAATGGTGACAAGGATGGAGATCAAAAAATTTATCTTCCATATGACTGGTTCTTTGACAATGAGAACATGTCGGTTTGACTACAACTTCGGGTTGCGTGCATTTCTGTTTGTCTGCAACTTTCTCAGAAATTTCTAAGGTGATTTGTGCAAGAAATCCTGCACTGACAAACTTAATTGGCTTGGAATAATTTGGAATATGCAAGTTGGTGTCATCGTTGACATATCCTGAGCCTCGTCGATTCTTGTTACTTTGAATTTCTTCCCATGGCTTGATGATTGGCTTGGAAGAAAGTTGAACTAGAAGAACTTCAACACTAGAAGCTGTTTGGAGGAATGACTTAGAATCATGTTTAGTTGTATTGTTCAAAGACTTGAAAGTATCACTCTTTTCTTGCAACTCATTTCTTTGTAGTTGCAACTCTAGTTGAAGAAACTCAATGGTTTCATTTGTCTGTTGTAGATGTCGTGAAAGATCAGCAAGAGTTTCTTTGCTGATGTGCACCGTGTCTTCATCACTTGAGAGGATCAAATTGTGAAGAATTTTTAACAACTGGATGTGTTGCGCCATCTGAACTTGCTCTCTTGAATTCAGGCTGTCTTGTCATAGATGTCATGCTTTGAATTGTTTCACTTGATTTTGTTACTTGAATGACAGGCTCGCTTTCTATGTGGCTTGAATGGCATGCTCACTGGATTTGTTGCTTATTGCGCTTGCTTGGAACACTTGCTAGAGTTGTAGAACTTTCTTGCTTGAACTCTTGAATTCACGCTCGCTTGATGACGATTGCTTTGCTTGAACGCTCACTTGACTTGCTTGATTACTTCATGTTCACTTGAATGAATACTCACGCTCACTTGATGGTTTTAACTTTGTACTGACTTGATGGAAATTTCTTGAATGAATACTCAAGCTCGCTTGCAGGAGATGTGAACTTGTTGCTTGTTTGCTTTAGAGTTAAAAACTTGTGCACTCGTTTGATTCTGCTTAAAGAAAGGGTGTTTAACACTGTCGAAAATGCACCCAAAAAAAAAAAATGCTTAATGACTCACTACCATGAATTCAATTTGACTTAATTTGACTCAATTCAAAAAACTTGGGTGTCGGTTTCAACCGAGAATGCACCCTTACAATTCAATTCAATTTGAGTATGATTACAAGTTCAATAATGTTGATGTAGACTATGCTCTGAAATGTTGAACTCCATAATTTACAGTCAATTCTCAATTCGCAGAATTCTCAACTTGTAGAAAATTTGACGCTGCTCTAACGAAAAATGTTATGAAACTCCTTGATGATGGTGCTAGACAACATTTATTGGGGAAGATATTGACAATGGCGATGGCTTACAGGAATCAATAAGAACAGTCTCTCTTGGAAGGTCGAACCAATTCGAATTGCTCGCAGATCCACATTGTTGGTCGCTCCATTTACTGGTATGTGGAGAACACGCTACAAAATGCGTCCTCAGAAGAATGAGACGGTACGAGCTCTGTGGTTCAGAAAATCAGATCGACCGACTGGCAGGAGTTGTTGAAGCAAGAAGCTATGGATGTGTTACCATTGCTGGAAATAGCCTAAGTGCCGCAAGTTGCAGAATTTCATTATGTTTCTTCTTACCGGCTCCATAATGCAATAACGACTCCAAAACAAAACAGACTATGATAGATTTCCCCTACGTTGAGCAGTCAATACTGATAGCTATGCCAATACCCATGGGAGAATTCGCCTCGACACTATGTTGGATCACCAAGTTGCTAGATGATGCGCCGAGCTATCAATGGCTTCATTCAAACTGCAAAACTCCACATGCAGATGGGTCCTTCAAAACCACAGAGAGAAATCACATCTCGTACTTTTTCTCCATCACAAGAGTATACGGAGGTGCCACACTCATTTGAGATCAGTTTCTCATGGCCTGAAGAAATCGATGCTGGAGCAGAAGAATTGGATATATATATATGATAATAAAAAATCACAGTTCTGTGAATTGCAAAGAGAAATTAGGAAACTAGCCAACAACGTTGGAGAAGATGTGGTATTAAATTATTCGTTCTGTAAAATATTTAAATCTTCAATTCGCCCTTCAACACAATATTCACGCACTCCACAATGCAAATACGAATTCACTCAAACACGGATTTATTATGCAAACATTGATGGTAGATTACACGAATTCACATGACAAATAATTCATTCTTTAAAAAAAAACTCATATACACCCAACATGACTGTATGCTCCGATACCAAATATTGAAAATCAAATCACTTAGAAAATACATAAAACACACATAATAAACCAGAGACAAAACATTGGCGGAAAAGGCTCCAGCCTCCCAACTTCCTCACATATTTTCTCATTATTAAAATAATGTAGTGTTACAATTAAATAGATGAGGAGACAATGTCTCAAGATAGTGCATGCTATCTTGGACACCTTGGTTGAGATAATTTCTCAACCAAACACACACCAATATAGGAGCTACCTAAACTAACTCCTATCTTAGAGGAACAACCCAATCTAAAGAGTTAGGCATAAATTCCTAACTTTTAATATTTAATTAATTTATTTTATTTTTGGATTTATTATTGTTTTATGAGAGAGGCTAACAAAGGTGAGGTGATGATAAACATGGTCAAGATGATGGACCCTATGGTGCACTTTGGAGAAATGATGTCAGGATATCCAATGCTTAAAAGGAAGCCTATCATGCTGAGTGTAGAATGATACCTGCTCTTATACTTTCTTTGTTGGGGTGTTGATCAAAGCATGGTGTTTTTTATGTACCTAACACATTTATGGCCAATACCCCAAGTGAAATCATATTTTACAAACATATAAATAATATATGATGACATGAATTAACGAACAAGAGAGGGTGTACCTAAGATGAATTTTGGGGTGTGCGACAGGCCCAAAAATGAGTTTTGGTAGTAACTGGAATGGAGAGTTCCATGTTGAAGATGATGAAGTATTGATCCTTATGTCCCTCGTAATTTTGAGAATGGATGCTCTATGATCTGGTTATGGGCTCCAAAAAAATGGTAGAAAGGGAAATATACAGACCAAAAGGGCCCGATTTCAATTCATTTTCACTAGTGAGCTTGAGAGGTTAGAGACTGTTATCAAAGCGTTTCTTGCCGTTGTGGTCAGCCAGAGCACTCGAGATACACGCAGACAGTTCCAAGTAGGAGCTATAACTTTATCCTTTTCATTTTTGCATATTGTAGGGTAGGTAGGCTGTACAGGGGTCCCCTGTACAACCTTTTAGGGTTAAATCTAGGGGACCACACGGGCGACTCAAAGAGTCACGTGGTTGACACGCAAAGTCTTGATCTTTACGCGCCAACCACACGCAAATGCTTGATGCAGACATGGAGTCATCCCATCTGTGTGAAGAAGCGGTCGACCCTCCTGTTCGCTAAACACACATTTGTTCAACATATAGAAGTGTAGTACACACATATGTGTAGACTAAAGGTGCGCGGTCCTTCGAGAATTTTTTTTTCTTATTTTTCAGCTAAAAGGGGCCAAAAAAATGATGTTTTTTATGTTTTTTGGTGGCAGGATGTTGTGGAGAAAGAGAGACTGGACCACCCTCCGTGTTGAGGTGGTGCAGGACCCAAGAGTCTATGAGACTCTGCCAAGGTGGGGGTTGTTGAAGTTTCTTAAAACCCCATCCTGAGATCTTAGGATAAATTCTTATGGTTCTTGGTTCACTGCTGGGATAGAGAGCGACAAATTATGGTAGTGCGACGAGCTGAGCTATCTATATCAACTCAGCTAGATGTATACTTTGTGATCGGTCTTCTGCCTTGCGAGGAGGTATTTTCTTATCCACTGCCACCTGGGGCGGTGAACATCCATCATTGGGTATGGGAGGAGCATCATTGTGGGTCCAATGCCCTTGTGAAGGGATGTATTGATGTTTCCACTGTACTGAGTTTGACAGAGAATGTTGCTTTGTCGATGATTGCGCGCATTGTGGGGTCATATTCACCCCATAGGGTATCAGGGCCACATATAGCGGTTCTGCAGCAGTTGCAGGTGGGTCACTTTTTTGACTAGGACTGTCTAGTTTATCATGGTATGGTATTTCAGCTTTCTCGGGTGCATGGGAGTAGAGCTAAGACCTTATGCTACGCCAGGTTTTTTGTAGTATCATGTATGGGATGGTCGTCATGCTAGGACCCTTTATTACGGTGCCGCCTGACCCTCCGAGGGATCCTCAGATACGGATATGGGCACTTGTTATGCCCTCACATGGTGGGGGCACTACAGGGAGATATTGGAACATTATTGTGGAGGATTGGTTTGATTCCCATCTTCCGATGATCCTAGAGTTTCCCTATGCTGGAGTGGACTTACGTGGCGACCCATACATGGTTCTTTCTTCGAGTTCTGCTTGGGGGCAGGCATGTATGATATTTATGTTTTCTGCATTTGAGTATTATTTACATGTATACACATATGTGTTTTTTACGATGAGATTGATACCATGTTTGTTTACTTATAGATGCGGTCCTGCAGGACGATCTATGACATACATAGTAGGTCGTGTTCCTAGGGGGATGCGCGTTCCAGGGGCAATAGAGGCCTCGCAAAGATAGCGAGCTGATAGTCCTCCTCTCAAGCCTAGATTATCGGTGCCGCCAACGCAGTTATAGATGGGTGGACCCTCGGGGGAGGGTTTCGGTGTTGCAGCAGCTGGAGAAGATGCAACCTTACTCGCACGCACAGAGGATGCAAAGGCTATAGAGGCTTGATTATGAGATCATGGAGATACCTGGGAGAGGGTGGAGACCCTGAACTGGGGGATGCCCACTAGGGGCTTTGAAGACCAGGAAAATCTTGTTATGGAGACAACGATGGCCCGTGAGCGGGTGCATCGCCTGACATTGCGCCGAGTAGCTCTTGCAGTGGCTAATGATGCTCCCATTATAGCTCCTAGTGTGGATGTGGGTCTACAGGACCCAACTGGAGTGTCTTAGCCCTAGATTTTCTTATGTATGTACCAGGGAAAACACCCATTATGAGGATTCTCCCATGTCTTTTTTATGACATATTTTTTGCTTAGCGATGAGCTAGTGGACTCATTTTTTGTATAATGGGACAAACATACATTTTTGATATATATATATATTCTATATGTATTTTGATGGTTCTCGTGCTGTGTATATGGATATTTTTATGTTTATTATGGATTCTATGTTCATTATGAATTCTATGTTTATGATGGTTTTTTATGTTGCTTATGGTCGATGGTATATATGCGATGCATTCGAATCTAGTATATGGTTAGGTACGCGATCAGCTACATGATTTTTATATCTTGGTATATGTGTGAATGTGATGTGATCAAAACTGTAGGATAATCTGTGTGCATGTAGGTATTTCCTAAAGAGGTGTGAATCACTTACTTGAAAGGTTCAGTTTAAACCAAGGAAGACATGTAAATGGTAGATGCCTTGGATGGAGGCGTCGCTTAACAATACTATGAAATTGTCATATTATGCTTGATTGTTAGTGGCTAACCTGATACATAGCTCATTAGAGAGGTATGGTGACCGTTTAGGAGAATATATGGTCCAGGCGGCGGCAACCAAATTTTACGACCATCAAGAAGCACCATCAACAAATCTGAAATGGTAGGTTGGCGATCCATATGCAACACATGATGAGAGAGTGTGCATTTAAAAAAAAATCATTGATGATGCGATCATCATACAAAATTATTGTGCATACATATTCATTCTAGGGTATTGAGGCCCTTCATTTATGGGTGAAACATTATGCGATAGAGCCCATTAACGGGGTTTTTTAGGCATGTCCTGCCAGGCTCTGATAAGATGTATGCTCCCTTAATGAGGCAATGTTTAATAATATATGGACCTTTCCATAATGTATCGAATTTCCAGGGTCCTAAAGCCTCTTGTGCAACATCATAGTGTAGGATTAGTTCTCCCTCGGTGAATGACCGAGGGGTGATGTTGTGATCAACGAATCTTTGACCCTCTTCTTGTCGATGATCTCTAGTTGTACCAACCATTTCTCTAAGGGTTTAGTATCGGTGAGAATTTCTATGGCTGAATACAGGGTGGGGATTTCACGTTCGATGGGAAGCACGACCTCCACCCCATAGACCAACTATAAGGGTGTGGATCCTGTTGACGCTTTGACCACTGTACAGTATGCCCATAAGGCTGAAAACACCATGTGGTTCCAAATGGTTTCATGGTTTTTTTTCTAAGTAAGGAATATTCTATTATAGTATACAAAAATTACAATAAAACTTCATGACAGGGGTTGTTGGACTAGCAAACCCCTGTTGGTTGAAGACAAAACAAAAAATAAAAAAATGGGTTGCCCTTCATGGGGAAACCAACCCTTAATGAGTTTAGAGATCCAAAAAATGGGCTTCCCTTCCAGGAGAAACTAGCCATTAGCATAGACATAAGTGACAAAGTATGCAGACAGAGGTAAAAATAGACATAAAAACTATGAAGGAACATGTGTAAAGTGAAGAGGAGCATCTCCGAGGAGCTACAACTAACGTTTTTGAATGTCATGGTGCTCATGATGGGGATTCTATTCAATTATGAATCAGCCATAGTCGGACATGGTCTCAATGTCCTTCTTTGAGAGCTGGGGGGCTCTCTCCGGATTGGAAGTGGAGACCAAGTCGAGTTGCTTTTCCTCATCTGAGAGTGCCACCTGATCTGCTTCTGCATTTTTGTGCTGTGAGTCCTCCGTTGGGCTGCTCCCACCGCTATCTGAAACTTCCTCTAGTTTCTTAACTAGCAAGCCGATGGATTTCTATGGCAGAGGGGAGGAGGAGCGTGAAAGAGTGGATTTGTGGAGGCGTTTTCTGCTACTAGAGTCGGAGACATGGAGCTGCTCCTATAGGAGATGAATTGAGAACTGGGAAGAAAGAAAATGTGGGTCAAGAACCTCTGGTTCTTCCATGGCAACAAAAATGGAGAGGGAGATAGAAGGATTGTAGGAATTGGAGGGCATGAGGGAGAGACTCCACCTCGTCTGTGGCGGCATCGCATCTGGTGCCTTCTAGGCATTGTCTCTGCCATATGGGGGGACTGTTGGTCGAGAGTATAAGGTTCAGAGCGAGACAAAGGAGGAACAGACCAGCGAATGGAACTATGACAAAGGAGGGTGGAAGATAATGAGAAGCGAATGCGCAGATGGGAATAAATAGAGGTGCCATGAGCCATAAATGGCCAGGAGGCAAGTTGCAGGAGCAGAGGTCAAGGGAGAGGCGTAAATGCTTCAGGTATTAGCGTCCTCTATGCATTTAAAACAATCGCACAGGAGGAAGATGCGCCCACATGGAGGGGCCATGTGCCCCGGTGACGTGAGGCCAAGTGGCAGCTCGAATCAATCAAGTTGAGCACGCGCATTCGGGTAAAACTTGGGGTAAGATCCACCTGGTGAGGGCGGAGAGCCTTAACCGCATGTGGTAATAAAGTATGAAGAATCTTCCCATCCTTGTCGAGGGAGATGCCAACTATCTATCCTTTCTACGAACACACCAAATGGTTTCATGGTTGGTCACCATATGTTGCAACAATGTTTTGAGGACTTTGTTAATGGCTTATACTGACCATTAGACTTGGGGTAGTACGATGATGCAAGCTTGTGTGAAAAACCATGGTGCTGGGATAATTCCTGGAATATTTCATTTTCAAAATGTTTCCCATGATCTGACACCAATTCCTTGGGGACACCAAACAATGTGATGACATGGTTAAAGAAAAACCGCGTAGCGGCTTCCATGGCGTTGTTGTATGTGGGCATGGCTTTTTCCCATTTGGTGAAATAATCAACAGCCATAACTATGTACTTGTGGTTGTCAGATGATGTGGGGTTGCAAGTCATGAAGTCTATGCTCCATTTACAAAAGGGGCCTGCTACGATGAGCAGGTGTAGGGGAGATGGAAGAGATCACGCCTTGTGAGCGTAGCATTGGCATCACTCGCATATTTTGAATGCCTGGATGCAATCGTGAAAAAGGGTGGGCCAGAATAAATCTGCATGCAAGACCTTTTAAGTAGTGGCCATCCAGAGAGGTGATTGTCGCAAGCCTCGTTATGGAATTCATTCATGACTTGCTCGGCTTGGTCGTGAGTGAGGCATCGACGTAAGATTATTTTGACGCCTCATCGATAAAGTACATCCCCTAAAAGGAGGTATTAGGGGGCCTGATGGTGTATGTGCCTTCGGTCATCACGAGTGAGCTAGGGTTTGAAATTATGAGTTTGCAAGAAAAGAAGGATATCGTTGTACCAAGGGTCCTCCGTTGTCACTAAGAATAGATGTTCATCGGGTAGTGCATTGTTAATGGGGGATCCTTGGGTCCTTGTTGGGAGATAAGTGATGAATTCAGTGAGGATGAGTGCCTTTTTTATTTTAGGGGAGCTAAATTGCAGATCAAATTCCTGCAGTATAACTACCCATTGGCCGTATTTGTGATTCATCAAATGACGAGATGAGGGTTCAATCGTAGGTTATATTGTCGACATCTCTGAAAAGCAAAGTGTAGATATTCCAAATGGTCAACACGCATCTTAGATCATACAATGAGGTCATCCAAATAGGCGAGGATGAGATGAGCCAAGTCATGAAAGATGTAGTTCTACCAATGAGGGTATTGTAACTGAACCTGCAGCCTTACTCGCACGCACAGAGGATGCCAAGGCTGTCGAGGCTTGATTATGAGATCATGGAGATACCCAAGAGAGGGTGGAGACCCTGAATCAGGGGATGCCCACTAGGGGCTTTGAAGACTAGGAAAAGCTTGTTATGGAAACAACGATGGCCCGTGAGCGGGTGCATCGCCTGACATTGCGCCGAGTAGCTCTTGCAGTGGCTACTGCTGCTCCCATTATAGCTCTTGGTGTGGATGTGGGTCGACAGGACCCAACTGGAGGGTCTTAGCCCTAGATTTTCTTATGTATGTACCAGGGAAAACACCCAGTTTGAGGATTCTCCCATGTCTTTTTTATGACATATTTGTTGCTTAGCGATGAGCTAGTGGACTCATTTTTTGTATATATATATATATATATATATGTATGTATTTTTACGGCTCTCGTGCTGTGTATATGGATATTTTTATGATGTTTTTATGTTTATTATGGATTCTATGTTCATTATGAATTCTATGTTTATGATGGTTTTTTATGTTGCTTATGGTCGATGGTATATATGCGATGCATTTGAGTCTAGTATATGGTTAGGTACGTGATCAGCTACATGATTTTTATTTTTTGGTATATGTGTGAATGTGATGTGATAAAAACTGTAGGATAATTTGTGGGCATGTAGGTATTTCCTAAAGAGGTGCGAATCACGTACTTGAAAGGTTCAGTTTAAATCAAGGAAGACATGTAAATGGTAGATGCCTTGGATGGAGGCGTCGCTTAACAGTACTATGAAATCATCATATTATGCTTGATTGTTAGTGGCTAACTTGATACATAGCTCATTAGAGAGGTATGGTGACCGTTCAGGAGAATATATGGTCCAGGCGGCGGTAACCAAATTTTACGACCATCAAGAAGCACCATCAGCAAATCTGAAATGGTAGGTTGGTGATCCATATGCAACACAGGATGAGAGAGTGTGAATTTAAAAAAATTCATTGATGATGCGATCATCATACAAAATTATTGTGCATACATATTCATTCTAGGGTATTGAGGCCCTTCATTTATGGGTGAAACATTATGCGATAGAGCCCATTAACGGGGTTTTTTAGGCATGTCCTGCCAGGCTCTGATAAGATGTATGCTCCCTTAATGAGGCAATGTTTAACAACATATGGACCTTTCCATAATGTATCAAACTTCTAGGGTCCTAAAGCCTCTTGTGCAACATCATAGTGTAGGATTAGTTCTCCCTCGGTGAATGATCGAGGGGTGATGTTGTGATCAACGAATCTTTGAGCCTCTTCTTGTCGATGATCTCTAGTTGTACCAACCATTTCACTAAGAGTTTAGTATCGGTGAGAAGTTCTATGGCTGAATACAGGGTGGGGATTTCACGTTCGATGGGAAGCACGACCTCCACCCCATAAACTAACTAGAAGGGTGTGGATCCTGTTGAATCTTTGACCACTGTGCAGTATACCCATAAGGATGAAAACACCATGTGGTTCCAAATGGTTTGGTGGTTTTTTTTTCTAAGTAAGGCATATTCTATTATAGTATACAAAAATTACAATAAAAATTCATGACAGGGGTTGCTGGACTAGCAAACCCCTGTTGGTTGAAGACAAAACAAAAAATCAAAAAATGGGTTGCCCTTCATGGGGAAACCAACCCTTAATGAGTTCAGAGATCCAAAAAATGGGCTTCCCTTCTAGGAGAAAATAGCCATTAGCATAGACATAAGTGACAAAGTCTGTAGACAGAGGTAAAAATAGACATAAAAACTATGAAGGAACATGTGTAAAGTGAAGAGGAGCAGCTCCAAAGAGCTACAACTAACGTTTCTGGATGTCATGGTGCTCATGATGGGAATTCTATTCAATTATGAAGCAGCCATAGTCGGACATGATCTCAATGTCCTTCTTTGAGAGCTAGGGAGCTCTCTCCGGATTTGAAGTGGAGACCAAGTCAAGTTTCTTTTCCGAAACTGAGCGTGCCGCCTGATCTGCTTCTGCATTTTTGTGCTGTGAGTCCTCCGTTGGGCTGCTCCCACCGCTATCTGAATCTTCCTCTAGTTTCTTGACCAGCAAGCTGATGGATTTATATGGCAGAGGGGAGGAGGAGCATGAAAGAGTGGATTTATGGAGGCATTTTCTGCTACTGGAGTCAGAGACGTGGAGCTGTTCCTACGGGAGATTAATTGAGAACTGGGAAGAAAGAAATTGTGGGTCAAGAACCTCTGGTTCTTCCATAGCAAAAAAAATGGAGAGGGATATAGAAGGATTGTAGGAATTGGAGGGCATGAGGGAGAGACTCTACCTCGTCCATGGAAGCATTACATCCGGTGCCTTCTAGGCATTGTCTCTGCCATATGGGGGGACTTCTGGTCTAGAGCAGAAGGCTCAGAGCGAGACAAAGGAGGAGCAGACCAGCGAATGGAACTATGACAGAGGAGGGTGGAAGAGAATGAGAAACGAATGCGAAGATGGGAATAAATAGAGGTGCCATGAGCCATAAATGGCCGGAGGCAAGTTGCGGGAGCAGAGGTCAAGGAAGAGGCGTAAATGCTTCAGGTATCAGCGTCCTCTACGCATTTAAAACAATCATGCGGGAGGAAGCTGCGCCCACATGGAGGGGCCATGTTCCACGGTGACGTGAGGCCAAGTGGCAGCCCGAATCAATCAAGTTGAACACCCGCATTCGGGGAAAACATGGGGTAAGATCCACCTGGTGAGGGCGGAGAGCCTTAACCGCATGTGGTAACAAAGTCTGAAGAATCTTCCCGTCCTTGTCGAGGGAGATGCCAACTATCTATCCTTTCTACGAACACACCAAATGGTTTCATGGTTGGTCACAATATGTTGCAACATTGTTTTGAGGACTTTGTTAATGGCTTATACTAACCATTAGACTTGGGGTAGTACGGTGATGCAAACTCGTGCGAAAAACCATGGTGTTGGGATAATTCCTGGAATATTTCATTTTCAAAATGTTTCCCATGATCTGACACCAATTCCTTGGGGACACCAAACAATGTGATGACATGGTTAAAGAAAAACTACGTAGCGGCTTCCTTGGTGTTGTTGTATGTGGGCATGGATTTTTCCCATTTGGTGAAATAATCGACAGCCACAACTATGTACTTGTGGTTGTTAGATGATGTGGGGTTGCAAGTCCTGAAGTCTATGCTCCATTTACAAAAGGGGCCTGCTACGATGACCAGGTGTAGGGGAGATGGAAGGGATCACGCCTTGTGAGCGTAGCATTGGCATCACTCGCATATTTTGAATGCCTGGATGCAATCTTGAAAAATGGTGGGCCAGAAGAAACCTACATGCAAGACCTTTTAAGTAGTGGCCATCCAGAGAGGTGATTGTCGCAAGCCTCGTTGTGGAATTCGTTCATGACTTTCTCGGCTTGGTCGTGAGTGAGGCATCGACGTAAGATGATTTCGACGCCTCATCGATAAAGGACATCCCCTAAAAGGAGGTATCAGGGGGCCTGATGGTGTATGTGCCTTCGGTCATCACGAGTGAGCTGGGGTTTGAAATTCTGAGTTTGCAAGAAAAGAAGGATATCATTGTACCAAGGGTCCTCCATTGTCACTAAGAATAGATGTTCATTTGGTAGTGCATTGTTAACGGGGGATCCTTGGGTCCTTGTTCGGAGATAAGTGATGAATTCGGCGAGGATGAGTGCCTTTTTTGTTTTAGGGGAGCTAAATTGCAGATCAAATTCCTACAGTATAACTACCCATTGGCCGTATTTATGATTCATCAAATGACGAGATGAGGGTTCAATCGTAGGTTATATTGTCGACATATCTGAAAATCAAAGCGTATATATTCCAAATGGTCAACACACATCTTAGATCATATAATGAGGTCGTCCATATAGGCAAGGATGAGATGAGCCAAGTCATGAAAGATTTAGTTCTACCAATGAGGGTATTGTAACTTGATGCAGTAGCAGGGTGCAAGTTTGTAGCCTATGAGGAGAGGAAACTGTAAGATGAGAGAGGAAACAGTAGGCCTGTAAAACAGAAATCTACTGCATTTGGTAGAAATTCAAAAAAGTAGTTTGACAATATTCCATTGAGAGAAAGCTATTTCTAGTCTAACAGTATTCTCACTGAAATAACATGAAAAATAACTATCATGAGTGATGCTCTTCCCACTATTATAACATATATTTTACCATGAATGCTCATTCTATGAGGCTAATAAAAACTGATAAAACACATAACATGTTTAAGAGGCTAATAAAAAAACATAACAATATGATGGTTTGCAAACTGGAACTGAAAGAAAGGAGATATGGAAACACAAGTAAAGTAGACAATACACAAAGCAAATTGGTAATAATTCCTCAGTAGTATCATTCCATTTCATTCACAAAAAATATTACAGATCATATGAGTCAAAATTCTAAAACCACCAACCAAGCCTTTTTACATAGCAATTTATCACATATATACAAAAATAATAAATTGTCATCTCCACAAAAGGAGTAAACCTATTCCAAAAATTTATTACAATCTCATGCAAGAGATGAGGCTTATCCTAAAAATTTAATACAGAGTGCTTTGACATAATGAAAATAACAGCATCAAGGCTAACAATTCGAAGTGGTTTGTATGATGTGGCAGTTTATGGGAAGACTCCTCTTTTGTTCTGGTGCAACCAACTCCATAAAAAGTGAAAACAACGATGAAAATGGCGTGGGGCTGTTCCTTGAATACTGCTTGGTTCCTGGTTGAAACGTGCTGGTACTGAGAGTAGTGGTAGAAAACTGTTCCATAGAAACTCTACCGCTATTCCGTTGTTCCTCTCCTTTTTTGGTGGAAAACCCTTTGTAATGGCAGAGAACCCGAAACTTTTTGGATAGAATGGAGGAGGTTCATTTTATGAGAAATTACAAAGAAACCCTTTGAAAAAGGTTTAATTGATAGGGGAGACATGGAGCGGAATGAATGATAAGAGACAGAAGGTGGGGCCTAGACAATACCGCAACTCACACATTGCAAGTTTTATTATGAGAAACAAGAGTTAAATGTTAAAACTAGCGAAGTGCGATGAGAAAGAAGGTGACGTGGCATAACAAACAGCGGGGTCGCCCGCAAATCACACATCAAAAGTTTTAAGGAATTACCTCTCCTCCATTAACATTATCTTGTATCATATGCGATATGCGCTAGAGCGCTGTGCCAACACGTGGCCACCCTCATCCCCGCATTGCGAGACATATAATTTAGCTTGTGAGGTCTTAAAAGATAAATATAATAATTGTCGATGTGAAAAATCGCTTTGTTTGCAATTTAACCTCCATCATTGATCTGTGCCTATATCTAACGGTCCTCATTGCTCGCTCTTCTCCGGATCTCCCACTCTACTATTCAATCTATTTTCTTCAGGCGGCGCTTTGTTTTTAAAGAACTCTGGTTGCAATACTGTCCACGAAGCCTTGATTTACCTGCTTTGAAAACTGAAACAACTTGCTGGAGGAGTGGTATCGTTTACCTGTAGCCTCTTTATTGAGATAACCAAAATCTCAGTGAAATAGCCGCGCTTTTCAATGTGTGGAATATATGACTTTCATTTCTGAGAAATAGTTTCCCTTTACTGCATTACTGTTTTGACAATGAAATCACAACAAAGGTAGCTATTATTCCAGAAAATATGGCTACACCTTTATTACCCAAACAACGACTAACCTTTGACACTAACATAAGTCAAAATAACGATTTTAACTTATTTTAGGACTCTAAAACACTATGACACCTATTCACTTAAAAATTCCTTGATGTTCAGACTCTTTTTAACCTTTATTAGAAATGACTCAAACTTTGGACAACTGTATGAAAAGGGGTCCTATGTGGGGAGGTCGGAGGAAGACTACCCTAGTGGGTGCTCCTGGGTCTATCCCGAGGAGTGGTATTTGGGCTCCCTGTTGGGTGTAGGAATTACACTTAAGCAAAATCCTCAACACTTAATTTGTCAACTCGGGGGATTCGTAAACTTAGAGACGAAGCACAGGAAATGCCAGAGATGGTATGAATCTTTCTAATGTAAATCCCTACTTTCTTAAAGGAAAGATTGCAAAATCAAATCAAAAGAGAAAAAGGCAACTTGAACCATCAAAAAACAATCTAAGACTGGAATGAGAAAATATGCATTTGCAAAAGAGAATTAAAGATAAAAGGCAATCACTTTAGCTGATGGTCGTTTAATCTAATGAGTGTGTATTTTCCTTTAGCAGAGACACCTTAGCAGTCTCGTTAGATGGGCCCTTAACCTGCTTCCTTAAAGATTTCCTTGCATTAATTTGTCCTGCATTAGTGCAAGATCAGAGAGTTATGTAGAAGGTATAAATTGTGTCTTTACTGAAGGCTTTTTAATTCATGCAAGGGCTCGAACTTTTCAAGGTTCAGAGCACTCGGATCCTGTGGCAAGAAACTAGTTCCTGCCCCTGATCAGAGCTTCCTGCACTTAGTTTTTAATCCTTAAAACAAGTGTTCAATTATTGTAAGTGCTATTTTACTATCAAATCAAATTGCACACATAAAGGTGAAAGTTTATGATTTTAATAAAATGCAGAAGTAAAGAAACAATCATTTATCCTGTTGTAAGTGTTTAAAGAAAGAAAGAAAATCACGGAAAGTAGATTAAGAAAAATTGTTGTATCACACCAACGTGCACTGGTGCAGGTTTGCTTCTCCTACTTGTACCAGGCGGTGGAAAACCAAATAAACAGAACTGCAGGAAAACGAAATGTCACACCAACATGCACTGGTGCAAGTTTGCTTCTCCTGCTTGTACCAGGCAGTGGAAAACCAAATAAATAGAACTACAAGAAAAGAAAATGTCACACCAACGTGCCTGGTGCAGGTTTGCTTCTCCTGCTTGTACTAGACGGGAAAATCCAATCTGAAATTAAATGCAGGAAAGTAATTTGCAGGGAAAGAAAATGTAACTACTTCACATGACGGATCCGTTTTCAATAAGACAAGAATACATGTGCTGAAAATTGAATCAGACTTTAATAATTTAACCACACATTACAGGAAACAGAAAATGGGGTAAACGTGCTGGGTTGGCTAGGCCCTAGCCAACCAGCGCATTTCCCTTTTTAAATTAAACGCTGCTTAGTAAACCAGTTAATTCATCAGCTTAAAAGAACAGAAACATAATTTTTGAAACATGAAGCGGAAAAACCTTTTATTAATTTATTGAGGTGAATACATACGTTGATACAATGTCCAACCCAGATTCGGGCGATAACAAAATACTGGTTATCGCCTATCAACTTCAATCTAAACTCTGCTCCAAAATTCTCCTCCTAGGTCCTATTTACACTTTACATTATATAGATCTGTTGGCAGAAGGCCAAAACAGATCGTTCAAATAATTCATAACAAAATGCAGAATTTAGTCTCGGCCTTCAAGATAAGACGGTTTTGCAAAACTGGTCGTAGCTAACCAGCTTTATCCCTTCACGGATTAGTCTCGGCTGCCTTTGAATCATTTGTTGTCGTGGCTGAAATGGCTTAAGAAAGGGCGGTGATTGAGGAAGTTCGGATCTGCCGCGAAGATATGTTGTGCTAGCAATAGTGCAGATCTGATCCCGCACTAAGATCAGCGGTCACGATAAGTACTTTAACCATCACATAACCTTTGGAGATATCGATTAGTTACAAAAGTGATTTAGAAATAAGAAAGCATGTGATAAATATTTAATTAATGCTAAATTGAATTAAAACATGAAAAATAAAGGTTTATACTAAATGTGTCACCATGCTTGGCCTGGTGCAGGATGAGGGTGCATAAAAGAGGTGAAACAGGGGTAGATGGTTATAATTTAGGAAAGGAAAAGTAGTAAAAAGAGAGAAAATTAGGGGGCTAACATCCTCCCATCCCTAAGCTGTTGTGTGTCCTCACACAACTCTTTACCTCTACAAAAAAATTTAAAATTTTGAGCGTTCTAGCTCACTCTTGCTCCAGGATACTATCATCAATCTGCAGTGTTTCAGACTTCATCTTTTTGTTGCTCTTCAATTTCTTCGTCACCTTTTTAAGCTTTCTAAAACATTGTGAAGCACGGTACTTCCATACCCTAACTTATCCTTTCTTATTTTGGATCTTCGCCGTGAACTCTTCCTTATTCTATTCTTTTTCCTCCTGTGTTTTGGCTACGAGTTTCTCTAAATTATGTACTTGAAGCTCAAGCTCAAGCATCCGAGTAGCAGAAGCTACCGAATCTTCTTCCTTCTCTATCTCAACAGGGGCTGTATTTTCTTTAGGGACCTCAGTATCCCTCTGAGTTTCAGTAAACACTTCTTCCTCTTCCGGTTCTTCTTCTTCTTCTAACTCTTCCAGTTCTTCTTCTTCTTCTTTCTCTTCCAGTTCTTCTTCTTCTCCTTCTACTTCTTCCGGATTTTCTTCGTCTTCTTGCTCTTCCTGTTCTTCTTCTTCTCCTTCTATTTCTTCCGGCTATTCTTCATCTTCTAAATCCTCTGGTTCTTCCTCTTCTTCTAACTCTTCCAGTTCTTCTTCTTCCTGTGCCGATTCTTTTTCTTCTTGTGCCGGTTCTTCCTTTTCCTGTGCCAGTTCTTTTGGTTCTGGTTCGTCTTGCACTGGTGCAGGTGGGGATTTAACATTCTGTGGGGACTGCGGTTCTGCAACAGGTTCTTCATTATTTTTTCGACCCCTAATAAAGTCGGCCAACAGGGTGTTATCTTCAATTTCCATAGATTCTGCTGCGTCCGTAAGGATTGATAGCAAATCGTCTTCTTCATGGGTCTTTTCATGCGCTGGGGGCGTCGGAGGAGTTTCTTCAACAGGTGCACCCGCTGTCTTCTGTTTCTTTGGTGGTGGGCCCCTTTCTTCTATTGATTTCCCGGTTCGTTCCCTTCTTGCACTGGTGTAAGAAGGACTTCTCTTTACACTTGGACCCTTGCTTGTGCTGGCGGGGGTCTCTGTTTTCTTCTTAGCAGCTGTTTCTTTCCTGCAGAGGGATTTTTGTCTAGCTTCTTCAGCAACTCCTTCCAGGTCATACCCTTAATTTCCAATTGTTTCTGGACCAGGATTTTGATCAGGCCGTGATGATACAATTTCTTATCGGCCTGGTCCGCTCGTGCTCCTTGCACGCCCTTGGCCATCTTTTATAAACTATTAAGAAAAAAGTAAGTGAAATTCATCCTCCACCAGACGTGCCAGTCGGGTTCAAAGTGTTGCAGCATCTTGAAATGATACACAAAGGTGAGGGAGTACCTCCCCTCACAAATCACGAATTTTTGGAGAATAAAAAGGAGGTCCTGCCATTGTCCCAGCAGGGCGCTGCGCAGAACTCCTTTCTTCCAGTTTACGTTCATGTCTTTATCAACAATGAAACACTGCCAGTGCTTCCTCTCGAGCTTCTGATTTTTAAAGTACTGCACACCAGTGTTTTGTAAGCCCGTCGCTGCTGCTATCGATTTTTCCGTGACTTTAAATATCAGGGGCCCAATCTTTACACGGTCGTTTTTAAAACTCTATGCGAACTGTAGGGCCACTTCACTGTTGTGCCCATCAAATTTCTGCAAAAACGGAAGAAAGCCCGAGTCTTGCAATAGTGCAAGACTATTGTGAAACTCGACGGTCTGATCTACCTCACTGAGGGACGATGGTTCACATCCAACAGGCGGCATCTTTTACAGTTATGAATAGTAAAAAAAAATTGCATGCAATACTAGAAAACTTAACTCTTTATATATAGGGATCAACCATCCACCATCCCTTCTGTCTTATCACTGATCCATCCCACCAAAATAGCCGTAGATGCGCGACATGTTTAGAATCGTATGGGATTGGTACTTGCGCGGCGTGTTTAACGGCTAAGTGAGGTAATCACCATAAGTGAAGGAAATTTAGGATCATGGCGGAGAGAGTAATCATATCCAAGCAACGGTTTAAACATTTCCGCATTCCTTTATAATTCAAAAAAAAACTTTAGCATTTATTAAAAATGATCATGATTCTTAACTAAAAAACACTTTGTACTTTTAAATAATTTTCTCCTAGTTAATATGATAGCATAAGTACGTTATCAAATAAGTGAAAAAGGTTTCTTGTAAACTTCTATGATGACCACTTCTTATGACATATGCTAAAAAAACAAATTGTATGTTGTTTATGTCAAGGTGCATGCTTGCACCGATCTGTTTACACCGCTTATTGTACTGCTCTGTTGGTACCATTCTGCTTATATTGTTATATAGGATGATATGCTTGCACTAGTGCAAGCATATTGTCTAAAATCAGAGAATTTAAGTAGAATATAGGCTAGACTTCTAGCATAGCTTCCCTCAACTGATACTGAAAATTTGCTTCGCCCTTCCTTGATGCTTCAGGGCATCTTTTTGCTCTTTATGTATGAGATCATGCAATGAATTCATGGGGGAACAAAGAAGTGGGAAAGGGGAAAATTTCAGAATGGGAAGGAATTTTGTTACAGGGACTCCAAGAATAGTACCAAAGAGGGGATAAACAGAAGTGGGATAGGGAAAAAATTCAAGGGTAAAGTGGGATTTTTACGAAGCGGGTAGGGTAAATTCAGAAGAATGTGGGAAGATTGAATCATTCTGGGATTTAAAGAAGAAAACTGAGGGAATATTACGAAATGGGATATGAAGAAAGGCATAATTTTTTTTGGAAGGTCTGCCTGCACTGGTGCAAGAAAAAAAAATAACTGCAGCGAGAATTAAGTGTTACTTGAATAAAAATATCCATGCTAATTACCCCAATGTATAAAGGTTTGCTAAACCTGTTTTTACTCAGTGGTTGCTAGCATATCTAATGATCAAGCAACATTCTCTTTTTATTAGAAATTTTTGATCTCCCTGCCAGCAAGCTGGTTTTCAGGTTGACCCTTTTGCAATCATGTCAGCGAACTGATTTTCACAATTACAGGAAAATATTTTTTCTTTACTTTTTAAATTTTTTTATTAAATTTATTTTTTCCTTTTTGAGAAGACGAAGAGTTCATGTTTTCAAAAGTTTGGTTTTACTGTTTACCACTACCGTCCCAAATTGTTGTTGGACTTGCTATGTAAAATCTTTCTTGGCAAGCGGCTGAAAATACTTCTTTAATCTATGCCCATTTACCAAGAATACTGAATCTTGTCCATCAATAGTTTTGACTTCTACTGCTCCATTCTCAAATACTCAGATCACTTCATAAGGTCCCATCCAACGTGTATGGAACTTCCCTTTAAAAATTTTAAATCTAGAATCATAGAGGAGTACCCAATCACATGGTTGGAACTGCTCTTTCTGAATAGTCTTGTCATTCCACCTTTTCCGTTGCTGCTGAATTAGGATGTTCTGCTGAACAACATCTCTGCGAAATTCATCTAACTCATTTAATTGCAGAAGACGCTGTTGTTGTGCCTTGGAGAGATCTAGTCCTAACTGAACTGCAGTTCTAAAGGTTTTAATCTGGAACTCAATCGGTAACATAACCTTTTTGCCATATACCAGCCCATATGGTGTATGTCCCGTGCTATTTCTCCAAGTGGTTCTGTATGCCCACAAAGCTTCTGGTAATCTTTCAGCCCAATCTTTCTGATGCATATTGACTGTCTTTGTAAGAATGGACTCGATCACTTTGTTTGTAGATTCCACTTGGCAATTTTCTTGTGGGTGATACAGCGTGGATTTCCTGTGCCGGATCTTGTATTGCTCCATCACACCCTGTACCAGATTAGAAATAAAATGCGGACCATTGTCAGAAAAAATTTCTCTAGGCACACCAAATCTAGTAAATATTTCAGAAAAAAAGAAAATCATCAACAACTTTTTCTGTAGCAAAAGCAATAGCTTTAGCTTCTACCCATTTTGTAACAAAATCTGTACAAACCAAAATATGCTTTTTACTTAAAGATGTTGGATTTATTGGCCCTATAAAATCAATAGCCCATTTTTCAAAAGGCTCAATCATAACTTGGGGGCATAAAGGAATTTCATTGGTTTGATTAGGCTGGCCCATTCGTTGACAACTATCACATCGCCTGACATACTGTTTGGCATCCTTAAACAAGGAAGGCTAAAATTAACCAGCACGTAATACTTTATATGCAGTTCGCTTATCAGCGAAGTGGCCTCCACGCGGTTCTTCATGAGCAGATTTCAATATGTCAAACACTTCCTCCTCTCTTACACATCTACGGATAATCAGATCTGGACTAGTGTAAAAGAGGTCTCCTTGAATCCAGGAATATGCAGCACTTTTCTGAATAATATTCCGCTTTTCACGAGCAGAAAAGTGAGGTGGTGTCTTCCCAATAACCAAGTAATTAGCAATGTCAGCAAACCATGGAGAATCTGTATACATAGCAAAAATATGTTCATCTGGAAAATCATCATTAACAGGAGTTACTTCACGAGGATTATCTAATCTAGAAAGAAAATCTGCTACAACATTAGATTTCCCTAGTCTATCAATAATAGTAACATTAAACTCCTGTAACAATAGTAACCACCTAATCACTCTACCTCTTGTCAATGGTTTGTTCATCAAATATTTAATCGCGGAATGATCAGTATGTACAAATACTTCATATCCTGTAACATAGTGTCTAAACTTATTAATTGCAAAAATCACAGCTAAAAACTCCTTCTCTGTAACTGTATAATTCCATTAAGCAGAAGACAATTTTTTACTAATATAATAATAGCATAGGATTGCTTATTTTCCTCTTGTCCTAAAGTTGCACCAATAGCAAAATCTGAAGCATCAGAGGAAATGTGAAAAGTCATGGACCAATTTGGACCTTGCAAAACTGGTGCTTGTACCAACTTTTCCTTCAATGTTTCAAAAGACTGTTGGCAAGCTGTGGACCAAGAAAATTCACTATCCTTAGCTAGAAGTCGGAAAAGAGGAGCAGTTATCTTTGAAAAAATTTCAATGAATCTTCTATAGTAACCAGCATGTCCTAAAAAACCTCTTACTTCCCTTTGAGTTTTGGGTGCAGGAAGATTCAGAATGATTTCAATCTTTGCTGGATCAACCTGAATACCATTGTCAGAAATCAAATGGCCAAACACCACTCCCGCTTTGCACATTAATCTACATTTCTTATCACTCAAAGCAAGATGGGCTTCCTAACAACGAAGAAGTACTTTCTCCATATTTTTGAGAGCTTCCTGAAAAGAATCACCAAACACAGAAAAGTCATCCATATAAATTTCTACAAATTCTAGATCAGCAAAAATAGCCAGGACTGCCCTTTGAAAGGTAGCCGGGGCATTACATAAACCAAAGGGAAGCACTTTGTAAGAAAATGTCCCCCATGGACATGTAAAAGTAGTTTTATCCTGATCTTCGAGTGCAATCTGTATCTGGTTACAACCACTGAAGCCATCCAAAAAGGAGAAATATTTCTTTCCTGCAAGGGTATCAAGCACCTGATCAATGAAAGGGAGAGGGAAGTAGTCTTTAAGAGTGGCTTTATTCAATTCTCGATAATCAATACAAATACACCATCTTCCATCTTTCTTAGGTACTAGTACTAATGGAGAGCCCCACTGACTGTCGGAAATAGGATAAATAAAACCAGCATCTAAGAGTTTTTGTACTTCTTCCTTCACAATGTCTCTTAGAGGTGGATTCATTCGCCTTTGAGGTTGTCGGACAGGTTGGGTTCCTTCCTGAATATAGATGTGATGTGTACAAGTTTCAGGAGGGATACCCTTCATATATTCATAGCCCCAAGCAAAGGCACTAAGATGGTTTTGCAACAAATTCACAAGCTGCTCTTGCTTAGATGAGTCCAAATCTGAACTAATATGCAACGATTTACCAGGGCTAATCTCAACAAGAGTGGTATCAGGCTCAGGAGTACTTAAGGGAGTGGTCAAATGCAGTGGTACAGAAGAATGAGAATCATGATTTTCTAGAAATTCTAGGCTGAAAATTTGGCTCAAAGGCTCATAATTAGGCATAATGTCTAGATTATTCAAGAAATCTTGAATCTCATCTTCTTATGAAGACCCAGTATAATGATGAATAAGGGAAATAGACTGAGTCTCCTCATCACTGCTTTGATCCAACCATAAGGTATCTCGAAGGTCCTGAATCGATCTGGCAGGGGGGTATAAGGTAACTTTCTTCCTAGAATCTCCATGTGAGATATACATATCACCGGAACGACATCCAATATATGCATCAGTCGTAGCAAGCCATGGTCGACCCAAGATCAAGGGATGTCCTCCTACTGGGTTCTTTGGCTCAAGCACAATGAAATCAGCAGGATATTCCCAAGAATCTAATGAGATGATCACATCGTCCAATACTCCTTCTGGCTTAATTTAGATCTATCTGCTAATTCAAGCACAGTGGGAGTAGGGCGAAGATGAGATAACCGAAGTTGATTCATGGTTTGCTTAGTCATGACATTAATGGCTGCCCCCAGGTCTATAAGAACATTAGAGACAAGGACATTACCAATCTGAACTGAGACAACAGGGTTTCCGGGATCAGTATATTTTTCCACAGACACACATCCCGTCATCAACTCTGCTGCCCTACCAAAAAATTGAATGGTTCGGGGTTCCAATCTCTTCCTCCCAGATTTCTTGAGACAGAGTTCCTTAATAATCTTGGTACAAATGGGGACCTCTTTGATGGCTTGAAGCAAAGGTATCTTAATGAAAATATTCTGAAGCTCAGATGCCAAACTAGTCTCAGAAATAGGCTCACTCCTTTCCATTACTAGCCTCTCTGGGAAGGGAGGCTGGTTGGAAGAAGATGGCAAGGATTCAGAGGGTAAGGGCTGCTTCCTAGAGAGGCTGGTTGGAAGAAGATGGCAAGGATTTAGAGGGTATGGGCTGCTTAGTGACAACTTTTGGAGAATGCTTGAGAGTTTCCTCTTCTCCTTTCTCTTCAACGATCACCATAGGTTGCTTCTGATTTTCTGATGTTACAATCCTTCCCAATCTTAATTGAATATCATGAACCGCAACTGGAATAGACTGGTATTCAAATGGTAAAGGTGGGTTTGTTACATAGATCATTTCCACTACTTTATTATTATTAGGATTGGGCATAGGTTGAGCAGGAAACTGAGGAGGTCGAAAGGGTGGAGGTAAAGGCAATGGTGGAGTGGATTGACTCGGAAGTTGAGGCATTGAATAAGGTGTATGTGTAGATGGGTATGACTGCATAAATGGCTGGTAGGAATATGGAGAATGAGTTCGCCCTCTCCAACCTTGTTGCCATGGTTGAGAAGGTTTCCCATGCTGATATTGATTCCCATACTGCCACTGCTGATGAGAGTTAGGATAAGAATATGCATGCGAATTATAACCAAAATAGTGTGGAGGAAATTCAGAAGCCATACCTGTACTTACCTGAGGCCAATTCCTTCTTTCTCCCATAGCATTCAATTATTCAGCTTCAGGCTGTCCCTCTATAAATACAGCTTTAAGTCATGGTATAGAGGGACATTTTTCTATGATATGGTCTTCTGCACAAATAGCACACTTATTAGTTTCTTTCAAATTAAGAGGACACTCTTTAGGGGGATGCTTGTCTCTACATTTAGGACATAAAATACATAATGGCTCTTGTTCCTTCATGAGTTTCTGCTGAAATTTTAAGGAGTCTAATTGTTTGGTAACAGTGTTCATTATATCAATTTTCATGTTTTCCGTTTTATTTTCTAGTCCAATAATCATAGCATCCGTAGATTCAGTTTTTCTATTTCTATTTCGAGTTCCTCTACCAGATCTGTACTGGTTTCTTGAAAATTTCCGGCATAATTCACAAATTTGATCAAAAGTTTGCTGAGAAATATCACCTTGTCCTAACAGATTCAAATTATTTCTAGCATTATCAGTAAGTCCTCTTAAGAACAAGGTTCTAATAGTGTTGAGATCAAGCTTAAGTTTTGACCTTTGTAAAATATACATAAATCTTTCCTAATAATCTTCAAGCATTTCATCATCATCTTGTATGATTGTAAAAATTTCATCCTTCATGTCCCGAGTTTTGCAATATTCTTGATATTTAGACAAAAATACTCTCTTCATATGATCCCAAGAGGTTATGGTGTTTCCTCCTAACCCCATAAACCAGCGAAGAGTTGATTCCTTGAGGGTAACAGGAAATAATCTTAACTTCTGAGCCTCAGTTTTATAATCAGAACTTCTACACCAAATATCAAACTCAAATAGAAAAGAGCCGGGATATTCATGAAATTTACCATGGAAATGAGGGAGAGCTAATGGTGGAATATTCTTCATCTGTGACACAGTATCAGGATCCACAATTGGAAACACAAAAGTGGATTGTCCTTCACTTACCTGGTTGTCAACAATCCCTTCCAAATGATCTTCTTGATCCGCCATTGTTCCCCTCTTACTTGTACCTCTCTCCCCAGGCTGATCCACACCTGAGTTGATATTACCAGAATCCAGGTGGATTGTTCCCACGTGATGGGTTTGAATTGGATTGGGCTTCGTACTGACATAAGGAGACCCAATATGAAAATTATTTTCAGAATTCTTTCGGCCCTTAATGGGCTTCGAACCCTTACCTTTCCTAGGCATTCATTTCAAAAGAAAAAAAAAAAAAAACAAACAATTTCTAAAAAATGCCGTCAGAAATCAATTAACACCAGTAAAATTCCTTCAAAGAAACAACACTGCAAAAATAAAGAAAAAATTACCTCTATTGCATAATCATAAAATTCTTACCAAATCAAATCGCCTCCCCGGCAACAGCGCCAAAATGTTGGGTGCAGGAATTACACTTAAGCAAACTCCTCAACACTTAATTTGTCAATCCGAGGGATTCGTAAACTTAGAGACGAAGCACAGGCAATGCCAGAGATGGTATGAATCTTTCTAATGTAAATCCCTACTTTCTTAAAGGAAAGATTGCAGAATCAAATCAAAAGAGAAAAAGGAAACTTAAACCATCAAAAAATAATCTAAGACTGCAATGAGAAAATATGCATTTGCAAAAGAGAATTAAAGATAAAAGGCAATCACTTCAGCTAATGGTCGTTTAATCTACTGAGTGTGTATTTTCCTTTAGCAGAGACACCTTAGCAGTCTCGTTAGATGGGCCCTTAACCTGCTTCCTTAAAGATTTCCTTCTTGCATTAATCTGTCTTGCACTAGTGCAGGATCAAAGAGTTATGTAGAAGGTATAAATTGTGTCTTTACTGAAGGCTTTTTCATTCATGAAAGGGCTCGAACTTTTCAAGGTTCAGAGCACTCAGATCCTGTGGCAAGAAACTAGTTCCTGCACCTGATCAGAACTTCCTACACTTAGTTTTTAACCCTTAAAACAAGTGTCCAATTATTGTAAGTGCTATTTTACTATCAAATCAAATTGCACACATAAAGGTGAATGTTTCTGATTTTAATAAAATGCAGAAGTAAAGAAACAATAATTTATCCTGTCGTAAGTGTTTAAAGAAAGAAAGAAAATCATGGAAAGTAGATTAAGAAAACTTGTTCCATCACACCAACGTGCACTGGTGCAGGTTTGCTTCTCCTACTTGTACCAGGCGGTGGAAAACCAAATAAACAGAACTGCAGGAAAATGAAATGTCACACCAACATGCACTGGTGCAGGTTTGCTTCTCTTGCTTGTACCAGGCGGTGGAAAAATAAATAAATAGAACTGCAAGAAAAAGGAAATGTCACACCAACATGCCTGGTGCAGGTTTGCTTCTCCTGCTTGTACCAGACGGGAAAATCCAATCTGAAATTAAATGCAGGAAAGTAATTTGCAGGGAAAGAAAATGTAACTACTTCACACGACAGATCCGTTTTCAATAAGACAGGAAAACATGTGCTGAAAATTGAATCACACTTTAATAATTTAAACACACATTACAGGAAACAAAAAATGGGGTAACCGTGCTGGGTTGGTTGGGCCCTAGCAAACCAGCGCATTTCCCTTTTTAAATTAAACGCTGCTTAGTAAAATAATTAATTCATCAGCTTAAAAGAACAGAAACATAATTTCTAAAACATGAAGCGGAAAAACCTTTAATTAATTTATTAAGGCGAATACATACGTTGATACAATGTCCAGCCCAGATTCGGGCGATAACAAAAGACTGGTTCCCACATATCAACTTCAATCTAAACTCTGCTCCAAAATTCTCCTCTTAGGTCCTATTTACACTTTACATTATATAGATCTGTTGGCCGAAGGCCAAAACAGATCGTTCAACTAATTCATAACAAAATGCAGAATTTAGTATCCGCCTTCAAGATAGGACGGTTTTGCAAAACTGGTCGTAGCTAACCAGCTTTCTCCCTTCACGGATTAGTCTCAGCTGCCTTTGAATCATTCACTGTTGTGGCTGAAATGGCTTAAGACGGGGTGGTGATTGAGGAAGTTCGGATCTACCCCGAAGATATGTTGCGCTGGCAATAGTCCAGATCCGATCTTGCACTAAGATCAGCGGTCATGATAAGCACTTTAACCATCACATATCCTTTGGAGATATCGATTAGTTACAAAAGTGATTTAGAAATAAGAAATCATGTGATAAATATTTAATTAATGCTAAATTGAATTAAAACATGAAAAATAAAGGTTTATACTAAATGTGTCACCATGCTTGGACTGGTGCAGGATGAGGGTGCATAAAGGAGGTGAAATAGGGGTAAATGGTTATAATTTAGGAAGGGAAAAGTAGTAAAAAGAGAGCAAATTAGGGGGCTAACACTCCCCTTGTGGGGTTGGGAAAGGTGTATTTTGTCGGGGAGGAGTCCCGAGCAAAGTTTCCTCGATAAACGAATATCATATAACGTTGGCTATGTGTCATCCTATGCAGTGTTGTGAACATCTCGATAACATCCCGATTTTATCTCGAAATCACTATTTTTTGGCCTAGCCGATGTTTTTCGATTTTTAAAGATATTTTTATGGTATCTTAATTTTGTCGATGTTTGCCGATTTTTTACCGATATTATCTCGATTTTTACAATTTTTTGGTTTTTCGGACCCTTGCCGATTTTATCCCAATGCCGATGTTCGCAACATTGGTCCTATCCGCCTAAATGGCGGGAGGCCTGGCACACCCCCTGGTAATGGGGGGAGGTATAAGAAACACCTAGATCGACGGGGTGCCTTGGGGTCCCCTGTGGTGTCGATTAGTGTGACTTAATTTGTAATTTTGGAGGGAAGAATATTTTATCAACTTAAAATAATCACATACATAAAACAAAGAATGGAAAGGTAATTTTCCTTTAGATTAAACTATGTGATCAATCAAGCAAAAAAGGGTTTTTGTTTGTTTGCATTTGATAAAAATCCTATGTAGACCTGATCGTCCTTACCACTCTCAAAGTAATTGGGTCTTGTGGAGATATCTTTTGATGGGTACTGAGGCAAACGTCCCTAAAGAACTGATAACACCTTCCAGCAACCGAAGAATCAACCAAGGTAATGGAAATGAGGATCGAGTGTTGGCCGTACCATCACCTATAGGTAAAGGGTGCCCTAGATTTCGGTCACTAAAGTACCTTCATCCCACGTGAGCACTGAAGTATTTATCTTCTTGGTAATAATTTTCTAGTAACGAGCACTAGATGGGTCAGGTAGCCCCAAAGAGTACTGCACGCACTGGACCTAAGCTAAACCCCCTCTGAATCAGGTCTCTGTTATGCTCAGGTAATATTTTCCGTGGGATGATTAAACAATTTTTAAGCACCCTAGAAGTAAACTTATATGTTTAATAGATGTAAAATGACCATGGAGGCTTATGGGATGCCTACCCCCATTGGTCGTAACCTGAACTATTAATTATTTTATGGCCCTGGTGGGGAGAATTAGTTGGTTCAATTTTATGTTTGCTTTTAATTGTCTTGACTTTTCTTAGGGTGTGAATAGTTAAGCAAGGGTAAGTTAAGCACAAAAATAACCGAATAGCGGATGCCTTCTTATGCAAAGCTTACAAATTCTTAGTGTGTGGTGAAGTGAATATACAAAGTGTGATAATATGTGGATATGCGATGAACCTTTACTCTATCCCTCTACTTACACTATGTGTTTTGATTGTTACTTGCATGAAATAGAAATGGTTTGCGGATAATGGGTCGCTTACAATTATCCTACTTAGACTATGTGGAACTAAAGGGAGATGCAGAATTCAAATGCTTTGAGAAAGAATTCATATGCAATCCCAGGTTCAAGTAGAGGTGCAAGGGAAGTAGGGATTACTTGCTTTCTCAAATAACTTTTGACCCTAGTCCCAAGACTAATGAAAATGAAAACGAAAAACAACCTTTTTAGTAACACGATTTGTGGATGATGGGCCACTTACTCCTTCACTAATTTAAATATATGGTGTGCATAAAATTCAACAAAATAGTTTGAAAAATATGTGTGGAATTTAGCCACTTACTCTTCTCCCTAATTAAGTTGTGTGTTTTTTGAAAATATAAACAAAATTCTAATTGCTTTACTAATTATAGTTAGCACAACAACTAATCAAACTAAAAAAAAAGAATAACACAGTGTAGTGGTGAAGGAAATTCACTAAAGGTTTCCAATCACCCGAAAATTATCAACAAGATTTTTTTGGACTTCAGGAACACCGTGCGTATTATTTCAACATAGATGCGGAGGAACGCGTATGTCAAAGAAAAAAGCGCGTGGTCGAGAACAGAGAGATTTTTTTTATTTCTGAAGCTCGAAATAAGTTCAAAATATCCTGAAAAAATCCCCAAAGAGGTCCTGAGCGCCTTGTAGCTAGTTATGAAGAGAGAAGGTCCTGCAAAATAGTCGTTAAACCAAGAAAAGAAACCAGTGGAGTTTCCATTTCTGTGTTAGTGTTTTTGTGGCAATGGAGTACCAAATAACACCTCCTTAACAATTGATTGTTCCCTGCAAAGGATCACAAATATAGTTGTTTTTTTTATTGACATAATTTAACAAAGAAAAACATGTTTAGTACTAGACATAATGCATGTAGACACATAATCCTAAAAAAAAGAGACAAATAAAAAAATTACTCAATGGAGAAAACATGTCAATATATCAATGGAGAAAGACTCCCTTTATTGATTGCTTGTGGTAGAATAATACAATAGAATGCTAAAACACTTGAAGAGAATACTTAAGCTATGGAGCTCAAATATCCTCAACAAAGAGTTCCCTTTCCTTGGTCTCTTTGCAAGCTTCTCCTCTCTCTCAAAAGAAGTGTGAAGACTCTCCAATGGTGGAGTCCTCTTCTCCCACTAAGATGATGGATTGCTTAGAAGTAATATGGCCAACATGCTAGTGCTCTCACTTCCCTTGCTTCAACAGTGAAATGTGGTGTCACTCTGATAGAAATTTGGCCAACACAACAATGTCTCATACTTTTCTCTTCCTATGGCTTGTTTATATAGAAATTTTTGAACTCATCTTCCCTCTCTTGGCCCAAGAGCGATAGTGACCCAATAGTAGGACAAGAGATTCATTTGAGGGCTGCATATCTTCAGGGCGACCTCAAGTCAGTTGTCCCTTACTGACCATGACAGATAATCAACTCCCCAAGTGTGGGAAGTGGTCCCAGATAATGACATTTCACCATCCTCAGGATCGCACGGCTATCGAGGAAAAAGGCGTGTCATCCGCGCAAATTCCCTTTGTTGTTGGTGTGCAATAAAAAATTTCTCACATAACCTTAGGAAAATTTTAAATTTTTGTCCTTCCATGATGTTTTTTTTTTTTTCCACAGAAAAAAAATCGAACTTTCTATTAGATAGATAGTTTCAGAACATATGCATAGCATTTCGATAACAGAGCCATTCCTTTTTTGCAAAACGAGATGGAGACATAGCTACTTAAACACCTGTGTAGATGCATAGCAACCAGAAAAAGCAACCAAAAAATGGCCAAAGCAGTCATCAGTGCATCTCTTTTAGCTCATCATCTCCCGGTAAACCGAAAAAAGAGATGAGAGCAGAAAGAGAAGAAAACACTGAAAAAACCATAGCTTCACTATCACAGAGAAAGGGCTGGCAATAGAAACTATCGCAACCCCTGAAAGTATATCAGAAAAAACCAAAAATGGAGCCCAGAACCTCCTTACATAAGGAAAACAGTTATGGACTCAATATAGTAGCTGTTTTAAATTTTTTTGAAAGCAAATATATACAATTCAGAAGTAAAATAGCAGAAAATTAAACAAAGGAAGGTTGTTCCCGAGCATGAACAGCCCCATTCACCATCTCAGTTACTGTCCAGGACCCCAGATCAAGCTGAGCACATTCTTTAGATAATTGATCTGCTTCCTGGTTCCTTTCCCTGTAAATGTGAACAACAGAGATCTCAGAGAAAAAGCATTTAAGACGACGGATCTCCTTAAGCAAAGGTAACAAAATAAATTCCTGCACTGCTGAGTCCCATTGAACCAATTAACAACATTTCTAGAATCACCAAAATTCTGAATCTGTCTCATATGATTGGAAATCAACCAGCAAAGAAGCAAGTGGAGGGCTTTGAGTTCAGCAAAGTTATTGGACCCTTGCCCAAGGCCTACTGAAGCACGGAGAGAGTTTTCATGAGAAAGATGAATCACAAGACCAACACCACAAAGATCATTAACACCAGAAGCCCCATCAAAATAAGCCCATGGAATTGACTCATTAATTGCCTCAGGCTGAATATTACGAGATGAGCCTGTACCCAAAGGAGTAGGAATGCTGTCAAAAATAGCAGCTCCCTCTGCTACTAGCCTGGCTATAGGAAAAAGTTGCTCGTTGAAGATCACCTTGTTGTGCGCAATCCAAGTTCCCCAAGCTATAAGAAGAGGAAAAGCCCTGACTTTGTCATTTGGAGCCTCCTGCCACCAATGATTCCAAGCCTGAGAAAAGTCCTCACCATGCCACATCAAGGGAATATTGGTCGAGCTCAAAGTTTCTGCCCAAAGGCTGGAATTAAAGGGGCAGAAAAGGAAGAGGTGTTGTATATTTTCTTCAGCAGACTTGCAAAGAGTACACCAACTCGGCCCCTGTTTCCCTCTCTTTTGAAGAAAGTCCCACGTTGGCACCTTATTATGGAGGATGCACCAGAAAAAAAGTCTGGTCTTGGCTGGGCATTTCAATTTCCAGAGTGGTTTAGACCACCAGCTTGGGGCCCCCCACCCTTCTTGAGTCATTAGCCATTTATAACCATACTTGGGGGAGTAGATGCCTGACTGCGCATAGACCCAGCGCAGTTCATCAGAAGAATCCGAGATTCGAACAGAAGGAAGCGTTAAGTCTGCAACATAACGATTCCATTCTTCCAGCCACCTGTCTTCTAAATGGAAATCTGGACCCGAGAGCCAACCTTGTTTCACAAGGGAAGTTGTTCTAGGATCAGCTACCTGATTCAAAGTGTAAACTCCTCCTTCGTTAATATAATTAACCAGGGTTGGAGAAAGAGAGTAGTTAACAGAGCAACCAACCCAAGGATCACAGCCCACACGTACTTGAGTGTCGTCTCCAACCTGCCAGGCCAATCCTCTTTCAAATTGTCTGAACGGAAGCCACAACAACTTTCCAAACAATAGAGGCATTTTTAGAAGATTTTGCTGGAGAACGAATCCAATCCAGGACAGAACCCTGATTGATATATTTACGTTTGATGACCGATGCCCAGAGAGAATCAGTAGAGATCAAGTGCCACGCAAGTTTGGCAGCCAAAGATTTTGCGAAAGAAGGCAAATTTTTTATTCCCCAGCCTCCCCATTCCTTTGGTTTAGAAATTTTATCCCAAGTAACCCAGGGGCTGACATTGTCCTGTTTTGACCCTGACCAAAGGAAAATTCTGCATAATTTATCAATTGAGGACAAAATGCCTTTTGGAACCCAAGAAAGGCTGGCCCAGTAAACTGGAATAGCCATCAGCACTGACTTAATTAAGACCAGGCGACCTGCCCTCGAAAGCCACCTGAAACTCCAGTGATTTAGCCTTTTTTCTACCTTAGCTAATAACCATTTCCAGTCCCGGATTCTGTAGGTATCTGGTTTGAGAAAAAAGCCCAAGTATTTGAAGTTTTCCTGCAAAGAACGGACTTCAAAATTCAGAAATCTTCTTACTCTGCCTATCTCATCAACAGAGAGGCCAAAGGGAGTGATAGTCGACTTTTGAATATTTATTTGGAGCCCAGTTGCTTTAAGAAAAAGATCCATCAGAAACTTTAAGGCACGGCAGTCCTCTATACTCCCATTAACAAATAACAAAATGTCATCTACAAAAAGTAGATGAGTGATCCAGAGGTTCGGGGCCACTTCAATACCTTTGATTTTGCCCAATCTTTTGTCTTTTTGAATCATTAGGCTTAAACCTTTAGCTGCCAGTAGGAAAAGTAGGGGCGAAAGAGGGCAGCCCTGCCTAAGGCCACGTTCTGGATTAAAAAAAGAGGTAGCAACACCATTTATTAGAAGAGCAATAACAGAAGAAGATACACAGCTCATGATCCATCTGACAAAGTCAAATCTAAAGCCAAGATGAGTGAGTAAAAGCCTCAAATACAACCAACTGAATCTATCGTAAGATTTAGACAAATCTAATTTGAAAATAACCCCTTTCCTACCACTTCTCTTCAGGCTGTGAAGGGATTCTTGAGCAACACCTACAGCTTCATGAATCTGCCTACCACTTAGAAATCCAAATTGTTCCGGATAAATATGGCTGGAGAGAAAAGGTTTAATCCTGGAAGCTATGACTTTCGCAATGATTTTATAAACATAAGTGCAGAGAGAGAGATAGGCCGGAAGTCAGCAAAGGAACTTGGCTGGTCATATTTGGGAATCAAGGCAAGAAAAGTGGAGTTGAAAGGGGGGAAGACTTGTCCCGTAACTCTAGATTCCTCAACAACAGCAACAAGTTCATCACCAAGCGCATCAAAAAAATGCAGGAAGAATTCAACAGTCCAGCCATCCGGGCCTGGGCTTTTGTCCCTTTGCATTCCTTTGAGGATGTCCTCGATCTCTTGTTTAGAAACAGGTGCCATAATTGCATCATTTTCTTCCTCCTCAATGAACCTAGGAAACAACTGCACCACTCTTATGACTTCTGCAATGGACGCTACAGCCGGAGCTTTAAAGAGATCTTTGAAATAATTGATACCCAAAGAAGCCAGATCCTCAAAAGAAGAAGTCGTTTCACCATTTCCTTTAGGAATTTCCCAAATAGTATTTGCCATCTTCCGACCTTTGGCATAGTTTTGGAAGAATTTGGTATTCTCATCGCCCTCTTGGAGCCATATCGCTCTGCTTTTCAGTCGCCAACTTTCTTCCCTGAGCTGGAGAATGTTTCTCCTGGAGGCCTCCAAGTCCTTGATTTTATTCCTTGAATCAATAGAGGCATATCCTCCCCCTTCCGGATCTTCCAACTGAGCAAGTTCAGAGTTAACCCTTTTAAGCTCCTCCTCCTCCTTCTCCTTTTTTTTTCGGCCCAATTTTTTGAAGCTGCTTTCATTTTCTTCAAATTCTTCCAAAAGAAGGCACTCCTAGAAGAATCAGACCTGAAAGGATCTTTCTCCCAAGTTGATGAAAACAGTTCCTGATATGAATCATCCTTGAGCCAGGCAGGATTAAAGTAGAAGGGCATCCTTGGTTTATTTCCAGCACCTTTAACTTCGAGAAGGATGGGAAAATGGTCCGAAACACCACCCTCACCAACCCAATGGCGATAGTCCATGAGTTTTTCTAACAAAAGCTCACTTAAAAGAAACCAGTCTAACTTCTTTCCCACCCAATCCTGACCGATCCTTCTGTTTCTCCAAGTGGGTTTCAGCTTCAGAAGAGGCAGTCCACCAGATGAGAAAGAGCTAGGTGATTTTTGAAAAATTCAGTTAAAGGGTCAGCTCTGGCCGAGTCACCCCATGACTCCGCTTCCCCCAGAGAGAAATTCAGGTCTCCTCCAATAATTAGATTTGGGTGAGCTATCCAGGAGGAGCGAAAGACAGAAGACCAAAAACGCTCCCTTTCCACACAAGGACCGTAAATATTTAAGGAGAGCAGGGAAAGGTTGAGCTCACTGGAGAAAAGTTCCAAGGACAACATACTCGAGGACCCCCAAGAAGAAACATATTTCAACTTCTTAGGATTGAAACTAGAAACCACACCCCCGGATCTCCCAACAGCATCGAGGGCATAAAAACACCAGTCAGGCAGCAATTTAGAGATGATACTAACAACCTCCTCCCCTTTGCCCAGAGTTTCTTGAAGCAAAATAATGTCTGGATTCTGAGAACGCACAAGATCTTTGAAGGCTAGCTTTTTAGGCTGGCTAGCTAAGCCTCTGCAATTAAAAGAAAGAACAATCATGGCACATCTTATGGGGGTGGATGCTTTGCTCTAAGCACCCCAGTGAGAGACATCTGTTTACCATCAGCTATATCCACGACTGCTTTCGATTGGGCTATGGAGAGGTTAGATTTCCGACCTCTCATCTTTCTGGCCCCAATTACTACAGGGTTTGAGGCTAGGCCTTCCATAACCAGGCCAGACCCTCTCCTATCAGCCTGAGGTCTAAGGTTATAAGGGAGAGGTTCAGAAACAGTTGGCCGAGAGCAGGGGAGCGAAGGGTCAACCATAACATAAGAGGAAGAAGGTCCAGAGAATTCAGGAACGGATAAAATTACACTATCCAGAGGAGGCAAGGAAAGGTTTAAGGCAGAAAGATCACTCAAGAGCTGCCTGGAAGGACCAGGCTCAGAGCAATCAACAAAAGGAAGACAAGCAGAGGACTGATGCAAGAGAGGAGAGGAGGAGGACATACCCGCCTGAGACGCCCCGACGAGTTCAGCAACTTGAAGGGGAACCAGGGAGTCTGCCAGATCCTCGATGGGTAGGGAGGAATGGCCAGCTGCATCCTCTGGGGCCTGATCCACGTTTTCCACAGGGGAAGAGGGAATCTCCTGAGCCGTAGGGCCTGTCTCTGCTTCCTTAAGACCCGCATCCTGAACTGAAACTGAAGCTTTCTCCTTCCTGTTCTGCTTTCTCTGTCTGCATTTACGCTGGTGACCGAGAGGGCAATCTCTTGCCAAGTGACCAGTCTTATGACACCTGTTGCACCAGAAAGGAAGGTGCTCATAATCTAACATCTGTAGAAACTCTATATCCTTATAGTATAGCGTCATTCCATCAGCAAGACCTTCCCTCGGATTTAATCTCACCAATATACGGGCCACACTTTTGTCCCTTGTTTGCAGGTAGGATTTATCAGCTTCAAGAAAAGTGCCCAGGGTATTTCCAACAGAAACAAAGACCGAATCAATCCAGAACTGCAAAGGAAGGCCAGGAAGCTTAACCCACACCGGCGATTCAGCCATTTTTTCCTTCTGAGCATCAAAGAGGGGTGTCCATCTTCTAAAGAGAATGGGTCTCTTACCAAAGAACCAGTTTCTCTCAAGGACTCAGTCCACTTGGTCTTTTCTTTCAAACGTAATACTAAACCATCCACGCGCCAGAATAGAGATATCAACAGGCATACCTGGGGATTCTTTCCACATTGTTTGAGCCCATTCCGCTATGTAGTCTGCTGAGTATTTCCGGCCCCTTACTCTGCCAACAATCATGATCTCAGTTAGATCCATAACATTCTCAATGCTAATATCCACACCTAGCAAACATTTCGGGTGATCTTCTTTGGATTTAATGGATTTGGCTTTCTTCCACTTCGCTCCCACAACTTTCTTGACACCCTCCTCCTCTGCTACCGGATTGACTTGAGGAACCTCGGCTCTTAATGTCTCAAGTAAAAATTGCCTCATTTCTTCGATGGATCTCGAAGGCGTAAGACCCTTACTTGAATTCTGCAGGGCACCAACCCCTGAAACAACTTCACGTCGCGGCGAAACACCTTGATTTTCAGAGGCAGAAGATTTTGGGAGAAGTTCAACTGCCTCATTTGAGGAAACCCTTGACAGGATACCAAGACCTGGAACCCCATCCTTTACTAGGTCGGCCAGCCCTCCTTCATTCTGCTCTAATAGCACTTGATCCTCCGCCACCCCTTTAGAGACTGCCTTTGTAAAACCATTCTCAACCCCAGGCAAGAGAAGCCCCCTCGAGATCTCCTAAGAAGGTCTACCCAACGAGGCAAGACCTGTGGTAATGTCGACCCTAGGCAAAAAAGAGCCCTGCGGGAACGGAAGCCCTCTACACCCTACTACATCTTCTAAACCACCTGAACCAACAAAAGGAAAGAAATTACCCTGAGGTGCCGAGCACGGCGGGATCCGATCAAGATTAAGTGCTGCCTTGAAAAGATCTTCAGAGTTATGCGGACGACTGTTGCTCGGAAGGTGCTGGCTACGGTAGCAGAGCCCACTCCTGGAAGCGATAATGTAATCACTAGCAGGGCCAAATCCTTGCGATAAACCTCCCAACGCTGCTTCAGCAGCCAAATCAATCGAAATCCGACTTGGAAAGTATTGTTCGATATTCTTCTCCGAGATTTCCAAACCCCAGCAGGTAAGTAGGTCCTTCGGTGAGGGTTATAGCTCAACAGAGACGCTTTCAAAACCCATTGTGATCGACGACAAAACCTCTTAAGGAAAACTGCAGAAGACCGCAAACCCCGCTTACCCTCAGAAACCCTAATCTCGAAACACCGTTGAAAGAAGCCCGATCCACGACCAAGGGTAAACCCCATTATGAAATCTGTTTCATTAAAACTCGTACGTCTGGTAGCAGGACTCGAACCCAGAGGAAACGCCACGAAGCAGCGCTGGTGACTTCTGCGAAATCCTCAGACGTACCCTAGTCACCTCCATCCTCTAGGCCAAATATATAATCATTCCTTCCATGATGTTATTTGCTATAAAATTTTCATTTGTACCTTTTGTTGGCCATTTTCTAATGTCTCTTACAGTGTATCATTTTCTAGTGTTGACATCTATTACCTTTTTCTTCTTGATATAACCTTATGTCTTGAGAGTTTGAGGAGTGGTAATTCCCGTCAATGAATTACAAGATATGGTCAAATTCATTTCTTCTTTCTCTAAGGCTGGTTCCTGGTGTATATCCTCTTCTTTTGAATTTTCTTGTTCCTTTTCTTCATCCTCTCCAAAATATATGTAAAATAATTAATTCTCAACACACTTATGACCTTTAGTGTATTTTATATCACAACTGTAACAAAGTTATTTTCCTCGTTTTTGTTCCAACTATTGTGGTGTCAACCTTGTAGGTTGTGGAAGGCTAGGAGTAGCAACACTTCCATCTTTATAGTTGTGAGTGGTAGGCTTCCTTGTTTCCATAATTTTGTTTTCAATTTTTCTTTCCAACTTGAATGCCTTCTCCAATGAATTAGGTTCCCAAAGAGAACCTCATGTTGGATGTTATCCTTTAAAGTCTATATGAATACATCAATCCTATGCTCCTCTGGAATATCATTTACCCTTATACTAAATTTTTGGAACTCCTCAATGTGCTCCACCATTGAACCCTTTTGTTTGGTATTTATGAATTGGCTAAAGAAGGTGTTTCTCTTTATATCCACATAATGTGTTATCATTTCCTTCGTAAAAATTAACCAAGTGAAAAGTGTTTTATGAGAACAAAGCCATCGATACCATAAAAATTGATTGGGTTCTAAATATAAAGTTGCAATGCATACCTTTTGTTGCACATCATGGAGATCAAAATTTTGCTCCATCTGTAGTATCCATGTTACCAGATCCTTGCCACAACAATTCCTCATATTGATCTTTGGAATATTGTGGGTCTTCAATCCAACGTTAGATTTTATGAAATCATGATTAACATTTCTTTTTTTCTCATCATAAGTTTCATATAACACCTTTTCGCCATTAGGAAGCATTTCTTGTAGCAACTTTTTCTAACCTTCCATGTCTGCTTTTAAAACATTCATGTATTCTTTTAAACCATCCATGTCACCTTTTATTTCAACTTTTAAACCATCCATGTCCCCTTTTAGTTGATATTTGGGAGAGAGAAATTTGTTGCACTTGGTCCCGTAAGTTTGATATGACAGGATGCAATTCTTCCTCTTCAGGCGTCATATTAAATCCATATGAGGGCTTAATAGGTGTGGATTTTTTTTTTTTTGAGGCATTTTATAATCCAATATATATATATATATATATATATATATATATATATATATATATATATATATATATATATATATATGCATCAATATTCCCTTGGAATCACTTTAAACTGAATTTTCAAACAAAAGTTATGCAATTTTTAAAAAAATACACACCTTTTTCTTTCTTTTAGGAGATCGATCTTGAAACGGTTGTAACTCTGTAATTTCGGATCTCCAAGGTCTGAAATTTGGTCCTATTGTATCCCTATGAATCTACTTTCCAACCCCACGAGTCATAGTAAGTTGGAGTATTCAACAAAGAGTTATGCTCGATCTCCCATGATGACATGATTATATACTGGTTCAGTAGAGAGAACTTGTACAAAGTGCCACGTGTCATTGTTTCTAGCTTCAACCCTAAAATTTCTACAAAAAGAACTATAGTCTGTGAAATTTTAGCCACTTTTTACAGAATTCAAATCTGATTCTTGAAACAAAATTTATGACGATTTTCCCTAGGTCACCTGTTTGAGACTGAATTTTTGAGCCTGCAAAAACCCTAACTTCCCAGGATCATATGTCCGAAAATATAGAGAACAAAGTCATGAAAGATTTACACGATTTTCAACAAAATTTCAGTTACATGTGGTCGAAATTTGAGATTCTGAAGCCTCGTAGAAAAAACATTATAGTGAAAATTTCAAGATGACCTGTTTGAAGAAGCGAAACCCTAGAATCCAAAGCTCTGATACTGAATGTTATGCAACCAAATCACAAAATAGAAGAAAATATAGATGAACGACTTAAAAATTATCCTCTTTTAGGGGGAAACCTCCTTTACATTACATAAATGAACAATTCTTGGATGATTCAATTGAAAAAACCTACTTTCTATATATAGGAGTATAAGGGGTCACAATATAATCAGAGTCGACATAACAATAAAAATGTAAGGGCACAACAATAACAATAGTGGGCTTCTATGGGGCACAATAATACAAATATGGTGACTACATGGGCACAAAAATAATAATAAGGGGGCTACACTAACAATAACAATAAGGGGCTACAATAGTATTATAAGGACCTAACAACGTACAAGGGGAAAAGGTTTAATCTCCATTAGGAAGTTGGTGCTCTATCATAAGATGTTGAAATGTTTGTAACATAGGGCATGCTTCTGTACTATGAGATATGTTGGTGAAAATGTCACACGACGGGCATTAAGTACTAACTAAGTAAATGGTATGCGAGCCAATACTACTCATAGCGTAAGACGATGATGCTTGGTTGGGGTTGTGAGATCGGGCATTTCTGCGTGATTTCCATCTTTGTGTCTTAGTTTTAGCGTGGTGTGGATTCTTATGGTGGTTTTGGTTTAATGTTACTCTGGATGCTCTTAATTGTGGAAGATATTGACAGTTCTTCGTGTGATGAAACTAAGAGCATACGCGACAATAACAACGCATGATTTTCTCTTAGTTAGAGAGGTGAATTTAGGGGATAGGGGTTACTATGTGTAGAATATCGGTAAACTTGGCCAACTCCTGGCATTGGTTAACTAGGTGGTTGGGTTTATCGCATAGAGAACATGGGAGGGTTGCTTTAGACCATGAAATTTTGGGGCATTTGGTCTTTTTCCCATATCTAGTTTGGTGACGATGGGAGGAGGTCGACGGAATTCAAGTCGATGTTTTCTCCTCAAACATGCATAAGATGGACCTAGATGCTTCATCCCCTTGGGTTGTGGAACTTTCTAAAGGTTCCAAGCCCGAAATGACTAAATCAAAGTTTTCAACGATGAACCAACGCATGAAGTCTAACATAGAGCATAATTGGGAAAGGTGGGGACAATGTCACACATGATGGTTACTTGCACATATCTAACAAGTATGACATATGTGTCTAGATAATTTTCTTTGGGAAACACAGTTGACTGGGTATCAACGATTAAATGCCCTTAATTCCGAGAATTGGGTGATCAAATGATTAGGTTTATCACATAAGGTGCAAACTGGGGTAGAAGGTGTAACCTATGTTTGCCTTCTTGTCATCTATTTGGTTAGGCGTGGTGGGTACGAGCATGAAGTTGGTTCCTCTCGTATGTACAAGATTGTTTTGGATCTGTCCTCAACTATTTTCATGGTTGTTGCAGATGGATATTAGGACTTGGATTGCACGAGTGCGTGTAATGCATCTCTATACCAAGGGATGTTGGGGCAATGATGTGTATAATTTCCGTATTCCACGCATATGGCGCATGCATGATTGGTACACAATGCCTTGCTTTGTACAATTGTGAGCTTTTCTCTAGTAGATGGAGTTTGGGTTATAGTCGTACTTTGGGTATGTAGGAGAGCTTTTAACTCCCCTAACTCTAAGTAAGTGTTAGTAGGATGGAAAACTATAATGCATAAATTGCAAGGTGGAGGTGTCCTAGGAATCTTAGGGGTGTCTACCTTCTTCCCTCTTTTCTTCTCCTCTTTAGTGGCATCGATTAGTGTCGATATGTGTGCTTCTTGATTTACGATGGCCTCTTGGGAGGCAATAGGGATGACGCCTGTAGAGGTGATACCTGAGTTTCCTGACATGGTCGGATGGGCCAAATACCATATCGTTGTCGCGAGAGCCATATTTGGAAATGTAAGTGTTTCCACAACTTGGTGCGAGACAAAACCAGGAGGGGGATATAAAAAGGGGGTTTGGGTAATGGCATATGGGAGGAATTTTGAGTCGGCAGCAGAGACACTCGTGGTATCGTGCGCTGGTTCCTGACTCGGTTGGGTGTTTGATGACCTCATCATGCACACCGCAAATCCTGCAGTTGCTCGAGCTTCCCCTGGCAACACATGGGGTTCTCCAGGGTATGTTATGAGGAGAGTGGATACTTTGAATTGACAGGGAGCGAACTCCATGTATGTTGTAAACAAATTAGTAAAAGATTCTACATATGGTAGAACACGGTCAAGGGCGGTTACTAGCTTCTTCGCGTAATATTTGAGTTGGTCGATAGTAATGATTTTCCCTTCATGGGGGAACATCATTATTTTGAATATAGAGGATGCTACTGTAGTCATTGCGTACATATAACTATGACCAAGAAGGATATTATAATCCAACTGTGCATCTAAGACTTTAATGTCAATGAGTATAGTATTGTCGAGGAGATGTACTGATACGTCTTGAAATAGACCTATAGGGGCGGAAGGGCGCTCGTTATATTGTTTAATAATGATGTCAAATGATTTGAGTTCTAGAGATCCTAAATTCTGCCAAGTCATTTTTGCAATGATACATGTGGATGCTCTTTCATCCACTATGCAAGGATGAATGGTGATGTTTTGAATTGAAACCAGAATTTGAAAGGCGACTAGAGAAGGGATTCATGGGATCACTTTGTCTAGGTCAAAAACCATTAAGAGAGAATCAAAAGGGTCAATTGCGCCTAATGTGGAAAGTAGGGCTTTCTGTTGGGCTGGGAAAGATTGCAAGACTTATAATGCTGACATATATGAAGGAGATTGAGCCAAGTCATCGAATATGTTGTAGCTATGAGCAGCCTTTGAATTATGTCTTGTGCGCCTCAAGGGACCTTTTACCATTTTTGGCATAGGTTCTATAGACATCCGAGGAATGGTTAATGATGCTATAGGCATGGTTGCACTTGAGGTAGATGTGTTGGTCTATGGGGGAGCTTCATAATTTATATTTCGTTTTTGTAGGAGAATTCCTTCTCCTACCATGAAAATATCGTGATTTGAGTTGTTATGGGGGTTCCCTCTAGGGTTATTTTGCTAGGGTGGTTGATTTTTATTATTATTAACCACTCCCTTAAGGGGGGAAGGTTCTTTCATTATTGAATTTTTTTGGTTTTTCCCTCTTTGTCCCCTATTATCCTAAAGCCTTTTCAACTCAGGAATTTGAGGACAGTGGTGGGTATAATGACCATATTCCCCACATATGTCACAATAATGATTCATCCTAAGACTAGTGATCTTGTTTTTCCTTTGCGAGATGTTGTTGGTTTGTTCCTAGTTCTGATTTCGGTTGGGGTTGTCCCTGGCCTATATTCGCGGGGGGAATTGTTGATTGATGCCCCCTTATCCAGGTTCTCCCTTTGGTTTTCTCTTTGAATTTTTCTTAGCAACTTTAGGTGGACTGTTTGTATTTCCCTGGTCAAATTACAGTTGTTGTTGAGCATGGGAGGGTTGCACTAAATTAATCCCTACGTTATTTTGTGTTGGCGAGATATTTTTTTGTTGTGCGGGGAGAGGAGAATATTGGTTTCCTTGTCCATAATTGGTGTATGCATTATGGGATGAGGACCTTATGTCCATGTTCCTATATGAGTAGTGGTTTCCCTACAGGGGAGGGTATGGTCCTCACTATGGGGAGTTATATTAGTTAACCCTGCTAGCTGCATTATGTAATGGTGCAGGTTAACTGACGTGATATCATGTATATGGTGCGTTTTGTGTAGTATCAAATGATTGGCTACTAAACGACTAGGCAGGATATTGGTAAGTGTTGTTGGGTTGAGTTTGGGTTAAGGACCCTATCAATCCATCAAAAATATTAGACGCGCCTGGTGTCTCTTTATAATTTTTCAGGCGCGAGGCATCTAGAAGAACATGATAGATATATCCAAATTGGGTATATATAAGCTCTATATGTTGAGCCTTGATAATGGCTTCTTCCTCATTACGTAGTGATGAATTTTCAAAGTCTTTTGAAATTTACGATGTGAGAGATCTCAAAAATAAGTCCAAGAGGACTATATCTTTAAAATGTGCTTTACACAAGCTACGATGTTTCCTCCATTCATGAATATGATCTGATATGTGTATAACAGGTGTTTGTTTGAAGTGGGTGAGAAGTTATAGGTCTGAATCATGTCTAATCAAGAGCTGGAAGAATGTGAGGAATGATGTAGCTAGAGAACTAAAACTTCCATGTGATGCATAAGGTTGTTCAATGTACCATTTCGCTGTAGGCTCTGTAACAGTGCATTGAAACAGTCGTAGTCGAATAGTATCATCTGTAATACTATTCGACGAACACCACAGGTGAAAAGTCATGACATGGTTTCCTTGGTCTTCCCCTTGATTTCCTTCAAATTTTGAAATATCAAAAGGGAGCTTGGTGAGAATAGTTGGCTAATTTAGGCCATGCATAATTGGTTCATTCGTTAGCTTGCTTAAATCTGGTAGATTTAAACAATATAAGAATGGCGTTTGCGAGTTATCCGCCATTGCAAAATGATTTTGAATACCTATATGCAAAGGGGTCCTATGTGGGGAGGCCCGAGGAGGACTACCCTGGTGGTTTCTCCTAGGACTATCCGGAGGAGTGGTATGTGGGCTCCCCAAAGGGGCAGTGACTAGGGAGCCTTGCAGGGTCATGAAAGGTGTATTTTGTTGGGGAGGGGTCCTGAGAAAATTTTCTCCAATAAAGGAAGATCCTATAATGGTGGTAGCATGACGTCCTCTACACCTAAATGGTGGGAGGCTTGACACACCTCCCGGTAATAGGGGGAAGTTTAAAAAATGTCTAGATCGACAAGGAGCCGTGGGGTCTCCTATGGTGCTGATTAGCATGTAAGTTACTTTGCATTTTTGAGGGAAGTAGATTTATATCAATGCAATATAATCACATACATAAAACAAAGTGAAAATGGAAATGTGTTTTTGCTTTAGATTAAGCTATGTGATCAGTTAAGAAAAAAATGGTTTTTGTTTGCTTTGCATATGAAAAAAAATCCTATGTAGATCTGATAATCCTTGCCACTCTCAAAGTAATTGGGCCTTGTGGAGATATATTTTGATGGGTCCTGGGTCAATGTCTTGAAAGAATTGGCAACACCTTCTAGTAGCCGAAGAATCAACCAAGGCAATGAATATGAGGATCAAGTGTTGCTTGCATCGTCACCTGTAGGGAAAATATTCCCTAGATTTTGTCCACTAAAGTACCTTCGTCCCAAGTGAGAATTTGAGTCTTTAACTTCTTGGTATTCAGTTACCAGTAATGAGTACTAGATGGGTCGGGTAGCCCCAAAGAGTACCACACGCACTAGACCTAAGTCGAATCCCCTCTAAATCGGGTCTCTGTTATGCTTGGGTATTATTTTACGAGGGGTGATTGAAGGATTTTAAGCAGCCTAAAAGTCAACTTATATGTTTCATATATGTAAAATTACCATGGCGACTTATGGGATGCCTACCCCCAATTGTCCTAACCTGAACTATTAATTCTTTTATGACCCCCGTGGGGAGAGTTAGTTGTTTCAAGTTATGGTTGTTTTTAGTTGTCTGAATTTTCTTAGGGTGTGAGTTGGTAAGCAAAGGTAAGCTAAGTACAAAAACCTCCATTAACCGTATGCCTTCTTATATGAAGCTTACAAATGCTTAGTGTTTGTAAAAGTGAGCATACAAAGTGTGATAAGATGTGGATATGTCATGATCCTTTAATATATCCCTCTAATTACACTAAGTTTTGATTGTTCCTTGTATGCAAAGAGAAATGATGTGCACATAATGGGTCGCTTATACTCTTTCATATTACACTCTGTGGAACTAAAGGGAGGTAGGAAACTCAAATGCTTTGAGAAAGCGTTCATATGCAGACTCGGGTTTGCCTAAAGGCGCAAGGGAGGTAGAGATTACTTGATTTTTGTACTAACATTTGGTCCTAGTCCCAAAACTATTGAAAATAAAGATAGATTTGTTTACTAACAAGATTTGTGGATGATGGGCCACTTACTCCTTTACTAATTAAACTATGTGATTTGTATAAAAAATTATCAAAATAGTTTGAAAAACATGTGTGGAATTTGGCCACTTACTCTTCTCCCTAATTAAGCTATGTGTGTTCTTGCAAATGTAAATAAAAAGACAAATAATCTAATTTCTCCACTAATTAAGGTTAGCACAACAATAAGGCAAACTGAACATAGAATAAAAAATGTTGAGGTGAAGGAAATTCACTAAAGGCTTCCAATCACTTGATAAAAAGAAAATACAAGTCTTTTTTTTGCTTTCTCATGATCATGCATGTTTATCCAACATAGAGGCGTCGCGCGCATCTGTTAGAGGACAAGCCGCGCAGGTGAGAAAAGAGAATGAAAACTCATAGTCTAAGGCCCATAACAAGTCCTAAAGGTCCTGAAAAAATTCCAAAGAGGTACTGAGAGCCTTGTAGATTGGTTATGTAGAGAGGAGGTCCTGCAAAACAACTGCTGGAACAAAGAAAGGAAACCAGTGGAGTCGCCAATTCCGTGTTAGTTTTTTTGTGGAAATGGAGTACCAAATAACACCTCCTTAATAGTTGTTTGTTCCCTACAAAGGATCACATAGATAGTGTGTGTTGTTAGTGAACAAACTTAAAAATAACAAAGCATTGCAAATAGTGGAAACAATGAATCTACAAACATAAACTTAAACAAAAGAGACAAATACAAAATAATGCTCAATGGAGAAACAAGTAAACATAATGATGGAAAAAGACTCCCTTTATTGACTGTTGGTGGTAGAAGAATACAATAGAATACTAAAAACACTTACAATGAATCCTTTGAGCAATGGTGCTCAAAATCTTTAGTAAGGAGGTCCCTTTCCTCAGTCTCTTTGTAAGATTCTCCTCTCTCTCAAAATAAGTGTGAAGACTCTCCAATGGTGGACTCTTCTGCTCTCACTAAAATGTTGGATTTGTAAGAAGTAATATGGCAAACATGCTAGTGCTCTCATTTCATTTTATTCAACAAGGAATGTGGTGTTGCTCTGATAGCAATTTGGCCAACATAACAATGTATCATGTTTTGCTTCTCCTATGGCTTGGTTATATAGAAAATTTTGAACCCATATTCCCTCTCTTGGTTCAAGAGTGATAGTGACTCAAGAGTAGGACAAGATGATTCCATTGAGGGTTTCATATCTTTAGGGTTACTCCAAGTCGAATGTCCTTGAATGGGAATGTCATGGAATCCTCTCCCCAAGTGTGGGAAGTGCTTATGAACTTCTGGTTTCACATTTCCTTCGACCGCACTTCTTTTGAAGAAAAATTCGCGCGACTGCACATTTATTCCTTTCTTCTAGTGCGCAGTCCGAATTTTCCTTCAATGACCTTAGGAAAAGTTTAATTTTTGTTATTTCCATGATGTCTTTGACTGGAAAATCTTTATTTGTACCTTTTTCTAGACAACCTTAAATGTCTTTTATAGTGTATGATTTTCAGGTGTTAATAGTTATGATATGGGAGTGGTCTTGATGCAAGGAGGAAGGCTTGTAAGCTACCATTCTGAAGTATTTCATGGGGAAATTCTTAACTACCCTACCTACAACAAGGAGCTATATTCCCTGGTGCAAGATGTGAAGAAGTGGAATCACTATTTTATGGGAAAGGAGACAATAATCCACATAGATCATCGGCCACTACAATACCTACAGGGCCAAAATAAGCTACAACAGACTAGGAATTACAAGTGGATGGGGTTTCTACAATAATTTCAGTTAGTGATTAAGTATAAGAAGGGAAACACAAACAAGTTAGTTGAGATGCTCTCAATGCCACCCACATAAAATATCACAACTTTGTGGAATCTGTTGAGAATGCAGCAAGATGATGGAGCTTAGTGAAATGAAGTCGCCTTCACTAAGTGGGCCCGCAGGCAAATTCTGGCGCAAAGTCTATTTTTAGACTATGTCTATTTTTAGACATACGGAGCATAATTTGGGAATTCTACTTGGAGATTCTTGGAGTATGCGACATGTCGGTCAAAATAGATGTGACCCTATTTTTTAGGACCCAGGCTATTTTTAGACTGATCTCCTAAAAATATGGAAGTCAAATATTATTTACCCTTAATAATATTTTGACTATAAACAGCAGTTTACTCTCTTGGCGCACTTCAGTTTGAGTCATGGAGGTGACTCATGCAACTGACACAAGGAATCACGTGGTTCCCAGGGTTTGATGGCATCTTGCATGGTTGGCTTCAGTTAGACTTCAGTGGCAGGAGTTTTGGAGGAGTTAACGGGACAAGTAGTGGAGTTGTGTTCTGTTTGTTTTAGTTGAACTAGTTGGGATTAGTTAACTAACTAATCAACTAGATATGAGTAGAGTAAATTAAATAATATTTAATTTACTAAATATTAACTCATTAGTCAACTCAAGAACACTTCAGTTCACTACAGTGCATGATCAGTTCAGTGGAGACCAGTGGAGGAGGTAGATGAAAGGGTGAGTAAAGCTATCAGTTGGCAGATTTGTTTTGCATGAGTTTTGCATTACACTTGGAGGAATTGTCCATGACAATTACGCAATCAAGGGAAGGGGATTCGAACCTTGAACCTCTTCATATACAGGCCATGATTGCGCAATAGAGGCAAGGCAGTTAGTGGTGTGTTTTGAACCCGAGACTTGTTCAAAACCAAGCTAGATTGTGAGTAACTTCATGAGAGAGTACCGAGTACTTGTGAGGAGTATTGTACTTGTTTGGTTACTTGATTTCTCCATTATAATATACACAATAGCTGCGGGGTTTTCAGCTATAGGCTTTCCCCATACATACTGAGTTAATGTGTGATTGAATTGATGTGAGATTGCTTCTGTTATTTCCGCATGTGACACTTAATTGTAGAAGAAGGTTATGTGTTATGTATGCAATTCGAAATTGATATATGACCAGGTTAATCTTCAGTGAATAAGTGATTTATTCAGCTAATTTCTACATGGTATCGGAGCGAGATTAATTGTCGAGATCTACTACGGTGATTGCAAACTTATTTCCTCGGACAGAGTCTGCATGCGGGCCAGGTAGCCTCCGGAATATTCATCCTTCTTTGTAAGGTGAAAGATCTGGTGAATGCCCTTTGCAGCAATCGATTTGGAAATAATTTGTTTTCAAGTATGATCGGAAGTATAGAGCTGAGTTTGGAATTCGAATTTTGCGTAAGGTTGGTTTTGGTGCCTCTGGGCAAACCAAGATACCTCTTTTCAATGGATTACACTAATATGCTCTTGAAGGCAGTTCGAATTATGTTACATGGAAGGATCGCATGGAAGTAGTATTAGAAGATAATGGTCTCAAGGAGTTCATAGATACGGATGTCCAAAAGCCCACTGATCCTGCTGAAGTCGATGCATGGCAAAAGAAGATGGCGAAGTGTCGAAGGATCCTGTTGGAGGGCGTCAAGGATCATATTGTATCCAGCCTGCATGGTAAGGCTACTCCATATTTAATGTGGAAAGCTTTGACGGATCTATTCCAGAGTAAGAGTGACCAAAGGAAGCTGGCGCTCAAAGACAAGCTCAGGAACATCAAGATGGAGAAGGGCGACAGTATCGCTAAATACCTCACGAAGTTCACTCAATGCAGAGATGAACTGGGAAGTGTGGGAGTTACTGGCGATGAAGAGGATATGGTCGACCTGGCTCTCCTTGGTCTTCCGAAGGCTTGGCACTCATATCAAGATAGTGTCAATGGTCGGGAGAAGCTGCCGGGATGGGAGCGCCTTTGGGCGGATCTCATGCAGGAGGAGATAAGGAGGACTACTCGAGATGGATCTTCATCAAAGGGAGCTGACGAAGAAAACTGCGCTTTGATGTCCAAAGCTAAGAAAGGGAAGGGTAAGAAAACCTCTCATTCTGGAGCTAAGGGCAAGAAGCAGGATATGGCGAAAGTGAAATATTTTCACTGCCATGATCACGGACATTATGCTACCAATTGTCCAAAGAAGAAGAAGAACAAGCAAGCGGGAAGATCTGCAGATGGAGAAGCTTTGGCTTCACAGTTCGAGCTTGACTTTTCACTGATTGCATGCTTGGTTTCAAGTGTGATGGGATCGGTGTGGTTCTTGGACAGCGGTGCGTCATTTCATATGACGGGAGATCGGGAGCTGTTCTCAGATCTGGAGGACAAGGATTTGGGTATGCACATCGAGATGGGCGATGACGGTAGATACAGTGCGACTGGTATCGGTACCGTATCCTTTCAGAGGGAGTCTGGTAAACCCTTTGTCTTAAAGGATGTCATGCATGTACCGGGATTGAAGAAGAACCTGATTTCAGTAGCGATGTTGGAGGATAAGGGGTATGATGTGGTCTTCAGCGAAGGAAAAGCCTTCCTGCGCAGTAAGACTACTAGAGAGACCCGGAAGATAGGGGTTCGAACCAAGAACCTTTATCAGTTGCAAGTAGATGGTTGCGCAGCAATGGCATGCAAGGCGGGAGAAGTGGTGAGCTGGGATGATGAGGGCGAACTGTGGCACAGGAGATTGGGCCACCTTCACCATGGAGCTTTGAAGATCCTGCAGCAGATTTCTACTGGGCTTCCTAAGGGCACTCTTGCGCAGTCAGATCAGTGCAAGGGGTGTACTTTAGGGAAGTGTGTGAAAGCCACCTTTCACGAGAAGGATAGTCGCGCCACGACGATCCTTGAGAGAGTTCACACAGACGTGTGTGGTCCTTTCTCAGTTGCTTCGACAGCAAAGCACAGGTATTATGTGATCTTCGTTGATGATTTCTCTCGAAAGTGCTGGATCTTCTTCATGCAGAAGAAGAGCGATACATTCGCGAAGTTCTGTGAGTTTAAAGCACTGGTCGAGAAGGAGTCGGGGAAGAAGGTGATTGCTCTAAGGAATGATAACGGTGGTGAATTCATCTCGGCTGAATTCAAGGAGTTCTGCAGCGCAGAAGGGATTCGGAGAGAGCTCATCGCACCCCATAACCCACAGCAGAACGGGGTGGATGAGCGGAAGAACAGAACGATCGTGGGTGCTGCACGGGCGATGTTGCATGATCAGGGCCTACCCCTTCACTTGTGGGCTGAGGCATGCAATACAGCAGTGTATGTGCAGAACCGTTGTCCTCACAAGGTTCTTGGCATGAGTACACCAGAGGAGGCTTATTCTGGCAAGAGGCCTGATATTTCCCATTTGCGGATTTTCGGATCTCCCGTCTACATGCATGTGACGAAGGATGCAAGAAGGAAGCTGGATCCAACTGCTGAAGTTGGAATATTTGTGGGGTACACTGATACACCTCACAACTATCGGGTGTATGTGCCAGACAGTCGCAAGACTGTTGTGCGATGGGATATAAAATTCCAGGAGGAGAAAGCCATGCAGTGTTCGCTTGAGAGGGAGCTACACTTGCATGCAGATGAGGAGCTGTTAGTTCCTAAGGAGGAGCTTCCGGATGTGGATCAGCCACAAGAGGAGGTTCAGGAGGTGGAAGAAAACACCCAGGCAGCGCCAACCATCAGAGGGCGCATGCGCACTACAGAAGCTGAGCGACTGGCTCGGGATGCAGAGAAGGTTGTAGGACCACCTACAGCACAGCGCAGACAGAGACAGTCACCGGATCGGTACACTGGATACATGGCTCTTATGAGTCAATGTGTTGTGACAGAGCCATCCTCTTTTGAGGAAGCTGGGGAGGAACCCGCATGGGTTGATGCCATGATCGAAGAATATGATTCGATCATCAGGAACAGTGCATGGGAGATTGTCCCAAGACCGGTTGGGAAATCAGTTGTAGGTTCGCGATGGATCTACAAGGTGAAGCAGGCGGCTGACGGGAGTGTGGAGAAGTGCAAGGCGAGATTTGTCGCCCGTGGCTTCTCACAGATCGAGGGGATTGACTATGAGGAGACTTTTGCACCTGTCGCAAGGTACTCTTCCATACGGACGATCCTTGCTCTCTCAGCGCAGATGGGGTGGCACATTAATCAGATGGATGTGAAGACTGCGTTCCTCAATGGAGTTATTGAGGAAGAGGTGTACATAGAGCAGCCTGAAGGTTTTGAGATCTTCAGCAGTGAGTCGCATGTGTGCCGACTCAAGAGAGCACTGATAGCTAGCACACACCTCGCTTGGTATTAATTGATAGACAACATTTGACGGCTTGGATTCTCCAAGAGTAGCGCATCCAACCTGTACTGATTGTGTGAGGGGGAGTCACATCATCGCATCGTATGTAGAGGATCCATTTTGATCACACAGGCAGGTTGATATCGCGGTGAGGATCTTGCACGAGAGTTTGAGATGAAGGACTGGGCATCCTTCATTTTCCTGGATTGAGATCTGCAAGCAGTTGAGACCGCAGAGCTGTGTGCGGGGCATGCTCCTAGAGATTCCCAGAGTCTGGCGGTGGCTGCAAGCCTGTTGATACCCCTCTTCCCGGAGGTTGGAGGAAGGGAGATGCTACTTCGGAGGAGGTAGTGGATGCCACTGTCTATCGACAGTTGGTGGGGTCGTTGATGTATCTGGTCAATACTCGACCCGATATATGCTATGCGGTTAACCAGCTTTCGCAAGCTATGGTTAAGCCTACCAAGCTCTTTTGGAAGGCGGGCAAGCATGTATTGCGCTATATCAGAGGCACATCGGGATATGGTCTATGGTACAGACAGGAGGATGGAGTGAAGCTTTCTGTTTTCACTGATGCAGATTGGGCAGGGAGCCCAACAGACCGGAAGAGCACTTCTGGAGGAGTTTTCAGCATTGGGTCGACAGCAGTTTCCTGGTACAGCAGGAAGGCGGTTTCTACCAGTGGCACCTGGGCCTGCCAGGGCGAGTACATGGTGCCAGTCAGTCGCATGTGGTGCTGGCTCGATGAGGAAGATCCTCGTGTGCTTGTTCAAAGTTGCATTTGCTTCACAGTTGATCTAATCATCAGGATAACCTCGAGCTTAATGCTCTTCTAATCCAGTTTTTTCTTTCATATTCAAACATATCAGATATCGTGTACCATCACATCGTAGATCGTGGTTCAAGCAGGATCATGTGCGGCCCTGTTCACACTGGAGATCGGATGCCGACATCCCGACGAAGGCGCTCACTCGTGAGCAAGTTCGAATTCCATGACAAGGTGGATAGGGATTGCAGATAATCCATATCTTGCCGAGAGGAGAGTGTTGAGAATGCAAAGAAGATGATGGAGCTTAGTGAAAATGAAGTCGCTTCACTAAGTGGGCCCACAGTACCCCGGCGCAAAAGTCTATTTTTAGACTATGTCTATTTTTAGACATACGGAGCATAATTTGGGAATTCTACTTGGAGATTCTTGATGGATGCGACATGTCGGTAAAAATAGATGTGACCCTATTTTTTAGGACCCAGACTATTTTTAGACTGATCTCCTAAAAATATGGAAGTCAAATATTATTTTCCCTTAATAATATTCTGACTATAAACAGCAGTTTACTCTCTTGGCGCACTTCAGTTTGAGTCATGGAGGTGGCTCATGCAACTGACACAAGGAATCACGTGGTTCCTAGGGTTCGATGGCATCTTGCATGGTTGACTTCAGTTAGACTTCAGTGGCAGGAGTTTTGGAGGAGTTAACGGGACAAGTAGTGGAGTTGTGTTCTGTTTGTTTTAGTTGAACTAGTTGGGATTAGTTAACTAACTAATCAACTAGATATGAGTGGAGTAAATTTAATAATATTTAATTTACTAAATATTAACTCATTAGTCAACTCAAGAACACTTCAGTTCACTACAGTGCATGATCAGTTCAGTGGAGACCAGTGGAAGAGGTAGATGAAAGGGTGAGTAAAGCTATCAGTTGGTAGAGTTGTTTTGCATGAGTTTTGCATTACACTTGGAGGAATTGTCCATGACAATTACGCAATCAAGGGAAGGGGATTCGAACCTTGAACCTCTTCATATACAGGCCATGATTGCGCAATAGAGGCAAGACAATTGGCGGGGAGTTTTGAACCTCAGACTTGTTCAAAACTGAGTCAGATTGTGAGTAACTTCATGAGAGAGTACTGAGTACTTGTGAGGAGTATTGTACTTGTTTGGTTACTTGATTTCTCCATTATAATATACACAAGAGCTGCGGGGTTTTCAGCTATAGGCTTTCCCCATACATACTGAGTTAATGTGTGATTGAATTGATGTGAGATTGCTTCTGTTATTTCCGCATGTGACAATTAATTGTAGAAGAAGGTTATGTGTTATGTATGCAATTCGAAATTGATATATGACCAGGTTAATCTTCAGTGAATAAGTGATTTATTCAGCTAATTTCTACAGAATCTTATGCACATGGAGCCATTCAACCATGATTCACATAGAGAGTCATATTTATAAGAAGAGAACTTCAAGGAGGTGTTTCAACATTTGCAAAGTTAGATTTATGTGCACAATGGTGACAAAATTGTTGACTACCATCTCCAAGATGGGTTATTCTACAGGTTGGATAAGCTATGTGTTCCTAACGATGAGTGATTACAACTAATTATAAAGGCTCGCACCTCCAAGGTTGCAAGGCACTTTATTGTAGGGAAGACTATGGTCAACTCACAAAGGTATGTGTATTGGCCCATGATACAAGTGTATCTAGCTAGGTTCATAAGAGGATGCATGCTTTGTTGGACTAACAAGCCTAGCAACAAGAAATAGGGTCTATATCATCCCTTACCTATACCCACTCATCCTTGGGAAAACACTTCCATGGACTTTGTTGGAGGTTTATCAACAACTAGGAAGGGACATGAATACCTATTCGTGGTAGTTCACAGGTTCAACAAGATGTTTTTTTTTATGCCTTGTAAAAGGACCCTCAGTGGGAAAGAAGCATCAAACTTTTTTTTGGACGGGTCTGGGTACACTTTGGGATACCAAGGAGCATCATTTCAGACAAGGACACAAGATTTCTCAGTGCATTTTTGACTACATTGTGGGAGAATATTGACATGAAGTTGAAGAGATCAACAATATTCCATCCACAAACGGATTGGGAGACAAAATTAGTCAACAAGAATTTGGCGAAGCTTCTAAGGGGATACAAGCATAAGCTTCTAAAGACCCAGGATGGAAATATAATATATATACAACATTCTTACAATAGAGAAATCCACACTTCTATAAGAAAGTCCCCATTTGAAACTTGTTTTGGATATTTTCCAGCTTCACCTTTGGACATTGCATATGAGTAACGAGTAGGAGTGAGGGAAGATATTAAAAGAGATGCCTTGAGGAATGAGAAATTTATAGAGAAGATCAGGAAAATCCGTATATAGGTACAAGAGATACTTCAAAATTCACAAGAATATAAGGTCGGGCATGATCAACATAGAAAAAAGAAATCGTTCATGGTAGGAGACATAATATGGATATAATTAAATAAGGATAAGCTACAAGGGCCTGGTAAGAAAATAAAGGCTCTACGGTATGGTTCCTTCAAGATATTGGAGAAGGTGCGTGATAATGCCTATTGACTCAACTTACCGCCATATATGCACATTTACTTAGTTGTGAATGTAGATAATTTGGAACTATGTGAGCCTTCCATGTTAGATGAGGAAGAGGAACATGTTTTACCTTTTGTGGAGGCTTTGGCACCATATGCTTAAGCATATTTGAAAAAAGATATAGTTTTGTAGAAGAGGTCCAAAATTACAAGACAAGGGGTAGCATGAACTTTGGTAGATATTTTTTAAAGGATAACTTCTAGGAAAAGCTAAATGGTACACCAGAGAGAAGGTGGAGGAAAAATCTCCTTGATAACACATTTTATGGATCCTTAAAATATGTATACTAGCAATTGTTCCTAAAGGTGCAAAGATACACCGAAGGAATAGAAGATTTGGGAAAATCATCTCATCAAAAAGAGAGCCACAATTGCCAAACACATGAGAATAGTCAAACAAGAAAAAAAATATCCATATATCTTTAAGAATTTAGAACATTTCATTTAATGTGTAAATATAATTAAAAAATCACCATATATCTCTACTAATTTAAAGCATTTTATTTAATTTGTAAATATAATTAAAAAAAATCTCCCACAATTTGTTGTTGTTATATAGGTCCAAAAGGACACTGGTACCTATTGCTCAAACCATTGTTAAATTTTTTTTCCAATCATACCACCATGTCAAAAACTTATATACATGTTATATCCCAACTATAACATGCATGGTAATGGGAAGAAAAATTATCGTAAATGCAGAATGTAATTGCACAAGTGAAATAACTAAAATCAGTATGTGTTATGAGATTAAATAGAGAACGTTTTTCACTAGAGTGACTTTTATATTTCAGAATATATTTTTTAGAATTTTAGCAATCTCCTTTTAAATTTTTTAAATTAATTATGAGCAATTTTGATTAGCCTTTAATTCCACTCTTTAAGCTATAGAAACTCTGAAGAAGCCATATCCTCCCATGATGTTGGGATAGGACCCTAGAGTTATATTTTTCATTTTTGTTTATTTCCACAAGGTATAGATAAACAAATAATAATGAAGCATTTTAATAATGTATTGAGAGAATCACCTCCACCTCCATAGGTGTGTTGTAAACAGGGAGTTTTAGAATTAGAACAAATTATTTTGAAAGTAAAGGAAAAAATGACCAATATTGTCATTTGAATGAGGACATGTTAAAAATAAGCTATCTTTAATCTCATGGACGTTATGCAACATGAAACCATCCAATAAAACTTCAGAAATTTTCGATGACATGACACAATGCGTTACAAAGAAAGAAACCACAACGAAACCCCAACTTGTTACAAAGAAAATAGAGTACATAATTCATGACACAACGCGTTACAAATAAAATGGAGTACATAATTCTCTAAGGCATTGGAGATTACTTTTTAGCCCCATTAGTCGGTTTCATTGATTTTGACATTAGTTCAAATGGTTTGATGCTCGACTTCAACAATGAATGATTTTGATGTGTGAATAGTACGTTGAATGCAGTGTTTGTTTGGTGTGATGCTCGGCTTCAATAATGAATGATATTGAATGATTTTGATGTATGAATAGTACGTTGAATGTAGTGTTTGTTTGGGAAGGAGTTCAAACTCAAATTGAAATGACGTTCTTCTTTCAAGTTGCTTTGGGCTATTGTATTTTTTTTAGTCAAATGAACGTAAACTGTAAACTAAGTTTACTTTGGAATTTAACAAAAAAAAAAAAAAAGGTTTGAAGAGAGCTTTCTCGAACTACGTATTTATAAAATTAGAATATTGTGAACATCAAATAACATCTCTCGTTATATTTAACATGAGATTAATTGTGTCTACAAGAAGACTCCGAATAACCTTGTGTATTCGATTAATCCCCAAGAATGTTTGAGGTTTTAAATTATATATTTTCCTCCAACGGTGGCTTTGGGGGATTAAATGATTATTTCAATCCTTGTAATAATCTGCCAGGCAGATCAAATATTATTCAAATTGCTTCTATGTATATGAAAGATTAAATCTCTAATGAAAAGCGCATAGGTAACGCATATACATATATCTTTCACGAAGCTATACATTAAAATTTTGTAGATTTACGTAAATAAAGCAAAGGTTCATCCATTTTCTTGGACCTGCTAAAATGGTGGTTGCTATGAAGAAAAATGCGGAGAGACAGATTTCAAAACCTGGGGTTAGACTAGTGGGTTGTCCAAATTGTGGGAAGGTTCTTCCTTAGATTGCAACATTCCTGTCTATCAATGCGGTGGTTGCAACACAATACTTCAATCCAAGAATCTAGGCAAATCAAAACCTGGTCAAAATTAAGTGATGCACAACTTAAACCAACCTCTTTGCAATCAAATGAGATAAAGGATCATTGCAAAGAGGGTTATATACAAGGATCCAATGGAACTTCCCAAAAGAAATGGACAAACTCCGAGCATAAATCCTACTTCTCAGATTTAGTAACAGATCATGTTGGAAGGAGGGAAAAACATTAAGATGGAGCATGGCCAGCGGCGTGCATCCATTGGTGTAATGACAGCTGTTGGCTCGAACAAAAGGTGAAAAAAAAAACCATATAGAACCTTCGCGAATCTGACATTTGTAAGTATTCGAGAGAAATTGTGTATTTGCTTTGATAAGTTCAGATATTGCATGGATGCGATAACGTCCCATTTCACTTATATATGGGTCTGGGCTTTGTAGCTCTCGTTCTTTTTGTTTGTAAGCTGGTGGTTGAAGAAATTTTTGATTTTCCAATTTTGTTAGTGTTCTGTTCTCTCGGAATTGCAGAAAGGTGGTCAAGCCCATATATCCCAGAGGAGTTAAATTCCATCCGAAGAAGAACATGGAGTCGCCATTCAAGGAAACGGTGTTGAAGGGAAAAACAGCTCTGGTAACAGGAGGAGGCTCAGGAATAGGGTTTACAATAAGCAGGGAATTAGGGAAGCATGGTGCTGCTGTTGCTATCATGGGTCGGAGGAAGACCGTCGTCCAGGAAGCTGCTGCGGCTCTTCAAGCTCAAGGCATTCGGGTATCTCATCTCCACTCTTACATGTCTTCAATTAACAACAGTATGCTTTTTCGCATAGCCCGAATTCAATTGATTGTCAAACACATCGAATTTTTTTTGAAATGTTACTGTACTTCCCCTCCTATGCCACGGCCATAATTTAGAATGCCAATTTTGCCCAGATCTTGGACATGGTGTGGTTAACCGCGTCCATGGGCTGTCAAGCTGGCCGGGACTTTTTATGTTCGGGATAATAGGTCTGGGCGGTTTGAGCACGAGTTTTAGTTTAGATGGTATTTTGTTAAACTTATTTGATCTTATAGTGATCTTTCTCAGGAATTTACACAATTATAGACTTTGGATCTCATAAATTGCATGCTTTATATTCATCTTAAATTTATAAAGAGGATCCAATTTCTTGAAGTGTAATATATTAAATATTTAATTTCATGACATAATTTTTAATATTAAATTGATAAAGAACTTTTATCAAATATAAGATATCCAATTTCTTGAAATATAATATATTAAATATTTAATCTCATGTCGTGACATAATTCTTAATATTAAATTGATAAAAAACCTATACAAATATCAAAAGGATGCAATTTCTTAAAGTGTAATATTTTAAATATTTAATCTCATGCCATGCCATAATTCCATTTAAATGTTAAAAAAAATTACACTTTATAAATTTTGTTTCCTTTCCGTACTTGATAGATCCTGCTACAAACCTATGCTATATGTATATATACTTGATAACATCGATGTCAAACTGGGTTTTAAAGCACTTCCCTACTCATGGTGAGATAATTTAGTTTATTAATGGAAAGATAAAATAACATCTAATAATTTAGTTTATCAACGAGAAGACAAATGATTTTATACGTGTCTAACTATTGACTATAAAATAGGTTTGTGACCCTATTATCAACGAGAAGATAAATGATTTTATACGTGTCTAACTATTGACTATAAAATAGGTCTGTGACCCAAAAGTACAGAACCATCTCTTAATCCAATTCTAATCATATTCTATCAAAAGCATAAAGTATAATACAGAAGATGGGTGTTAAATTTAGATAACCATGGTGTTCTATGCTTGATGCAATTTTACTTCAATTTTTCTTAGGCCCAATACATAATAGCAATCACATAAACATGAAAGTAAAATGCTGATAGAACATAATAATAGATCAATAGAAGACGAGTCAAATATAGTTCAGCTTTACAATTCCTTTTGTCTAGCAAAGATATGAGATATTATTACGTTATGGTAGTCAACATGATGCTTTAGCTAGCAAAGTCTTTTCTCAGTCAGCCAATCCTCCAAGTATCACACCCACAACCCTCAAAGACAGCTCATCACATGTCAACGTTGGTCAACCCAAAGTCAACGCAGAAAAGTCAATGTAGGACAGCAAAAGTCAACGTTGCAGATTAGGGCTTCGGTCAAACAACTCGGATTTCCTCGATTTCAGTGCCCAGCAATACGACCTCTCAAAATCGGATTTTTGGCAGAGTTTTGAGGTCAAACAACCAAGGGTTGACCACGGTCAACACTATAGCAAAAAGCCCTAAACAGATCCGCAGAAAACAGCAGCTCAGCGCCACATGTGTGAGGGGAAAAAGGCCTCCAAAGGCTATCGAACCAATCAGATCACAATGAGAGAATGTGTGATGAGTTGATGAGCAAATGACCTCCAAGTCTCTCCAATTTATATCCATCAGTGAGGGTGTGTGACACATCTATTAGGCATGTGAGCCTACATTACAAATCTGGCTGACCTTGTACATGTGGAAAATAAATTCAAAATAAATGTTCTGCTCATCCAAACAAGATGATCTTTAGATCAATCTTGCACCTCTCTGAAAGAGGAATCCAACAAAAATATGACCATCGTCATATGAGTAGTGCAACATGGAGTTTGGACCTAGTTGCCCAAAATTAACACTCCCTCTCAACTAGGGAGAACTACATCTGTCCACAAGTGCTATCCATCAGTACCATCATGTACTTTTACCAAACATCGTGCATCATCCTGCCGCAACTTGCTTTGATGGCTCTCGTTCTCAGATAGAACAAAACGTGAGTCACAAAGACATCACATTTAGCTGACCCGAAGTCAGCTTAGAGGTTAAAACCTCTCTTGGTCTCTTTGTTCTCAGATAGAAGAAAAGGTGAGTCACAAAGACATCACACTCAACTGACCTGAAGTCAGCTTAGAGGTTAAAACCTCTCTTGGTCTCAAGAAGAGTCTCATACTAACCCAAAGTTAGTTTACTGACCCAAAGTTAGTTTAGAGGTAAGAACCTCATCATACTTGATCCCAGATCAAGGTGTTGGACACGTGCCATCCTAGACATAGAGAGTACGGCAATCTCTAATGCATCCATCGGTCTTGCTATTGGTCTCTATCCACATTTCCCTCCTCATTGGCCAAATGAGAGGTACTTCCCATGCGTCCGAAACTCCATGGGTAGGATGTGTGCGGGGCACAGATCAAAGAAAGAAAAACCAACTCAATATCATAACAGTGGGGCAGAAGCACAACAAGGTTCAACAAGCCTAGCCCGGTATGTGCTTATAGCTCCAAGAAGCTATCCCCAAGCCCCCTGGAGCTCCTAGAGTTCATAGTCTAACTCAAGCAGGATCCTCAGAATAGGGTCTTTCCACGACTCGAAGCTTCTCACAGAAGGTTAGGAACTTGACCTTCCCCAGGGGCTTTGTGAGAATATCTGCGACCTGCTCATCAGTTCCTATATGATCAAGCCTTACGGCGCCACGCTGTACCATATCTCGGATAAAGTGGTACCTGATATCAATATGGTTGGATCAATCGTGGAACACGGGATTCTCAGAGAGACAAATCCCACTCTGGTTATCACAAAGGATAACGGTGGTATCTAGCACATGCCCAAACAACTCATTGAAGAGTTTTCGCAACCAAACAGCTTCATAACAGGCCATACTCGTTGCAATGTATTTGGCCTCAATAGTGCTCAAAGCCACCGACTTCTGCTTCCTGCTCATCCAAGATATCGAAGCAAAACCCAAGGTGAAGCAACATCCATATGTGCTCTTGCGATCCACCACACTGCCAGCCCAATCGGCATCAAAATATCCATGGAGTCTCAAACTCACGGCAGTGTATCTCAGCCCATGGTTGACTATGCCCTGAAGATATCTCAACAGATTCTTGGCACCAATCCAGTGAATGTGATGAGGGTCAACCTACGTGGACTCAAGGTGTTCACTGCAAAACATACGTTCGGACGGGAGTTCACTAGGAACATCAGGGCCCCCACGAGTTGTTGATACTCAGTAGGATTTGCTGGCACGGGCCCAACAACGTTTCCACACAACTTCTTAAAGTAGAGTTCCATCGGTGTCGACGCATACTTACAGTCCACCATACCAAATCTCTCCAGCAGCTTCACGACATATTTTCCTTGAGAAATGAAATTATCGCCTGGCCTCTGCCAAACCTCCAAGCCTAGGAAGTAGTGCATCAGTCCTAGGTATTTCATCCCAAACTCGGAAGCTAGCTCCCTCTTACACTGATGAATGAGAGGATCAACACCTGTCAGGAAGAGATCGTCGACATAGAGAACCAGAATGAGAGGCCTTTCTCTATCAACCTTAAAATAAAGGTTCGGATCAACATTACTTCGAGTGAAGCCCAACTTCATCAAGTAGCTATCTATCCTCTCGTACCAAGCCCCGGGGGCTTGCTTCAACCCATAGAGGACTTTCTTCAACCTGCATACACGGGTGTCTCTATCTCGGACTTCGAACCCAAAGGTTGCTCCACATATACCTCTTCCTTTATAAAACCATGCAGAAAAGCGGTCTTCACATCCATCTGATGTAGACTCCATCCTTGCGTTGTAGCAAGGGAAATAATAGATCGGATGGTGGTATAGCGGGCCACAGGTGCAAATATAGCATCATAATCTATGCCTTCTTTTTGAGAGAAGCCTTGGGCAACAAATCTTGCCTTGTATTTTTCAACACTTCCATCAGATCAATGCTTGATCTTATAGAGCCATTTCGAGGTGACAATAGATTTGTCCCTCGGTCTTGGGGCCACTTCCCAGACATCATTTTTCATAATGGACTCATATTCTTCATGCATAGCATCCTTCCAAACTTGATGCTTGACGGCTTCTTCAAATGATCCAGGCTCAGATTGTACTATTGTACTCATGGCTGCTAGATAGTCTTGCTATCTCTTCAACTTCTTGCTTTCACGGAATATCCCCCTTGGGGTAATATGTCTATCATCATTTGTGAGAGTATCTCTGAGCCATGAGGGTCTTCTCTTATTTGAAGGAGGTGGATCAATAGGATCCATAGGTCCTTCAACATCGAGCATCAGGTCATCGTCTGGCTCTTCCTGTTTCCCTGCTTCTTCATCTTCTTTGTCTTCCTTGGAGCTAGAAAATTTCTCACTTTCTTGAGGGCAACATCTTCATCGAAGGTGACATCGTGGCATATCTCCACTTCTCTTTGACCAAGCACATAGATTCTATATGCCTTCGAAGTTTCACTGTAGACCACAAACATTCGTTTCTTTCCAGAAGCATCTAGCTTGCTTCTCTTTTCTTTTGGCACATGAAAGTAAACAGGAAACCAAAAACTCTAAAATGAGAAACATTAGGTTTCTTACCAGAGAAGATTTCTTCGTGAGTTTTGGAGTCCAGAGCGGAATGCGGGCATCTATTTTGAACATACACAGCAGTGTTCGCAGCTTCTCCCCATGGAAACTTCGGAAGACCTTGGTCACATAGCATGGTGCAAGCAACTTCCACAATGGTCCTATTCTTTCTTTTAGCAACACCATTTTGCTCAGGAGTGTACGCAGTTGTGGTTTCCCTCTTAATGCCAGCTTCTCTACAAAAGTTTCTAAACTCATTTTACTCATACTCGGTCCCATTGTCGGTCCTCAAAACTTTGATTTTCTTCTCGGTTTGATTTTCCACCAAGGCCTTGAAGGTATGGAACCATTTGAATGCTTCGTCCTTCTTCTTCAAAAAAATATATCCAGGTCTTGTGGGAGAAGTCATCTGTAAAAGTCATGTAATAGGAACATCCTCCCAAGGATGTCACGGGCAACATACCAGATAATTCAGAATGAATCAACTGGAAGATATCAGTTGTCTTTGTGACACTGGAGGGGAATGGTCCCCTTGTATGCTTCCCTTCGGCATAACCCTGACATATACCTTCATGATCATCTCTAAATTCGGGCATCCTTGTCACCACCTTCCTTGCTTTGGGAAAGGGATTTATAATGAAGGTGTGCAAACCTTAGATGCCATAACTCTGTTTGAAGAGTTGTATTACATGACATAGCTCCCAATGGGCTTCCTCCAACCTGGTAGAGTGTATCAACTCTAAAACCAATAGTAAGAGCTTCCTTGAAGTTCTTCTTCCAGATACGTACCTTTCCATTGACAAATGCCACCTTGAACCCTTTGTCTTCCATTGCCGAGATGGACACAAGGTTCTTCTTCAAATCAGGTACGTACAACACATCTTGTAATCGTATGACTTGACTTTGAGATAGATGGAGGGTCACAATCCCTGTCCCTTTCACGAGATAGGTGGCATCATCTCCAAGGATAATTTCCAGATTGGTATCCTTCTCAACCAAATCAGAGAGGGCTTCTTTATAACCAATTAGGTGCCTTAGCACCACTATCAATCAACCAGACATCCAGGGTGTCGAGTGGATATGCAGCAGAGAGGGCAGGTATAAGAATAAATTCATTTATCTTATTATCAACAACATTAGACTCATCGTACCTGGAATTTATTGACCTCTTGAAAGGTTGCCCATTTCCACCACGATCAGAGGGAGCCTTACTTTTTCCTTTGAACCTGTTGTTCCTGCCATTCCCTCTCGAGTTGTTGTTGTCATCATCCCTGGGAGAGTCCCTTCTGTTAGGGCACTCTCTTGCATAGTGACCAAACTTGTTACAAGTGTAACATCTTCCCTTCCTTCCTTTGGGCCCTGCTCTTCCATGGTTTTGATTTCTTGGGCGACCATTGTTTTTCTTCTTTGCATGAGTGGCGAAGGCAGTAGGATCACTTCCATTACCATTAGAGGCATACTCCATCATTTTTGTTTCCTCTTGAGTGCATCTCGACAATATTTCATCAAAATCAATAATCACATTATTATTAAGAATAGTGGTATTGAATACATACCAATCACGGGGGAGACCTCCAAGAGCAATAAGAACCATCTATTGATTAGATATTTCTTCTCCAATAGCTAGGAGGTTATTCCTGATTTCAGTGAGCCTCATAAAATAGGATTGAATAGATTCATCCTTGCCCTCTTTGATATTCTTCAATTGTTTCTTGAAGAAAAGGATTTGATTAGCATTGCTAGGCCTGAACATGCTCACAATATTATCATACATCTCTTTAGATGTGTTCAGCTCAGAAATGTAAGCAACAAAGTGCTTATGAATAGAATTCCGGATAATCATCTTTGATTTGATTTCCCCCTTTCTATACTTCGACTTCCCAACAGTTGCATTTGATGGAGGCTCTTGAATCTTCCCTGCACATAATCCATGACATCTTGATCTTCTAGTACCAAATCCAAGGACATCTTCCATGCATGATAATTAGACTTATCAGTCAATTTATCATCAGCCTTGAAACCCTTGTAGGTTGAGGAGGCCATTTTTCCTTGATAGGATTCCTTCCTTCAGTGATTGCTTCTAACACCAGCTTGGACTTTGTCTTCACCTCAACTCTGATACCATGTTAAATTTAGATAGCCATGGTGTTCTATGCTTGATGTAATTTTACTTCAATCTTTCTTAGGCCCAATACATAATAGCAATCACATAAACATGAAAGTAAAATGCTGATAGAACACAATAATAGATCAACAGAAGACAAGCCAAATATAGATGAACTTTACAATTCCTTTTGTCCAGCAAATATATGAGATATTATTGCGTTACGACAGTCAACAGGATGCTTCAGCCAGCAAAGTCTTTTCTCGGTCAGCCAATCCTCCAAGTGTCACACCCACAACCCTCAAAGACAGCTCATCACAAGTCAATGTTGTTCAATCCAAAGTCAACGCAGGACATCAAAAGTCAACGCTGCAGATTAGGGCTTCAGTCAAACAACTCGGATTTCCTCGATTTCAATGCCTAGTAGTACGACCTCTCATAATTGGGTTTTTGGCAGAGTTTTGAGGTCAAACGACCAAGGGTTGACCACGGTCAACGCTGCAGCAAAAAGCCCTAAACAGATCCGTAGAAAATAGCAGCTCAACTCCACACGTGTGAGGGGAAAAAGGCCTCCAAAGGCTATCAAACCAATCAGATCACAATGAGAGAATGTGTGATGAGTTTATGAGCAAATGACCTCCAAGTCTCTCCAATTTATATCCATTAGTGAGGGTGTGTGACACATCTATTAGGCATGTGAGCCTACATTACAAATCTGGCCGACCTTGCACATGTGGAAAATAAATTCAAAATAAATGTTCTGCTCATCCAAACAAGATGATATTTAGATCAATCTTGCACCTCTCCGAAAGAGGAATCCAACAAAAATATGACCATTGTCATATGAGCAGTGCAACATGGATTTTGGACCTCGTTGCCCAAAATTAACAAGGGGCTAAGTAACTAGCCAGTCAAATCAAAAGAAGAAACCATTAGACTTAAAGAAATCAAGGTGTGTTGGAGCTAAAAATAGAGGTTGAATGAGGCGATAGAGACCAAGAAAGTTTTGCAACTAAGTCATCTATTACTACGAAAGGGGCATTGTCTGAGAATGTCATTTGCAGAATACGTAGGCCTAAAATTGACCTATACTTGCACCTAGGTCTATTTGCAAGTGACTTGCTCATGTAGGCATGTCGAGCCATGGTGGGTTCATTCGAACCTTGGTGTAGGGAATAACAATGTTTCACTTTATCAACCTACCCAGCCTTGGTGATGTGATGGTATTTGTTGTAGTAAGTTATAATTGAGCGCAATGTGATGGTATTTGTTGTAGTAAGTTATAATTGAGCACTTTTTGCCCAGGAGAAATCATAAGCCTTTCCATTATTTAAAATAAAGGATTACATATGATTGTTTAGGATACCTATTAAGGTGCATAAGCTCAATTATAGAGTTGAATGGCAATAAGCTCTAAAAACTCCAATATACATCATCAAATAACAATAACCAACTTTATTCTTATTTGTTCTTATAATATAATATTGCATTGTTCAAGAAAAGTATACTAGCATAGATCTATTTGAACCTCAAATTTATTAAAAATTGAGAGGATGAAAAGAATCAATCAAACTTACTTTTTAATTGATTTTTTAATATACTATCCCATAAATATATGCTAGCATAAATCCATCTTAACTCTAAATCTATTTGTTACCCCTAATAATCTTAAGGTTATAGATAAATATCTTCCTAGAACAATAATAATGTCTATTCTAGCCCTTCGTGTATAGATCACTTCACAAAGCATGTTATGTAAAGATTATGAGGTCACTGGTTAAAATCTTGACTTACTTGTGTCAATATTAGAGGAAGGCATTGTGTGCACCTAGTGGTTATAGTGGTAGCAGATGGAATCAACCTTGTTTCACACAAGTACAAGACCACCCGAGTTCCCAATTCCATTAGTCAATAAAATAAATAATAAAGTTTATTCTAGAAGATAAGTATTTCCTTGAAAATAGATTGTACTTGTCACATCCTTGTGATGGTGATTATCCATGAGTTGTTGGTCAAAGATAGATGGCATGTTGAGATAGGTGTATATAAGTTATATATATATACTATTCCTCTCACCTATTATGTAATGATATTTTCTTGATTAATAAAATTGTGTGTAAAGACACTTGGTGAAATTAACATTGTATCAAATCCATGGGGATGAGAAAGCAATAGTATTATTGAATCATTGAAAAAGAAGACTCCAAAACTCAAGTTTGGATTTCTTAATCAAACAAAAGAACATCTTCAAGGAGGTATATATTTTTTTTATAACCAACACTTTTTTTCTTTTAATTTTTAAATGGTGATTTAAAAGATCGTTACTTTCAAATCTATATGCAATTAGTTCTAGAAATTTTTAATTGGCCAAATCCAAATCTATAAACATCTTCAAGGAGGCATTTCTTTGTTTATAACCCATGACTTTTTTCCCTTTAATTTCAAATTGCTGATTTAGAAGATCATTACTTTAAGATTTGTTTTCAAATAATTTTGGATCAAGTTATACTCCGCAATTAGTTTTAGAATTTTTTTGAAGATGTATAAGATCTATTGTAGTCAAAATCCAAATGTATAATTCATTCCCCAAACTGCTCGAGATAGATCCAGTTGAGACGCCCACATAGTTTTGATATAAATACTTTGCATGATTTCATCCAAGAAAACATAAAATGTTAGCTCAATTTCTTTTATGGTTGCATTGTATAGTCCTATGCATGGAGATCTACTGATCACTTTGAATATTTGATGATTGTGGTGACCCCCACCACCTATCTGGCTTGCGCCTAAATATGGCTTGTGTGCCACTTTGATTTTTCGGAGAGCTTTAGCCCTACTTTGTATATAGCTATCTTCTAAAGGAACCATTTATTATTGAAGTTATGTTTGCACACTAGAAGAAAGAGGAAGCTCTTTACTCAATTTTTTCTTGGGTTTGTTGACCGCACTTTGTCAACTACCCCATAGCAGTACACCCTCGTTTTTTCAAATGGGATTCGTCATGTTCGACGTGGTTGCGCCATTCAGATTCCATCATCAGTCAACAGTCGACATTTTTATAAATGATGTAAACCCATTCTGCATGTAATGATGTAAATGATCTAAGTGAGACCGTCAATGTATGTAACAACCTAGGTAAGCCTAGTATGTTGTTGATGATCTCTATCCTAGGAGGTTTTTTGTTTCACTGATTCACGAAAGTGATCGGCAGACACCCCAAAGCTAGGGTGGATTTTGTCATCAGCATGCTAAGTGAGTCTCAGATCATCAATGACATTTTATAAATGAGATGTAAACCCAAATTCGTATGTAATGATGTAAATGATTCTAAGTTAGACTGGCTGATTGTATGTAACAACCTAGGTAAGCCTAGTATGTTGTTGATGATCTCTATCCTAGGAGGTTTTTTGTTTCACTGATTCACGAAAGTGATCGGCAGACACCCCAAAGCTAGGGTGGATTTTGTCATCAGCATGCTAAGTGAGTCCTAGTGTTTCTATCGAGTCCTTGTAAAAGTAGTTTGAACTACTTGGTCTACTAGGTCATATTTTGAGTCGCAGAATTGGTATTTATTTAAGGGTCTATACAAATGGGTTTTGTATGTAAATGTATTATCTCATGTAAAAGAGGGTTGGAAAAATAATTAAAATCCCCTCTTAGTCAATTAATTAAATTTTCTGGTCAATTAATTAATAAACCATAAATTTAATTAATTTAGGGTCTTAAGTTAGGATTAAATCTTTAAAGGCAAAATTTGTGGGTCCTTGGAAAATGATTTTGAAAGCCCCAGGCCAAGGGAATATTGAGAATTTTAAGAGATATTGGACCCTTGGGCCTTGGTGGTTAAGTCAAGGTCAAAATTTTGGGGTAATTAACTAAAAAATAATATTTTTGAGTTAATTAAAATTGAATTAAATGATAAATTCGTTTTTTCCCTAAAATTTTAATTTCAACGCTCTGGATTAAAAGATAATTAAATCTTTTGGACGGTTGAGATGATTTTGACGAGGATCATCCAAACTAGCCGTTAGAGATCTTGTCCTATAAATTTAGAGGTCTTTTTCATTCTTAAATCATCCGATCTTAGGATCGTGCACTTGCTCTTAGAAGCTCTTGTAAACTTTTTGAGGAATAAAGCATAAAGACTTTGGGGTTACAAATGTGGATGTTCCTTCTCAAATCTATGTGGTGAATTGTCTCTAAACTCCATACTTGTTTTTGTGTTTGTACATGGCCTTCTTAGATTTAATCTTCGCATAGGTATCTTAAGTATAGCTTTTTCTTCAAGCCATAAAATAACATTCTGATTTTTCTGCAAAGGTCTCATGTTGTTTTCTTAAATCTCTATTGATCTAAGATTCAGATCTAAGTGTGTAGGGAATTTTTTTTAAGATTGGGCGTCTGGGGAAGTCTTCGGTTGGACCAGCCGACTCTCAATAAACATAAATCTGATAAGCTTTTTGTTTGTTAAATTCCGAGTCTATCTTACGATATTTGTGATTTTGCAGGGTTTCAAAGGTTTGTGCCTCTCACCAAAACTTTAAATCTCTGAAAATTGTGTTAAAACGGATTTAGATCTAACCATGGGGGTTTGAAATATGTAAACTAGTTGTAAATTTGTAAATTTTTTAGGACTGTAGGGGTTTAATCTCTTCTTGGTGTGTATCTTCAGATCAGGTTGGTTTCTTGCAGGTTTAGGGCTCAAATCAGAAATTTTTTTAGATCTAAGGCAAATCTAGCCTCCAAAGGCCAGATCTGGCCTCAATCGCCTACTGTGGACAAATCTGGACACTGTTTTGGATTTATAGATCACGAAATCTGAGCTTAAATGAAAAAAATTTAATTTATATGGTGGAACTTATGTGCACTGGGTTCTTTAAAATTATTTTCCCTTTGCAAAATACGCTGCCTACCCTTCATCGAGCTCTCCATCTGCTCTCACCCGTCCAACCATCGCTCTTCTTTCTTGTCGAATGTATGCTGCCCTCCATCCTCCAGCCGTCCAGCAGAGTTCAGCTCTCCACCGTCACATTCTTTAACCTCGAGCCAGATCTCACGCTGCCCCTGTCTTTGACGTCAACCCTTCTCTGCAGCTCCACCTTTCCTTTTTCCACGCTTGTCCATTTCCGCATACATTTATGCTCCATCGAACCCTCTGTCTGTCGTCCAAGCCGTCTCCAACGTTAAGCTTCGACCTGCAAATACAAACAAAGAAACACAAATCGCGTTAAATTTTTTACGCCTGCATTTTTATTTTGATCAATTTCATTTTTAAGGATTGTAGTTTCGATTTTATTTGTTTGTGTAGGCTCAGTGTTAAAAGTAGATTTGAATTTTATTGTTTGTTTTCATTTAGCGTAGGTTTGGGGACTTTAGGCTTAGTTTGATTTCATTTTAGTTTTGTTTTAGGATTTATTTATTCAAATTTTAAATATTAAAATTGGTTAGCATTTATTTCGATTTAGTTTTAGTGCTTAGATTGTAGACTTTCATTTTTTAATTTTGATTTAGTTTAGATTTAGTTTTGTTCTAATTTTAATTTAGTTTAAGTTCAGCTTTAAATTTTTAGTTTTAATTTAGATTTTGGTTTTATTTTAATTTTAGGATTTAGATTTAAGTTGTAACTTAGATTTAGATTTTTAATTTTAGATTCTACATTTGGATTTAAATTCTAACTTTTCTTTAGATTTAAGCTTTAGATTTTTTGTAAATTTGAAAAGATTTAAAAATAATAAAATAATAAAAAATTCCAAAAATTTCTAAAAAAATTACAAAATACAAAAATATAAAAAAAAATTCAAATTTTCTGTGGTCAAACGAGCTTTGAAATTTTTATCTAAAGTTTTGACTATAGAAACATTTTCTGGATCGAAATTAATTGAAGCATCATAAATCTGGAAATATTGCGGATATCTGGCATTTTTCATCTTGTGATAATATTGCTGTGGGTTCAGGATATTTTAATTCATGGTTGTGGTGTTTTTCAATTGGATTTCATTGTGATCACTCGTGTTTTAATAAGCAGCAGTTAATCGCCACTTACTTGTTTATAATTGCATAACGAGATTTTGTTTGACTCCATAAGGCACTGATTTTAACGTGAAATCTAAATTAGATCTGTGGAATCTCATTCATTCGATCAAGTATTTGATGTCTTAGCTATGTCTCCTGGATTTGTCATCCTCATTTCTAATAGGGTCCACCTCCCTTAGCTTGCAAGGAGACAGCTTAAATAGAGAGATTGGGGATAAGAGTGACAGCCCCCAATCTGAGCCGTTGTCGCGGTGCCTGGACAATCTGTGCGACAACATTTGTTGGCGCCGTTGCCGGGGATAGAGTTTTTTCTGTCCTTGGTCTTAGCGACATTTTATAATCTTCAGATCTTCTTTCGCCATTCATTAGCCTGTCGCAAGAGATCACATTTTCTGATGACTTTTCATCTCTGCATATTTTCATCTTCTTATCTTTCGTCATATCACTAATCATTTCATCATCGCATCTTTAGCACCTGGACATTTCGGTTGGCTTCTTGTTTGGGTGGCGACTCCACTTATTCATCTTTTTACTCCCAGACAAGAATCCCCCCCGTGATATCCATCTGCTAGCTCTTGATTATTTCTTCTGTTTTAGAATTAGTTTCATGTTCAAGTGGCGACTCCAACTCTTTCATTTCTTACAAGAGTTCCTGCCAAGAAGTTCGCTTCTTGAGGACCTTTTGACTATTCTTGAACACGGATCTATTTCTAAAATCCTAAAAACGATATCATGGATGTTTTTGCCCCGTGTAATTTTGCTAATATTCAAGGTTATCCCCATGATGTTCCTCAAATGGATAAATTACCATCTTTTCAAGGAAATGATGCAGTCAGTGTTAAATCTCATTTGTTTGCTTTCACTAACTGGTGGAATAGATTTGCAGTTGCAAAAAATAATTTTGAGGATGTAAAAATGAAAACTTTTGTTCTTACCTTTGGTGAAGATGTTGCTGAAAGGTTTATGGAAAAGCCTGATAATTCATTTGATACTTTTGAATCAATTGTAACTGCTTTTAAGGAAAATTATGGTGATAAGAGGGAAGATAGGCATTTGGTAAGAGAGATCAGTACCATAAAAAAGAAAGAAAATGAAACCACTGAAGAATTTAACAGGAGATTTAATGGTATCCTTAGAGAAATAGCTCAAACTCATAAACCTCCTGATGGATCTCTTCTGAATTTTTACATTGATGCTTTTGATTCTGATACTTCATATGAGTTAAGACAGGCGAAAACTGCAAATTATAAGGCTTGTCAATCTTTAGCTGAGGAGATTGAAAAGGATAAGAAAGCATCTGGAATGTCCAAAACTCTAGATTTTGATAGGTCTTTGACAGATACTCTAGAAGATGATGATGACCCTATGAAAAGGTTAATGCAAAAGCTTGAAAGCATGGAGCTTAATCATGCTAAGGAAATAAGTGTCTTACAGGCTAGGTTGGTTCAAATGGAAAGGTCTCAAACGCAAAATTCCCAACCTAGAAATAATAATGCTTTGCAGGAAAGAGGCCTATCTAATAAGCAGAGATCGACAAATCAACTCGAGTTTGCAAATCTTGTGGATGAAGCTCCGCCTTATTGTAGAGCCTGTAATGATCTTCATGAAGAGGTCACTTGCCATGTTGTCAAAAGAATCATAGCTAGTAGAATGGCAGGGTCAAGCCATCAAATTAATGTTGTTGGTAAGGACTATCACATGCATATAAAAGATCATGAAAGTCAGGTTCAGGAACCAGCTCAGATGATTAAGGATGTGCAACCCAATAATATGCAAATGATTCAAAACATGGAAGCTAACCAAATCAATCTTCAAAATAAGATAACTTCCATGGAAGAAAGTCATGCACAGGAAATAAATGTCATGGAAAACAGGTTAAAGATAATGATTAATCAGATGTCCATTATACAGAATCACATGATTGCAATGGAAGCAAGACACACCCAGGAAATGACTGCCATGAAGGAAAATCACTTGTTGGAAATAAAAAATATGGAGGCAAATCAGACGAAATTAATAGTAAGGCATGCCAGGGAGATGAGTTCCATACAAAAGAAATTGGACTACTAGATCATATTTTGAGTCGCAGAATTGGGTATTTATTTGAGGGTCTATACAAATGGGTTTTCCCCCTTCATGTATGTAAATGTATTATCTCATGTAAAAGAGGGTTGGAAAAATAATTGAAATCCCCTCTTATTCAATTAATTAAATTTTCTGGTCAATTAATTAATAAACCAGAAATTTAATTAATTTAGGGTCATAAGTTAGGATTAAATCTTTAAAGGCAAAATTTGTGGGTCCTTGGAAAATGATTTTGAAAGCCCCAGGCCAAGGGAATATTGAGAATTTTAAGAGATATTGGACCCTTGGGCCTTGGTGGTTAAGTCAAGGTCAAAATTTTGGGGTAATTAACTAAAAAATAATATTTTTGAGTTAATTAAAATTGAATTAAATGATAAATTCGTTTTTTCCCCAAAATTTTAATTTCAACGCTCTGGATTAAAAGATAATTAAATCTTTTGGACGGTTGGGGTATTTTGACGAGATCATCCCAATGCTTGAATTAGAGATCTTATCATTGTAAATTTAGAGAGTCTTTCTCAAGAGTAAATCTTAGATCTCGAGATCCCACTATGCTTGCTCTTAGAAGCTCTTGTAAACTTTTTGAGAATAAACATAAAGACTTTGGGGTTACAAATGTGGATGTTCCTTCTCGGATCTATGTTGTGGAATTATTAAACTCGGCTACTTTGTTTCTTGTATTTTATGGTTGATGGCCTTCATGGATTAATCTGCATATAGGTATCTTATGCAGTTTTCTGGGTTTATAAAATAACATTCTGATTTTTCTGCAAAGGTCTCATGTTGTTTTTTTAAACCTCTATCGATCTAAGATTCAGATCTAAGTGTGTAGGGAATCTTTTTTAAGATTGGGCGTCTGGGGAAGTCTTCGGTTGGACCAGCCGACTTTCAATAAACATAAATCTGATAAGCTCTTTATTTGTTAAATTCCGAGTCTATCTTATGATATTTGTGATTTTGCAGGGTTTCAAAGGCTTGTGCCTCTCACCAAAACTTTAAATCTCTGAAAATTGTGTTAAAATGGATTTAGATCTAACCATGGGGGTTTGAAATCTATAAACTAGTTGTAAATTTGTAATTTTTTTAGGACTGTAGGGGTTTAATCGCTTCTTGGTGTGTATCTTCAGATCAGGCTGGTTTCTTGCAGGTTCAGGGCTCAAATCAGAATTTTTTTTATATCTAAGGCAAATCCAGCCTCCAAAGGCCAGATCTGGCCTCAATCGCCTACTGTGGACAAATCTGGACACTGTTTTGGATTTATAGAGCACGAAATCTGAGCTTAAATGAAATTTTTTTAATTTATATGGTGGAACTTATGTGCACTGGGTTCTTTAAAATTATTTTCCCTTTGCAAAATACGCTGCCTACCCTTCATCGAGCTCTCCATCTGCTCTCACCCGTCCAACCATCGCTCTTCTTTCTTGTCGAATGTATGCTGCCCTCCATCCTCCAGCCGTCCAGCAGAGTTCAGCTCTCCACCGTCACATTCTTTAACCTCGAGCCAGATCTCACGCTGCCCCTGTCTTTGACGTCAACCCTTCTCTGCAGCTCCACCTTTCCTTTTTCCACGCTTGTCCATTTCTGCATACATTTTTGCTCCATCGAACCCTCTTTCTGTCGTCCAAGCCGTCTCCAACATTAAGTTTCGAGCTGCAAATACAAACAAAACACAAATCGCGTTAAATTTTTTACGCCTACATTTTTATTTTGATCAATTTTATTTTTAAGGATTGTAGTTTCGATTTTATTTGTTTGTGTAGGCTCAGTGTTAAACGTAGATTTGAATTTTATTGTTTGTTTTCATTTAGCGTAGGTTTGGGGACTTTAGGCTTAGTTTGATTTCGTTTTAGTTTTGTTTTAGGATTTATTTATTCAGATTTTAAATATTAAAATTGGTTAGCATTTATTTCGATTTAGTTTTAGTGCTTAGATTGTAGACTTTCATTTTTTAATTTTGATTTAGTTTAGATTTAGTTTTGTTCTAATTTTAATTTAGTTTAAGTTCAGCTTTAAATTTTTAGTTTTAATTTAGATTTTGGTTTTATTTTAATTTTAGATTTAACTTTAGGATTTAGATTTAAGTTGTAACTTAGATTTAGATTTTTAATTTTAGATTCTACATTTGGATTTAAATTCTAACTTTTCTTTAGATTTAAGCTTTATATTTTTTGTAAATTTGAAAATATTTAAAAATAATAAAATAATAAAAAATTCCAAAATTTTCTAAAAAAATTATAAAATACAAAAATATAAAAAAAAATTCAAATTTTCTGTGGTCAAACGAGCTTTGAAATTTTTATCTAAAGTTTTGACTATAGAAACATTTTCTGGATCGAAATTAATTGAAGCATCATAAATCTGGAAATATTGCGGATATCTGGCATTTTTCATGTTGTGATAATATCGCTGTGGGTTCAGGATATTTTAATTCATGGTTGTGGTGTTTTTCAATTGGATTTCATTGTGATCAATCGTGTTTTAATAAGCAACAGTTAATCGTCACTTGTTTATAATTGCATAACGGGATTTTGTTTGACACCATAAGGCATTGGTTTAAACGTGAAATCTAAATTAGATCTGTGGAATCTCGTTCATTCGATAAAGTATTTGATGTCTTCGCTGTGTCTCCTGGATTTGTCATCCTCATTTCTAATAGGGTCCACCTCCCTTAGCTTGCAAGGAGACAGCTTAAATAGAGAGATTGGGGATAAGAGTGACAGCCCCCAATCTGAGCCGTTGTCGCGGTGCCTGGACAATCTGTGCGACAACATTTTTTGGCGTCGTTGCCGAGGATAGAGTTTTTTATCTCCTTGGTCTTAGCAACATTTTATAATCTTCAGATCTTCTTTCGCCATTCATTAGCCTGTCGCAAGAGATCACATTTTCTGACGACTTTTCATCTCTGCATATTTTCATCATCTTATCTTTCGTCATATCACTAATCATTTCATCATCGCATCTTTAGCACCTGTATATTTCGGTTGGCTTCTTGTTTGGGTGGCGACTCCACTTATTCATCTATTTACTCCTAGACGAGAATCCCCCCCAATATCCATCTGCTATCTCTCGATTATTTCTTCTGTTTTAGAATTAGTTTCATGTTCAAGTGGCGACTCCAATTCTTTCATTTCTTACAAGAGTTCCTGCTAAGAAGTTCACTTCTTGAGGACCTTTTGACTATTCTTGAACACAGATCTATTTCTAAAATCTTAAAAACGATATCATGGATGTTTTTGCCTCGTGTAATTTTGCTAATATTCAGGGTTATCCCCATGATGTTCCTCAAATGGATAAATTACTATCTTTTCAAGGAAATGATGCAGTCAGTGTTAAATCTCATTTGTTTGCTTTCACTCACTGGTGGAATAGATTTGCAGTTGCAAAAAATAATTTCGAGGATGTAAAGATGAAAACTTTTGTTCTTACTTTTGGTGAGGATGTCGCTGAATGGTTTACGGAAAAACCTGATAATTCATTTGATACTTTTGAATCAATTGTAACTGCTTTTAAGGAAAAGTATGGTGATAAAAGGGAAGATAGGCATTTGGTAAGAGAAATCAGTACCATAAAAAAGAAAGAAAATGAAACGACTGAAGAATTTAACAGGAGATTTAATGGTATTCTTAGAGAAATATCTCAAACTCATAAACCTCCTGATGGATCTCTTTTGAATTTTTACATTGATGCTTTTGATTCTGATACTTCATATGAGTTAAGGCGGGCTAAAACTGCAAATTATAAGGCTTGTCAATCTTTAGCTGAAGAGCTTGAAAAAGATAAAAGGGCATCTGGGAAGTCTGAAATTCCTGATTTTGATAGGGCTGCAACTAAGTTAAAAGAACCTCTAGAAGATGATGATGACCCTATGAAAAGGTTAATGCAAAAGCTTGAAAGCATGGAGCTTAATCATGCTAAGGAAATAAGTGTCTTACAGGCTAGGTTGGTTCAAATGGAAAGGGCTCAAACGCAAAATTCCCAACCTAGAAATAATAATGCTTTGCAGGAAAGAGGCCTATCTAATAAGCAGAGACAGACAAATCAACTCGAGTTTGCAAATCTTGTGGATGAAGCTCCGCCTTATTGTAGAGCCTGTAATGATCTTCATGAAGAGGTCACTTGCCATGTTGTCAAAAGAATCATAGCTAGTAGAATGGCAGGGTCAAGCCATCAAATTAATGTTGTTGGTAAGGACTATCACATGCATATAGAAGATCATGAAATTCAGGTTAAGGAACCAGCTCAGATGATTAAGGATGTGCAACCCAATCATATGCAAATGATTCAAAACATGGAAGCTAACCAAATCAATCTTCAAAATAAGATAACTTCCATGGAAGCAAGTCATGCACAGGAAATAAATGTCATGGAAAACAAGTTAAAGATCATGGAATTTAATCACTCCAATCAAATAATCGCCATGGAAGAAAGACACACTCAGGAAATGACTGCCATGAAGGAAAATCACTTGTTGGAGATGAGTTCCATACAAAAAAGGTTGGAAAAGATGGAAAAACTACATATACAAAAGTTTCAGCCGAAATTTGATTATGAAGATTCATCAACAGATCATAAGACTTCTTGTCTGCTAAAGCCATTCCCATCTCATCACACGGAGGATTTAACTATGGTTTCAAAGGATGTTGAGAAAGACCAAGCTTATGTATCACCATTGACAGAGTATATCCAGAATAATATTGGTCACGCTCCAGGTTCTTCAAATATTTTGTACAAAGATCTTCAAGATGAGGACAAGAAATCTACAGTGGTCTCATTGCTGACATCACAACCCACTCAGAAGAAGAGAAAGAAGCAAAAAAGAAGAAGTAAGTGGTTTGATTCGTCTGATGGTCGAGAGCAGCTTGACATTCGGATAAGACAGAGTCCTACATTATGCAAGATTGGACATGGTACATCTGAAAAGCAGCCCACAGACTTGCCTGAAAGCAGGCAAATGCTCAGCGTACACTATATTGAGCACATATGATGCCACAGGGCATCCTCTGTATTGTATCTCTAACCTTACACCTTGTTATTTCAGCATTTCATTTTGTAGTTAGAGTAGATTTATTTTTCATGTTAAGTAGAATAATAAATAAAAGAAGAGTTTCTATCTTTCATGAGCTTAATGTTATATGATGATATTTGGATGGATGCTACTTATGTAATCCTGTGTGTTGCTTGGATGCAGATTCTGGATTCTCACATTCCTTCAATGAAGCAACATGTCCCCAAGTAGAGCCAGATGTTGACCGCACTTTGTCAACTACCCCATAGCAGTACACCCCCATTTTTTCAAATGGGATTCGTCATGTTCGACATGGCTGTGCCATTCACATTCCATCATCAGTCAACAATCAACATTTTTATAAATTATGTAAACCCATTCTGCATGTTATGATGTAAATGATCTAAGTAAGACCGTCAATGTATGTAACAACCTAGGTAAGCCTAGTATGTTGTTGATGATCTCTATCCTAGGAGGTTTTTTGTCTCACTGATTCACGAAAGTGATCGGCAGAGTTTTTCCCTCCAGCCTCACCCCAGAGCTAGGGTGGATTTTGTCATCAGCATGCTAAGTGACTCCTAGTGTTTCTATCGAGTCCTTGTAAAAGTAGTTTGAACTACTTGGTCTACTAGATCATATTTTGAGTCGCAGAATTGGGTATTTATTTGAGTGTCTACACAAATGGGTTTTCCCCCTTCATGTATGTAAATGTATTATCTCATGTAAAAGAGGGTTGGAAAAATAATTAAAATCCCCTCTTAGTCAATTAATTAAATTTTCTGGTCAATTAATTAATAAACCAGAAATTTAATTAATTTAGGGTCCTAAGTTAGGATTAAATCTTTAAAGGCAAAATTTGTGGGTCCTTGGAAAACGATTTTGAAAGCCCCAGGCCAAGGGAATATTGAGAATTTTAAGAGATATTGGACCCTTGGGCCTTGGTGGTTAAGTTAAGGTCAAAATTTTGGGGTAATTAACTAAAAAATAATATTTTTGAGTTAATTAAAATTGAATTAAATGATAAATTTGTTTTTTTCCCAAAATTTTAATTTCAACGCTCTGGATTAAAAGATAATTAAATCTTTTGGACGGTTGAGATTATTTTGACGAGGATCATCCAAACTAGCCGTTAGAGATCTTGTCCTATAAATTTAGAGGTCTTTCTCATTCTTAAATCATCCGATCTTAGGATCGTGCACTTGCTCTTAGAAGCTCTTGTAAACTTTTTGAGGAATAAAGCATAAAGACTTTGGGGTTACAAATCTGGATGTTCCTTCTCAAATCTATGTGGTGAATTGTCTCTAAACTCGGCTACTTTGTTTCTTGTATTTTATGGTTGATGGCCTTCATGGATTAATCTGCATATAGGTATCTTATGCAGTTTTCTGGGTTTATAAAATAACATTTTGATTTTTCTGCAAAGGTCTTATGTTGTTTTCTTATATCTCTATCGATCTAAGATTCAGATCTAAGTGTGCAGAGAATTTTTTTTAAGATTGGGCGTCTGGGGAAGTCTTCGGTTGGACCAGCCGACTCTCAATAAACATAAATCTGATAAGCTCTTTATTTGTTAAATTCTGAGTCTATCTTACGATATTTGTGATTTTGCAGGGTTTCAAAGGCTTGTGCCTCTCACCAAAACTTTAAATCTCTGAAAATTGTGTTAAAACGGATTTAGATCTAACCATGGGGGTTTGAAATCTGTAAACTAGTTGTAAATTTGCAAATTTTTTAGGATTGTAGGGGTTTAATCGCTTCTTGGTGTGTATCTTCAGATCAGGCTGGGTTCTTGCAGGTTCAGGGCTCAAATCAGATTTTTTTTTAGATCTAAGGCAGATCTAGCCTCCAAAGGCCAGATCTGGCCTCAATCGCCTACTGTGGACAAATCTGGACACTGTTTTGGATTTATAGAGCACGAAATCTGAGCTTAAATGAAAAAATTTTAATTTATATGGTGGAACTTATGTGCACTGGGTTCTTTAAAATTATTTTCCCTTTGCAAAATACGCTGCCTACCCTTCATCGAGCTCTCCATCTGCTCTCACCCGTCCAACCATCGCTCTTCTTTCTTGTCGAATGTATGCTGCCCTCCATCCTCCAGCCGTCCAGCAGAGTTCAGCTCTCCACCGTCACATTCTTTAACCTCGAGCCAGATCTCACGCCGCCTCTATCTTTGACGTCAACCCTTCTCTGCAGCTCCACCTTTCCTTTTTCCATGCTTGTCCATTTCTGCATACATTTCTGCTCCATCGAACCCTATGTCCGTCGTCCAAGCCATCTCCAACGTTAAGCTTCGACCTACAAATACAAACAAAGAAACACAAATCGCGTTAAATTTTTTACGCCTGCATTTTTATTTTGATCAATTTCATTTTTAAGGATTGTAGTTTCGATTTTATTTGTTTTTGTAGGCTCAGTGTTAAACGTAGATTTGATTTTTATTGTTTGTTTTCATTTAGCGTAGGTTTGGGGACTTTAGGTTTAGTTTGATTTCGTTTTAGTTTTGTTTTAGGATTTATTTATTCAGATTTTAAATATTAAAACTGGTTATCATTTATTTCGATTTAGTTTTTGTGCTTAGATTGTAGACTTTCATTTTTTAATTTTGATTTAGTTTAGATCTAGTTTTGTTCTAATTTTAATTTAGTTTAAGTTCAGCTTTAAATTTTTAGTTTTAATTTAGATTTTGGTTTTATTTTAATTTTAGATTTAACTTTAGGATTTAGATTTAAGTTGTAACTTAGATTTAGATTTTTAATTTTAGATTCTAGATTTGGATTTATATTCTAACTTTTCTTTAGATTTAAGCTTTAGATTTTTTGTAAATTTGAAAAGATTTAAAAATAATAAAATAATAAAAAATTCCGAAAATTTCTAAAAAAATTATAAAATAAAAAAATATTAAAAAAAAATCAAATTTTCGGTGGTCAAACGAGCTTTTAAATTTTTATCTAAAGTTTTGACTATAGAAACATTTTCTGGATCAAAATTAATTGAAGCATCATAAATTTGGAAATATTGCGGATATCTGGCATTTTTCATCTTGTGATAATATTGCTGTGGGTTCAGGATATTTTAATGCATGGTTGTGGTGTTTTTCAATTGGATTTCATTGTGATCAATCGTGTTTTAATAAGCAGCAGTTAATCGTCACTTACTTGTTTATAATTGCATAACGGGATTTTGTTTGACTCCATAAGGCACTGGTTTTAACGTGAAATCTAAATTAGATCTGTGGAATCTCGTTCATTCGATCAAGTATTTGATGTCTTAGCTGTGTCTCCTGGATTTGTCATCCTCATTTCTAATAGGGTCCACCTCCCTTAGCTTGCAAGGAGACAGCTTAAATAGAGAGATTGGGGATAAGAGTGACAGCCCCCAATCTAAGCCGTTGTCGCGGTGCCTAGACAATCTGTGCGACAACATTTTTTGGCGCCGTTGCCGGGGATAGAGTTTTCTTTGTCCTTGGTCTTAGCGACATTTTATAATCTTCAGATCTTCTTTCGCCATTCATTAGCCTGTCGCAAGAGATCACATTTTTTGACGACTTTTCATCTCTGCATATTTTCATTGTCTTATCTTTCGTCATATCACTAATCATTTCATCATCGCATCTTTAGCACCTGGACATTTCGGTTGGCTTCTTGTTTGGGTGGCGACTCCACTTATTCATCTATTTTCTCCCAGACGAGAATCCCCCCCAATATCCATATGCTATCTCTCGATTATTTCTTCTGTTTTAGAATTAGTTTCATGTTCAAGTGGCGACTCCAATTCTTTCATTTCTTACAAGAGTTATTGCTAAGAAGTTCACTTCTTGAGGACCTTTTGACTATTCTTGAACACAGATCTATTTCTAAAATCTTAAAAACGATATCATGGATGTTTTTGCCCCGTGTAATTTTGCTAATATTCAGGGTTATCCCCATGATGTTCCTCAAATGGATAAATTACCATCTTTTCAAGGAAATGATGCAGTCAGTGTTAAATCTCATTTGTTTGCTTTCACTAACTGGTGGAATAGATTTGCAGTTGCAAAAAATAATTTTGAGGATGTAAAAATGAAAACTTTTGTTCTTACCTTTGGTGAAGATGTTGCTGAATGGTTTATGGAAAATCCTGATAATTCATTTGATACTTTTGAATCAATTGTAACTGCTTTTAAGGAAAAGTATGGTGATAAGAGGGAAGATAGGCATTTGGTAAGAGAGATCAGTACCATAAAAAAGAAAGAAAATGAAACGACTGAAGAATTTAACAGGAGATTCAATGGTATCCTTAGAGAAATAGCTCAAACTCATAAACCTCCTGATAGATCTCTTCTGAATTTTTACATTGATGCTTTTGAGTTTAATACTTCATATGAGTTAAGACGGACTAAAACTGCAAATTATAAGGCTTGTCAATCTTTAGCTGAGGAGATTGAAAAGGATAAGAAAGCATCTGGAATGTCCAAAACTCTAGATTTTGATAGGTCTTTGACAGATACTCTAGAAGATGATGATGACCCTATGAAAAGGTTAATGCAAAAGCTTGAAAGCATGGAGCTTAATCATGCTAAGGAAATAAGTGTCTTACAGACTAGGTTGGTTCAAATGGAAAGGGCTCAAACGCAAAATTCCCAACCTAGAAATAATAATGCTTTGCAGGAAAGAGGCCTATCTAATAAGCAGAGATCGACAAATCAACTCGAGTTTGCAAATCTTGTGGATGATGCTCCGCCTTATTGTAGAGCCTGTAATGATCTTCATGAAGAGGTCACTTGCCATGTTGTCAAAAGAATCATAGCTAGTAGAATGGCAGGGTCAAGCCATCAAATTAATGTTGTTGGTAAGGACTATCACATGCATATAAAAGATCATGAAAGTCAGGTTCAGGAACCAGCTCAGATGATTAAGGATGTGCAACCCAATAATATGCAAATGATTCAAAACATGGAAGCTAACCAAATCAATCTTCAAAATAAGATAACTTCCATGGAAGAAAGTCATGCACAGGAAATAAATGTCATGGAAAACAGGTTAAAGATAATGATTAATCAGATGTCCATTATACAGAATCACATGATTGCAATGGAAGCAAGACACACCCAGGAAATGACTGCCATGAAGGAAAATCACTTGTTGGAAATAAAAAATATGGAGGCAAATCAGACGAAATTAATAGTACGGCATGCCAGGGAGATGAGTTCCATACAAAAGAAATTGGAAAAAATGGAAGAATTACAAAAATTTCAACCGAAATTTGATTATGAAGATTCATCAACAGATCATAAGACTTCTTGTCTACTAAAGCCATTCCCATCTCATCACACGGAGGATTTCACTATGGTTTCAAAGGATGTTGAGAAAGACCAAGCTTATGTGTCACCATTGACAGAGTATATCCAGAATAATATTGGTCACGCTCCATGTTCTTCCAATATTTTGTACAAACATCTTCAAGATGAGGACAAGGAGTTTACAGTGGTCTCATTGCTGACATCACAACCCACTCAGAAGAAGAGAAAGAAGCAGAAAATAAGAAGTAAGTGGTTTGATTCGTCTGATGGTCAAGAGCAGCTTGACATTCGGATAAGACAGAGTCCTACATTATGCAAGATTGGACATGGTACATCTGAAAAGCAGCCCACAGACTTGCCTGAAAGCAGGCAAATGATCAACATACACTATATTGAGCACATATGATGCCACAGGGCATCCTCTGTATTGTATCTCTAACCTTACACCTTGTTATTTCAGCATTTCATTTTGTAGTTAGAGTAGATTTATTTTTCATGTTAAGTAGAATAATAAATAAAAGAAGAGTTTCTATCTTTCATGAGCTTAAGGTTATATGATGATATTTGGATGGACGCTACTTATGTAATCTTGTGTATTGCTTGGATGCAGATTCTGGATTCTCACATTCCTTCAATGAAGCAACGTGTCCCCAAGTAGAGCCAGATGTTGACCGCACTTTGTCAACTACCCCATAGCAGTACACCCCCATTTTTTCAAATGGGATTCGTCATGTTCGACGTGGTTGCGCCATTCAGATTCCATCATCCAGATTTCATCGACAGTTGACATTGTTATAAATGATGTAAACCCATTCTGCATTGTTATGATGTAAATGATCTAAGTAGACCGTCAGTGTATGTAATAGCTTAGGTAAGCCTAGTATATTGTTGATGATCTCTATCCTAGGAGGTTTTTTGTCTCACTGATTCACGAAAGTGATCGGCAGAGTTTTTCCCTCCAGCCTCACCCCAAAGCTAGGGTGGATTTTGTCATCAACATGCTAAGTGAGTCCTAGTGTTTTCTATCGAGTCCTTGTAAAAGTAGTTTGAGCTACTTGGTCTACTAGATCATGTTTTGAGTCGCAGAATTGGGTATTTATTTGAGGGTCTATACAAATGGGTTTTCCCCCTTCATGTATGTAAAAGTATTATCTCATGTAAAAGAGGGTTGGAAAAATAATTATAATCCCCTCTTAGTCAATTAATTAAATTTTCTGGTCAATTAATTAATAAAATCTTAAACCAGAAATTTAATTAATTTGGGGTCCTAAGTTAGGATTAAATCTTTAAAGGCAAAATTTGTGGGTCCTTGGAAAATGATTTTGAAAGCCCCAGGCCAAGGGAATATTGAGAATTTTAAGAAATATTGGACCCTTGGGCCTTGGTGGTTAAGTCAAGGTCAAAATTTTGGGGTAATTAACTCAAAAATAATATTTTTTGAGTTAATTAAAATTGAATTAAATGATAAATTCGTTTTTTCCCCAAAATTTTAATTTCAACGCTCTGGATTAAAAGATAATTAAATCTTTTGGACGGTTGAGATTATTTTGACGAGGATCATCCAAACTAGCCGTTAGAGATCTTGTCCTATAAATTTAGAGGTCTTTTTCATTCTTGAATCATCCGATCTCAGGATCGTGCACTTGCTCTTAGAAGCTCTTGTAAACTTTTTGAGGAATAAAGCATAAAGACTTTGGGGTTACAAATCTGGATGTTCCTTCTCAGATCTATGTGGTGAATTGTCTCTAAACTCTGCTACTTTGTTTCTTGTATTTTATGATTGATGGCCTTCATGGATTAATCTGCATACAGGTATCTTGTGCAGTTTTCTGGGTTTATAAAATAACATTCTGATTTTTCTGCAAAGGTCTCATGTTGTTTTCTTAAATCTCTATCGATCTAAGATTCAGATCTAAGTGTGCAGGGAATTTTTTTTAAGATTGGGCGTCTGGGGAAGTCTTCGGTTGGACCAGCTGACTCTCAATAAACATAAATCTGATAAGCTCTTTATTTGTTAAATTCCGAGTCTATCTTACGATATTTGTGATTTTGCATGGTTTCAAAGGCTTGTGCCTCTCACCAAAACTTTAAATCTCTGAAAATTGTGTTAAAACGGATTTAGATCTAACCATGGGGGTTTGAAATCTGTAAACTAGTTGTAAATTTGTAAATTTTTTAGGACTGTAGGGGTTTAATCGCTTCTTGGTGTGTATCTTCAGATCAGGCTGGTTTCTTGCAGGTTCAGGGCTCAAATCAGAATTTTTTTTAGATCTAAGGCAGATCTAGCCTCCAAAGGCCAGATCTGGATTCAATCGCCTACTGTGGACAAATCTAGACACTGTTTTGGATTTATAGAGCACGAAATCTGAGCTTAAATGAAAAAAATTTAATTTATATGGTGGAACTTATGTGCACTGGGTTCTTTAAAATTATTTTCCCTTTGCAAAATACGATGCCTACCCTTAATCGAGCTCTCCATCTGCTCTCACCCGTCCAACCATCGCTCTTCTTTCTTGTCGAATGTATGTTGCCCTCCATCCTCCAACCGTCCAGCAGAGTTCAGCTCTCCACCGTCACATTCTTTAACCTCGAGCCAGATCTCACGCTGCCCCTGTCTTTGACGTCAACCCTTCTTTGCAGCTCCACCTTTCCTTTTTCCACGCTTGTCCATTTCCGCATACATTTCTGCTCCATCGAACCCTATGTCCGTCGTCCAAGCCGTCTCCAACGTTAAGCTTCGACCTACAAATACAAACAAAGAAACACAAATCGTGTTAAATTTTTTACGCCTGCATTTTTATTTTGATCAATTTCATTTTTAAGGATTGTTGTTTCGATTTTATTTGTTTGTGTACGCTCAGTGTTAAACGTAGATTTGATTTTTATTGTTTGTTTTCATTTAGCGTAGGTTTGGGGACTTTAGGCTTAGTTTGATTTCGTTTTAGTTTTGTTTTAGTTTTTATTTATTCAGATTTTAAATATTAAAATTGGTTATCATTTATTTCGATTTAGTTTTTGTGCTTAGATTGTAGACTTTCATTTTTTAATTTTGACTTAGTTTAGATTTAGTTTTGTTCTAATTTTAATTTAGTTTAAGTTCAACTTTAAATTTTTAGTTTTAATTTAGATTTTGGTTTTATTTTAATTTTAGGATTTAGATTTAAGTTGTAACTTAGATTTAGATTTTTAATTTTATATTCTAGATTTGGATTTAAATTCTAACTTTTCTTTAGATTTAAGCTTTAGATTTTTTGTAAATTTGAAAAGATTTAAAAATAATAAAATAATAAAAAATTCCAAAAATTTCTAAAAAAATTATAAAATACAAAAATATTAAAAAAAATTCAAATTTTCGGTGGTCAAACGAGCTTTTAAATTTTTATCTAAAGTTTTGACTATAGAAACATTTTCTGGATCGAAATTAATTGAAGCATCATAAATCTGGAAATATTGCGGATATCTGGCATTTTTCATCTTGTGATAATATTGCTGTGGGTTAAAGATATTTTAATGCATGGTTGTGGCATTTTCAATTAAATATCGTTGTGATCAATCATGTTTTAATAAGCAGCAGTTAATTGTCACTTACTTGTTTATAATTGCATAACGAGATTTTGTTTGAATCCATAAGGCACTGGTCATTAAAATTAAAATCTAATTTAGATCTGTGGAATCTCGTTCATTCTATCAAGTATTTGATGTTTTAGCTGTGTCTCCTGGATTTACCATTCTCATTTATAATAGGGTCTACCTCCCTTAACTTGCAAGGAGACAGCTTAAATAGAGAGATTGGGGATAAGAGTAACAGCCCCCAGTCTGAGCCGTTGTCGCGGTGCCTGAACAATCTGTGCGACAACATTTTTTGGCGCCGTTGCCGGGGATAGAGTTTTTCTGTCCTTGGTCTTAGCGACATTTTATAATCTTCTAATCTTCTTTCGCCATTCGTTAGCCTGTCACAAGGGATCATATTTTTTGGCGTCTTTCATCTCTTCATACTTTCATCATCTTATCTTTCGTCATATCTCTAATCATTTCATCTTTAGCACCTGGACATTTTGGTTGGCTTCTTGTTTGGGTGGCGACTCCACTTATTCATCTTTTTATTCCCAGACAAGAATCCCCCCCTGATATCCATCTGCTATCTCTCGATTATTTCTCTTGTTTTAGAATTAGTTTCATGTTCAAGTGGCGACTCCAATTCTTTCATTTCTTACAAGAGTTCCTGCTAAGAAGTTCACTTCTTGAGGACCTTTTGACTATTCTTGAACACAGATCTATTTCTAAAATCTTAAAAACGATATCATGGATGTTTTTGCCCCGTGTAATTTTGCTAATATTCAGGGTTATCTCCATGATGTTCCTCAAATGGATAAATTACCATCTTTTCAAGGAAATGATGCAGTCAGTGTTAAATCTCATTTGTTTGCTTTCACTAACTGGTGGAATAGATTTGCAGTTGCAAAAAATAATTTCGAGGATGTAAAGATGAAAACTTTTGTTCTAACTTTTGGTGAGGATGTTGTTGAATGGTTTACGGAAAAGCCTGATAATTCATTTAATACCTTTGAATCAATTGTAACTGCCTTTAAGGACAAGTATGGTGATAAAAGGGAAGATAGGCATTTGGTAAGAGAGATCAGTACCATAAAAAAGAAAGAAAATGAAACGACTGAAGAATTTAACAGGAGATTTAATGGTATCCTTAGAGAAATAGCTCAAACTCATAAACCTCCTGATGGATCTCTTCTGAATTTTTACATTTATGCTTTTGATTCTGATACTTCATATGAGTTAAGACGAGCTAAAACTGCAAATTATAAGGCTTGTCAATCTTTAGCTGAGGAGATTGAAAAGGATAAGAAAGCATCTGGAATGTCCAAAACTCTAGATTTTGATAGGTCTTTGACAGATACTCTAGAAGATGATGATGACCCTATGAAAAGGTTAATGCAAAAGCTTGAAAGCATGGAGCTTAATCATGCTAAGGAAATAAGTGTCTTACAGGCTAGGTTGGTTCAAATGGAAAGGTCTCAAACGCAAAATTCCCAACCTAGAAATAATAATGCTTTGCAGGAAAGAGGCCTATCTAATAAGCAGAGATCGACAAATCAACTCGAGTTTGCAAATCTTGTGGATGAAGCTCCGCCTTATTGTAGAGCCTGTAATGATCTTCATGAAGAGGTCACTTGCCATGTTGTCAAAAGAATCATAGCTAGTAGAATGGCAGGGTCAAGCCATCAAATTAATGTTGTTGGTAAGGACTATCACATGCATATAGAAGATCATGAAAGTCAGGTTCAGGAACCAGCTCAAATGATTAAGGATGTGCAACCCAATCATATGCAAATGATTCAAAACATGGAAGCTAACCAAATCAATCTTCAAAATAAGATAACTTCAATGGAAGTAAGTCATGCACAGGAAATAAATGTCATGGAAATCAGGTTAAAGATAATGATTAATCAGATGTCCATTATACAGAATCACATGATTGCAATGGAAGCAAGACACACCCAGGAAATGACTGCCATGAAGGAAAATCACTTGTTGGAAATAAAAAATATGGAGGCAAATAAGACGAAATTAATAGTAAGGCATGCCAGGGAGATGAGTTCCATACAAAAGAAATTGGAAAAAATGGAAGAATTACAAAAATTTCAACCGAAATTTGATTATGAAGATTCATCAACAGATCATAAGACTTCTTGTCTACTAAAGCGATTCTCATCTCATCACATGGAGGATTTCACTATGGTTTCAAAGGATGTTGAGAAAGACCAAGCTTGTGTGTCACCATTGACAGAGTATATCCATAATAATATTGGTCACGCTCTAGGTTCTTCAGATATTTTGTACAAACATCTTCAAGATGAGGACAAGAAATCTACAATGGTCTCATTGTTGACATCACAACCCACTCAGAATAAGAGAAAGAAGCAAAAAAGAAGAAGTAAGTGGTTTGATTCATCTGATGGTCGAGAGCAGCTTGATATTCGGATAAGACAGAGTCCTACATTATGCAAGATTGGACATGGCACATCTGAAAAGTTGCCAATAGACTTGCCTGAAAGTAGGCAAATGCTCAGCATACACTATATTGAGCACATCTGATGCCACAGGGCATCCTCTGTATTGTATCTCTAACCTTACACTTTGTTTTTCAGCATTTCATTTTGCAGTTAGAGTAGATTTACTGTTCATGTTAAGTAGAATAATAAATAAAAGAAGAGCTTCTATTTTTCATGAGCTTAATGTTATATGATATTTGGATGGACGCTACTTATGTAATCTTGTGTGTTGCTTGGATGCAGATTCTGGATTCTCACATTCCTTCAACGAAGCAACGTGTCCCCAAGTAGAGCCAGATGTTGACCACACTTCGTCAACTACCCCATAGCAGTACACCCCCATTTTTTCAAATGGGATTCGTCATGTTCGACGTGGTTGCGCCATTCAGATTCCATCATCCAGATTTCATCGACAGTTGACATTTTTATAAATGATGTAAACCCATTCTGCATGTAATGATGTAAATGATCTAAGTAAGACCGTCAATGTATGTAACAACCTAGGTAAGCCTAGTATGTTGTTGATGATCTCTATCCTAGGAGGTATTTTGTCTCACTGATTCACGAAAGTGATCGGCAGAGTTTTTCCCTCCAGCCTCACCCCAGAGCTAGGGTGGATTTTGCCATCAGCATGCTCAGTGAGTTCTAGTGTTTCTATCGAGTCCTTGTAAAAGTAGTTTGAACTACTTGGTCTACTAGATCATATTTTGAGTCGCAGAATTGGGTATTTATTTGAGGGTCTACACAAATGGGTTTTCCCCTTTCATGTATGTAAATGTATTATCTCATGTAAAAGAGGGTTGGAAAAATAATTAAAATCCCCTCTTAGTCAATTAATTAAATTTTCTAGTCAATTAATTAATAAACCATAAATTTAATTAATTTAGGGTCCTAAGTTAGGATTAAATCTTTAAAGGCAAAATTTGTGGGTCCTTGGAAAATGATTTTGAAAGCCTCAGGCGAAGGGAATATTGAGAATTTTAAGAGATATTGGACCCTTGGGCCTTGGTGGTTAAGTCAAGGTCAAAATTTTGGGGTAATTAACTAAAAAATAATATTTTTGAGTTAATTAAAATTGAATTAAATGATAAATTCGTTTTTTCCCCAAAATTTTAATTTCAACGCTCCGGATTAAAAGATAATTAAATCTTTTGAACGGTTGAGATTATTTTGACGAGGATCATCCAAACTAGCCGTTAGAGATCTTGTCCTATAAATTTAGAGGTCTTTGTCAGTATTGAGTCATCCGATCTCAGGATCGTGCACTTGCTCTTAGAAGCTCTTGTAAACTTTTTTGAGGAATAAAGCATAAAGACTTTGGGGTTACAAATCTGGATGTTCCTTCTCAAATCTATGTGGTGAATTGTCTCTAAACTCTGCTACTTTGTTTCTTGTATTTTATGGTTGATGGCCTTCATGGATTAATCTGCATATAGGTATCTTGTGCAGTTTTCTGGGTTTATAAAATAACATTCTGATTTTTCTACAAAGGTCTCATGTTGTTTTCTTAAATTTCTATCGATCTAAGATTCAGATTTACGTGTGCAGGGAAATTTTTTTTAAGATTGGACGTTTGGGGAAGTCTTCGGTTGGGACAGTAGGTAGACTCTCAACTCTCATGCTCATCCCCCGATAAGCTCTTTATTTATTAAATTAGGGTCTATCTTACGATATTTGTGATTTGCAGAGTTTGAAGACATGCCTCACAACATAATCTGAAAAATTGTGCTAAAATGGATTTTAATCGACCTTGAGGTTTTAAATTTGTAAACTAGCTTATATGTTGTAAATTCTTTCAAGATCGTTAGGGTTTAATCATTAAATTGGCGTGTGTATCTTGAGATCAGTGATTTCTTGCGAGGTTAAGGGTTTGAATCGGGAAATTTTTAGATCGAGGCGATCTAGCCTCCATGTTGAATCTGGCCTCAAACCTCCTTGTGGGCAAATTTGGGCATTATTGGTTCAAGAATTTTGAAAGTCGGCGTAATCGTAAAGAAGAAATTTTAAGTTCTTGAATAATTTAAATGTCTTGGAGTTTCATTCTTGGCTGTTCTTGTAGTTCCTACAACGTTATATGTCAATATTACATTCCCCACTCTAGCTGTAGTCCTCTCTCTTCACACATAATCTTCTGACTCTTCATTGCCATCAGGATTCCCACAATTCGCGGCAGCTCGTCCTTCTTCATGCGCAACGGACCATCGATAATTTTTGCGCTCCAAGTTATCTTCTGACTCATTTGACGTATTTTGCAATTTCAAACGAATAATAAGCAGCGTTTCAAAACCTTTCTTACCTACTGCCGTGGACTTCCTCTCCCAGACGGAAATTGACTCTTCTCTCTGTGGTGCCTGGCACACTTAGAAACGAGCAGTGAAGCAATAAACGATAAAGCCATAAACGCATACAGTAAGCGTTCATATTTTTTGGTAGATTTTAGTGTGATTTCGATTTTAGGATTCGATTGATGAATTATTACGCGTTAGTCGTGGAATTTGGATTTTTATTTATTTGTTAGTTTTAATGTATTTTATTTTAGTGGTAGATTTTAATTTAGATGTGTTTATTTCATTTTTTTTTTTTTAAATTTTGGGGGCCTAGAGTTAGAGTTACTTTAGTTAAATTCATTTTATTAATTCTTAACATTAGGATTTAAATAGGTTCAAATTTTTATTTTATAGTGTAAGTTTTGACTTTAACATAGTTTAGGCTTAAATTTAGCTTTATTTGTAGGTGTTAGTTTAGCACCCGTTTAGTTCGGCTTCACATTTTAATGATTTTAGACTTTAATTTAATTTTAGACCTAACTTTAGAATTTAGATTTAACTTGTAGCCTAGATTTGAATTTTTTTTAAATTTTAGATTTAAAAAATAATAAAATAAATAAAAATATAAAAATTTTAAAGTCTAAAAAATATAAAAAAAAAATTTCAAAATTTCAATAATTAAATGTACTAAATTTGTTTATTTAAAAGTTTGACTATAGAACATTTTGAATTTTATTTGAGTCATAATTGGAATATTTTTGTTTTAAAATCTTTTAAATATACGGCATTCTCATTGTGAGTTTTCATTATTCATGGTTGTGGTGTTTTTAATTGAATATCATTGATCAATCGTGTTTTTATAGCGACGATTAGTCATCATTCGGTAGTTTATAATTGCACATAACGAGATCTTGTTTGACTCCATAAAACCTTTGGTCTTAAAGTGAAATCTAATCATGGAATCTCGTTTATTCACACATCGAAGTACTTGATGTTCTGTTTGTGTCTCCTGAGTCACCTTCATTTCTAAAAGGGTCTCATAACTGTGAAAACCGACTTAAAAGGGTGGGGATAAAGGTGGCATTTGGTCACAGTCGTTGTCGCGGTACTTTTTGAACAATACGTCGACAGCATTTTTGGCGCGGAATTCTTGGGGGTGGATAGAGTTTTTACGTCGCCCCCGGGTCTTAACGACATTTATAATCCTCGATCTTTCATCGCCATTCGATAGCACAGCAGCAAAGGGATCGCATTTACGGCGACTTTTCATTCAGCGTCTTTGCATCATCTTATCTTTTCGTCCTTATCACTAATCATTTCATCATCGCATCCTTGCTTTGGACATTTAGGTTGGCTTCTTGTTTGGGTGGTAGCTCCATGTCATCTTTTACTCCCCAAACGAGAATCACACAGTATCCGCTTGCTATCTCTCGATTATTTCTTCTGTTTTAAGATTTAGTTTCATGTTCAAGTGGCGACTCGATTCTTTCATTTCTTACAAGAGTTCACCTTTAATTTAAGCTTCTTGAGGACCTTTTGACTATTCTTGAACACGGATCTATTTCCTAGATTCTAAGCAAGTCCTTGTGGATGATCCTCTTCATGACACCAAAGAGCTTCATTCCTAAATTACCTTTGTTCTCGGGCTGGTAATCCAAATTCCAACAACAAAGCATCTCTTTAAGACGGTTATTAATATAATGCTTCGGATATTGTCTTCCATCACAATATAATCATGAAGATGTCAAGATATGTCTCTTTAGCTTTTCCTTAAAAAGGTGATGCTATTGATTGGTTTCGAAATTGTCTGAGGAGTATTTTTACCAATGGCTGAAACATCATAGCCTTTATGGAAAAATATATGACGGAATGTGATTCGCCTTGTACCCCGGTATTGTGCAAAATAATGAAATTGATCATGTAGAGGAATTCAGCTGTGGCATCGGATACGCCACGAATTCTCGGGAAGAATCCACTTGTACCATGATAGCACAAATCCATGATAGTGGTAGACGAGCCAAATTGTCGCTCTGGTGTTGACAACGATAAGAATCTTGTTAAAGAATTGATTGGTTAAGGATATCATGACTAAATCAAGCTCGAGGTAATCAAGAATATGGAAGCCAACTTGGGCCAATCATTAAGAATATGGAACTTAGCAAAGCAAGATTAACGATTTGAGCATACCGAAGTGATGCTATGCGAAACAAGTTGTTGTACGAGAGGAAAAGATAAGCGATCATGAAATTCAATCACTCCAATCAAATGAATGCCATGGAAGAAAGCATGATGAAAAGTAATGACCATGCTGGATGCAATCCAACAATCAGTGCTCCTGCTTCTAGAAAACAAATCATGAGAGAGAATAAAACTATATGCAAAATTGCTTCATGGCCATAGCGAGTAATGATATTATAAAGGACATGGAAAGCTGGTCAAATGTCTCTTCGGCACGGAGTTATTATTTGTTAAGAAAGAATCATGCAAAAATCGATACTATAAGGCCAAACATTCTATCTGGAGAAAGCGGAAAGATCCTGGGTTGTCAACGAGCATGAGCCTCGATTTCTTTGAAGCAACCTCCATCCTATTATGAGGAGACCATTTTCTTCCATTGAAAAGTGGTTGTTGAGAAGCGACAGGATAGAAAGAAAACCGAAGGGAATGGAGTTAATAAATCACCTTTGACGAGAGCGGATAAAGAGTGAAGAGAGACATGTCACACATATATTGTTTACTTCGTGCGAAAGTTCCTGAGAGAGGGTTCCACATCATCAACCATACGATCGTCCACGAAGAAGAGCACAGACGAAGAGAAAAAAGAATAAGAGAGCGCTTCAATACATCGTGTACATGAGAAGCTTGACATTCGGATAAGACGAGAGTCCTACATTATGCAAAGATCGGCCATGGCATACGGCGACCTGGAGCTTGCACAGCCGACGGAAATGCTTAGCATACACTATATTAGACACCACCGATGCCACGGGGCATCCTTTGTATATTTCTAACCCTACTCCTTGTTATTTCGTATTTCATTTTGCGAGTTAGAGTAGATTTATTTTTCATGTTAAGTAGAATAATGAATAAAAGAAGAGCTTCTATTTTTCATGAGCTTAATGTATATGATGATTTGGATGGACGCTACTTATGTAATCTTGTGTGTTGCTTGGATACGGTGCAGGTTACTCATTCCTTCGATGAAGCAACGTGTATCCCCAAGTAGAGCCGGATATTGACCACACTTCGTCAACAACTGCCCATAGCGATTACACCCCATTTTTTTTCAAATGGGATTCCGTCATGTTCGATGTGGTTGCGCCATTCGAATTCCATCTGGATGTCATCGCCGATCGGCAGTTTTATAATGATGTAAACCAAGTGCATTTTATGATATAGAAATGATCTAATATAAGGCAGGTCCATGTATGTAACAACCTAGGTAAGCCTAGTATGTTGTTGATGATTTCCATTCTAGGAGGTTTTTGTCTCAACGATTCCACGAAAGTGATCGGCGAAATTTCCCCTCCGGCCTCACCCCAAAGCTAGGATGGATTTTGTCATCGACATGCTAGAAGTGAGGTCCTAGTGTTCTATCGAGTCCTTGTAAAAATAGTTTGGGCTCTTGGTCTACTAGATCATATGTTGAGTCGCGGAGGCTGGTGTTGTTGAGGTCTATACGAATGGGTTTTCCCCCTTCATGTATGTAAATGTATTATCTCATGTAAAAGAGGGTTGGAAAAATAATTGTAATCCTCTTAGTCGATTAATTAAATTTTACAGGTCAATTAATTAATAAAATATTAAACGAAGTTAATTAATTTAAATCACTAATTAGGATTTAAATCTTTAAAGGCAAAATTTGTGGGTCCTTGGAAAATGATTTTGAAAGCCCCAAGCCAAGGGAATATTGAGAATTTTAAGAAATATTGGACCCTTGGGCCTTGGTGGTTAAGTCAAAGTCAAAATTGTGGGGTAATTAACTCAAAAATAGTATTTTTGAGTTAATTAAAATTGAATTAAATGATAAATTCGTTTTTCCCCCAAAATTTTAATTTCAACGCTCCGGATTAAAAGATAATTAAATCTTTTGGACGGATGAGATTATTTTGACGAGGATCATCCAAACTAGCCGTTGGAGATTTTGTCCTATAAATTTAGAGGTCTTTCTCATTTTTGATGGATCCGATCTCAGAATCGTGCACTTGCTCTTAGAAGCTCTTGTAAACTTTTTGAGGAATAAAGCATAAAGACTTTGGGGTTACAAATCTGGATGTTCCTTCTCAGATCTATGTGGTGAATTGTCTCTAAACTCTGCTACTTGGTTTCTTGTATTTTGTGGTTGATGGCCTTCATGGATTAATCTGCATATAGGTATCTTATGCAGTTTTCTGGGTTTATAAAATAACATTCTGATTTTTTTTGCAAAGGTCTCATGTTGTTTTCTTAAGTCTCTATCAATCTGAGATTCAGATCTAAGTGTGCAGGGAATTTTTTTTAAAATTGGGCGTCTGGGGAAGTCTTCGGTTGGACCAGCCGACTCTCAATAAGCATAAATCTGATAAGCTCTTTATTTGTTAAATTCCGGGTCTATCTTACGATATTTGTGATTTTGCAGGGTTTCGAAGGCTTGTGCCTCTCACCTAAACTTTAAATCTCTGAAAAATTGTGCTAAAATGGATTTTAATCTGACCTTGAGGGTTTTAAATTTGTAAACTAGCTTGTATATTTGTAAATTCTTTCAAGATCGTTAGGGTTTAATCATTAAATTGGCGTGTGTATCTTCAGATCCAGCTGATTTCTTGCAGGTTAAGGGTTTGAATCAGAAATTTTTTAGATCTGAGGCAGATCTAGCCTCCATAGGCCAGATCTGGCCTCAAACCTCCACTGTGGGCAAATTTGGGCATTATTGGTTCAAGAATTTTGAAAGTCTGAGCGTAAATTGAAGAAATTTTAAGTTGCTGAATAATTTAAATGTACTGGGTTTCATTGCTGGCTCTGTGCACTGGTTCCTCTGCGTTATATGTCTTCTGTTCCCCATCTGCTGCCGTCCTCTCTCTTCACACAATGTTACAGCTCTTCATTGCCATCCGATTCCCACAATTCAAAACGCTCGTCCTTCTTCATACTGCCGCAGACCCATCGATAATCCCACCTGCGCTCCAGTTATCTTCACGCTGTTTGACGTCGACCTGCAATTTCAAACGAATAATAAACGCGTTTCAAAACCTTCATACCTCTGCCCGTGGACTTCCTCTGAAGCCGTCAGCTCTTCTCTCTGTCCGTGCCCTAGCCTGCAAAACGAACAGTGAAGCAATAAACGATAAAGCCATAAACGCATACAGCCCGCGTTCATATTTTTTGGTTCGATTTTAGTGTGATTTCGATTTTAGGATTCGATTGATGGTGTTAACGTTAGTCGTAGATTTGGATTTTTATTTCAGCGTTAGTTTTAATGTATTTTATTTTAGTGGTAGATTTTAATTTAGATGTGTTTATTTCATTTTTTTTTTTTTTTTAAATTTTTGAGGGCCTAGAGTTAGAGTTACTTTAGTTAAATTCATTTTATTAATTCTTAACATTAGGATTTAAATAGGTTTCAAATTTTTATTTTATAGTGTAAGTTTTGACTTTAACATAGTTTAGGCTTAGATTTAGCTTTAGCTGTAGGTGTTAGTTTAACTTTTTTTTCGTTTAGTTCAGCTTCACATTTTAATGATTTTAGACTTTAATTTTAATTTTAGACCTAACTTTAGAATTTAGATTTAACTTGTAGCCTAGATTTAGATTTTTTTTAAATTTTAGATTTAAAAAATAATAAAAAATAAATAAAAAATATAAAAATTTTAAAATCCTAAAAAATATAAAAAAAAATTTCAAAATTTCAATAGTCAAATGTGCTAAATTTGTTTTTATTTAAAAGTTTGACTATAGAACATTTTGATTTTCGAGCTGGGTCATAATTGGAATATTTTTGTTTTCGGAAATCTTTTAAATATCTGGCATTCTCATTGTGAGTTTTCATTATTCATGGTTGTGGTGTTTTTAATTGAATATCATTGATCAATCGTGTTTCCATAAGCAGCAGTTAGTCATCATTCGCTGGTTTATAATTGCATAACGAGATCTTGTTTGACTCCATAAGGCACTGGTCTTAAAAGTGAAATCTAATCTGTGGAATCTCGTTTATTCTGTCAAGTACTTGATGTTCTAGCTGTGTCTCCTAGATTTTTCCTTCATTTCTAAAAGGGTCTACCTCCCTTAGCCTGCAAGGAGACAGCTTAAAGAGAGAGATTGGGGATAAAGGTGACAGCCCCCAGTCTGAGCCGTTGTCGCGGTGCCCTGAACAATCTGTGCGACAACATAGCTCAATAGCAATTTCGGCATAGGAACAATAAGCACAAGCTTCAAAAAACCATGATTACAATGAGAGCCCAAAGCTCAATTTATACAAAAACTGGAGAAGATCTCAATGACAAGTGGCCAGAGAGAGATGATCCCAATGCTCCAACAAATCTTCAATTGTGGCAGCTTGATTGTTGTACAATCCTGTAGGTGGCAGTCAATAGAGCCTTGTTAGCTAAGGGAAAATATCCTCAAGACCTACGTATATCCTTTGTTGATGATGGGTGAGAGAGTTGCCTACCATGTGTAATTTGGAGTGGGTAAACTCCCACACAACTCTTCAATCACAAACTGCGATTTGACACCTTGCCAATCAAGTGTCATGTTGTTCCATAAATCTGTGTGTTATCCTTTGTTGAACAGGGCTGCATATAGACATGACGATGATAGCTGCGTACAAGTGTCCAATGAGAAGCATAAGGGAAGACAACCTCCTCATAAATCTGTTGTTAACTTATCTTTTAGATTTTCCAACCCAATCTCTGTGCCAACCGTGGGAAAATACAATATCAGATCTGCGTATCACTTGTAGAGAACCCGCCAGCGTGGAGCTTTTAAAATGAGTTGTGTGATATGTGGAGACGTGGAGGCTGGCAACGTACATGTTCAAAATGTGGAGACAAACTCCAACCAAATTTAATTATAAACCTTCAATTTTTTTGGCAGCGTATTTCTCTATGTTGAATTTTTTTTTTTGAATCGGCTTGCGTGGATCTTCATAATTGTTGTGCATAGATGCTCTAATTAGCATGTGCATAATTCCCAACTTATGCATAGACAAGGAGTAATGTGGGGTCTATGTCCCATCCACTTATATTTTAAACTTTATACTTTGGCAACATTTGTTTTAAATTAAATTACTTCAAACCTTTTTGCCGCCTCATGAACTCATCGTGGAGCATTTCACTGCCTTTGACTTGCTTATTTGGTACATTGACTTTGAACTTGAGTTGTGGTCTATGTGGTGGGCCCCACATTGCTGCTACACCACCCTTGGCTTCCCCTCTAAATTCCCATGTCAAAATTTGACTTATTTTGACTTTGGAAGAATTTCTGAATTTTTCCAATTATTGATTTTTTTTTAATTTTTTCCTCATTTTTGTCGATGACATTAGAAAAGTCGTCTTTTGAGGGATTATAAGTCGTTTTTTGACCCTCAAAGTGGGTCCTAAAATATTGTTGGGCCTCTGAGGATGATTTTCGAGCATTCACATGCCCTATACATTTCCAAAGTCCACTTATTTACATCATTACATAGAAATTAATTAAAAATCCCGTTTTGCGGGAAATTTTTAATTATTAAAAAATCCTACCTAGACCTAGTCAAATTCCACGACATTTTAGAGATGACCTAGCATGGTAATATACATTGACTCTAGACACTAAGATGCGCTATGAGCTCAAACTTCAAGTCATCACCCCAGCTTTGGGGTAATGCAATGAGTGAAAAAACCTAGAAAATTATTCGCTGCTAAAAAGAAGGAATAATTAACCAACTAAAAAAAACACTCCGAGGTGTACTCGATTGTTGATCGAGTCCCAACATGCTAGACCTGTTACATGGTTTTTTTCATCATGCTAGTGACATTTATACAATATCCCCGTAGGGTTGTGAAATGTGAGGACTGAAGAAAAAAATGATGAAAAGAAGTAGAGTTTAAAAACTCTATTGAACTGATGATATCTGATGATATTTGATGGTACAAATGTCTTATGGTTCATCCTTGGGCATGGAGTCTTCACATTATCATCAGGTGCCACTCCAGTGGTCAACAAATTGTAGACCCATGGCTACGCCAATGATCAACAACTGGAAGAAAATCGACATGTCCGAGGATGATGAGGTTGATCCTACCATGTATAGGCAGCTCATAGGATCATTGATGTGCCTAGTCAACACTAGACCAGACATATGTTCTGCCGTGAATACCCTCAATCAGTTCATGGTAGAACCAAGGGAGGCTCACTGGGCAGCAGCCAAACATGTTCTCAGATACTTGAAGGGGACAGTCGAGTTTGGATTGAGGTACACCAAGGGCAATGAAATCCAATTGAGTGGGTTCACTGATGCAGACTAAGTTGGAAGTCAAGTAGATCAGAATAGTACCAGTGGGTACTATTTCAGTGTCGAATCAGGAATGACTTCCTAGTGCAGTAGGAAACAAAAATCCGTGGCGCTGAGCTCAGCCGAGGTTGAATATGGCAACTAACACAGCTTCATATGAGGCCATATGGCTTCATAAGTTGCTCTTGAACTTACTCAAGAAGAGGATGGAAGCGACCAGAATTTTGTGTGATAATCAAAGTTGCATCAAGCTCTATGAAAATCCTATTTTTCATGATCAGTCGAAGCACATTGACATCAGGTGCCACTTCATCAAAGACTATGTCCAATAGGGAGTTGTATAGTTGAAGTACATTCCTACAGTGGAATAGATGGTAGATATCCTCACGAAAGCTTTGGGTAAGATTAAGTTTACTTACTTCAGAGAAAAGATGGGAATGGTCAAGAATCCATTCCAGTAGAGGAATGGATGTGCTCGAAATTCAGAGGGAGTTGCAATATAGATGAGGCAGGGACAAAGATAGTGTCATGGGTAGCAATACAGAGGGCAGCAACGAAGCAAATGAGGGGCAGCAGCCGAGACATCAGCAACGTAGTAGATGCTTCAGGTCAGAGTAGATGCAATTGGTATTTTGCTTGAACATTTCCCTTGCTAAAAGGGAGTGTTGATTTTGTAGCATTGGAAAGTGTTTCAAGTCTCACATTTTGTGAGGAGGCTTGGGCATCCGTATTCCAAAGAACCCAGAAACTGTTTGTGGAAATTCCACTCGTTTCATGTTTTATTAAAATAATTAATTATTTTAATGTGATCCCTAAGTCTAAACTTAGGGAATTAAATAGTTAAAGGGTATTAATAAAACAGAGTGTGAATCTTCTAGAAAACGAAGATCAAGTCATGTTTTAATCTTAGCCATTAAGTAGAGATCTAATCTGGGTCATTGATTCATCAACAAGAAGATTATAAGAGAAAGCTTGAGGGTCATTTGGAAAGCAAGCCGGGCACACACTCAGTACCCAAAGGAAATCAATTCTGAAGGAATAGAATTCGATTTCAGAGGGAGAGGTTGTAGAGGCAGAGTTGCAAAGGCACAAGACGGAAGGGGAGGTCGGCAGAGGCAAAAGAAAGGCAGGAGGAGGACGCAGAGGGAACAATGCTGAGCAGCAACATTGAGTCCCCACGCAGAGTGACGTAGTCCAGCGCTGGGACTGCACAGAAGACCTCGCAGAGTGACGCAGAGGGAGCTAGAGTGCCTCTCGGGTGTCAGAAATTCTCCCGAAGGATTTGGGAAATTTATCTCAGGTGTATTCTAGAAGTCTACTCGTCCAATTCTTGTAAATGATTTTCCTTGCTGAAGAAAATACAAACCCTCATCTACTGCACCGGTTTTCCCTCATTGGGTTTTTCAGGGGACAAATGTCCAAAAATCAGTGTGTTCATGTGATTGTTTCTATTGCGTTATATGCGTTCTATTCTATTTTCTAGTTATGGTTAAGTGAATACTACAGTTGTGTATATTTCAGAATTTACTGAAGAATCTATAAATAAAATATCATAAAATAAGTAGGCGAAATAAATCTATCACTGCAGTAGTGTTTCAGTTTGAAAATTTCACACAAAGATCAACGGGCATGCGAGATCTTGGAGGGCACACATGATGATGAGCGTTATAGGGTGGTGGTTAATGTCATCTAATATAAGCTATGTTGCAGGAAACGTCGATCTCAACCCGTTTCACCCAAAAAACGAAACGGAAACACGTTTTTGCGGAGGGTACGGCCTGGAAACGTGTTTCCGGCCGTACTGGTACATTTCTCGTATGGGAAATGTTGCTAGTATGGCCGGAAACGCGTTTCTAGGCCGTACGGCTGCGTTTCCTTCCATTTAAAGCAACTTAACTTGTTTTTTTGGGTTTGCGTGCATTTTAATATTTTTTTAATTGTTTTGTAACTTGTAATAGTTTATGCTTTAAATGTAATAAATTATAATTTATCATGTATGTTTTATGAATTCACATAACAAGTCTTAATTGTCCTAAATTCTAATATACCCCAAATTTTGGAAAGTGTTTCCCCATTTCCAAAATTTGGGGAGGTCGTGTTTCGTATCACTTCCCATTTTGGAAACTCGTTTCCATTTCCCTGTTTCGTGCAACTTAGACTATAAGGGACACATATGTGGGCACTGAGCTCACTTCTAGTACCATTTATCACCCTCGGACGAACAAGCAAACCAAGATAGTCAACAAGTGGTTGGAGGGGTACTAGCGGAACTATGTGACAAGATAGCAACGAGCTTGGATGAAGTGGCTACATTTGGGGGAGTACTGCTACCACACTATCTACCACATGTCCATCAGTATGTCACCTTTCTATGCTTTGTATGGGTATGATACATTATCTTTTGTTGACCTTGTTTTTGGAGACAGCAAGGCCCCAAGGCCCAAAGATTGGATTCAGGAGAGCCAAAACATCCTTAGGGCTCACAAAGAAAACTTGTAGACCGCCCAGAATCAGCAAAAGGTAAATTGTAATGACCCATTCCAAGTTATAAGCAAAATAATATTAGCATGTATACGACGTATTCTTATGATAGCTACACATGCATATATCACATACACCACACTAGTATACATACCTGCTAGTATTGACAATATCTAAGTTAGCGTAATGAATTGAATATCATAATGCATTTTATCTCGTAGAGATATAATGAAATATCAAGCTAGATACTTAACATGTATACCGCTCTTATATACGTATGCGTGGTAGAGCATTAATCAAGAAAAACAAAATATAATTTAGTACAAATTATATTTGAGTGGACAAATAAAATAATAATATGTTTTGATTAAAATTATAAAGTTAATTTAATTAAGTTAAAACAAAAATAATAAAATTAATCTTATAATAATTAACGAAAATCATATCTACATAATTGACTTAGTCAATATCTACATAAATGACTATAATATCTCCATAAATGAATTAGTCAATATCTACATAAATGACTATAATATCTACATAAATGACTATAATGTCTCCATAAATGACTTAGTGAATATCTACATAAATGACTATAATATCTACATAAATGAGAGGAGATAAATGAAAGTTATAAAAGGGAAGGAATATGAAGGAGAGAAGAGACTTTTCTTTGCTAATTCTACACTATTGTCTAAGGAAATAGTGAGGGGTATGAATTGTTCTGAAGGGAAGACTCACTGTTCTTGGAATTCTAGGCACAGGGGCAGAAGAGGTATCTTTTGGGTCTAGGATTGTTTCATTGATTGGCTGGGAGGAAAAGATTGATTCGGGACCCTGTCCGCTGCATCCACGAGGAGAGCCACAGCCCAATAAGTCACCAAATTCGTTCAAGGTATTTTTCTATGCCTAAAATAGTTACTTATGTAAGTTAAATTTTACTGTCGGTTTCAATTCGTTGGGATTTATGCTTAAATCTATATATAGGAAAAGTTTAGAATAAAATTGATAGTATAGGGGTTTTACACAAAGTATCTAGCTTGATATTTCATTATATCTCGACGAGATAAAATGCATTATGATATTCAATTCGTTACCCTAACTTAGATATTCTCAATACTAGCAGGTATGTATACTAGTGCGGTGTATGTGATATATGCATGTGTAGCTATCATATGCATACATCGTATACATGCTAATATTATTTTTCTTATAACTTGAAATGGGTCATTACATAAATGCAGACAGGCACAGAGTTAAAAGACACATTGAGGTGGCGGAGTTAGTCTTGTTACGCCTCCAACCATACAGGTAGTCAACATTGAACCAGAAGGGGGCCGAAAAACTACAGCCACATTTTTATGGGCCTTACAGAGTGATTAGGAGGATTGGAGAGGTGGCTTACGACTTGAAGCTTCCACCCAGAAGCAAGATCCATAATTATTTCCACGTCTCATGCCTCAAGATGGTGTTGAGACATCATGTGACAGTTGCTACAGAGCTACCCCTACTTGATGATGAGGGACACTTAGTGCTGGAGTCGGAGGCCATCTTGGAGACTATAGAGAGGAGGTCGAGGAGCAGAACCATCAAGGAATATCTGGTACGCTAGAGGAACTTACAAGATGAGGATGCTACTTGGGAGGGTGAGCACATACTTCAACATTCGGCATTGCAGTTGCTTGAGGACAAGCAATATTTGGGAGGGGAGGATTGTCATGTCCCTTCCTAAAAATATTTTTTGCTCAAGGGGATTCACAATTTTGCATTTTTGGCTAATGTGGGGGACCCACGAATTTTAGGCAAACAATACTTAGGAGAGGAGGTCGAGTTACTTGGATAGTGATGTGTGGAGGCCACCCCTCATGAAATACGCACAGCCTTAGAGAAAAAAATCGAATTGCTAAGGTGGGGAGGTTGAAATGCTTGATGAGGGGACCCACATGGGGAGGCAAGCCAAAATTATAAAGAGAAGGGGCATAGATGCTAATGGGATCTTTTGTCAACCTAACTATTCTCTTGTTGCTCAAGCTGTTTAGTTGGGTCACATTGTTGTTTAGCAAAGAGCTTTCCAAGGGGAGAGCTCACCCTTTTTTCGGTGGACTTCGAATGCCACCCTAGGAAGATCAATTTGTTGCTACATTGGAGGGATATTTGTGGAATTGTGGGTGCATCTTTCATCCATCTCTCTCAGTCAATTCGTGCTCTAGGATGATGCAGTAGAGGATCATGTGCCACCCATTTCAGCTATTTTCCAAGTGGTGTTTACCGAGAGAAATTAAGTGTAGTTGTTCTAGAGGTAGGCTAAGCCTTGTGAGGACTTTTGGGGCCAGAGATTGTTGCTTTGAGGCAGAACGAATTTCTCTTCTCCAAGGCCTGCGCAGGAGGCTAATTCTAGGCACATGTGGGGGGTAGAGGAGAGGCTTTGTGGAGCTGGGTTGTGTAGGGGATTTGAGAAAGTCATCTGGGGGAGTAAAGCCCAGTATTTTGGAGTGATTGGAGGGCTATTACTGTGAATTTCCAGACAGATTGTATTTTCCAGCGAGTTGAGGACGTGGTATTTGGGGGTCAATTTCGTGGGTCAGAACTAGACCAAACTCCTTCTGGGTTTTGGTGGGTTTGTTGAGAGGAACCCGGGGCTAATTTTGCAGAATTTTCTGAGCATCGAAGGAGGGTCTTTCAGCAGTCTCTTTCTAGCAGACAGAGTAGTTTCTCAAGGCATCGCAGGGCATATTTGGGGCAATTCATTCCCATATTTGGGCGTTGTATTTTCCTACCTGGCGCTTGACGAGCTTGCCATTGTGGCAAGCCTAGGTGCACTCCTTTCATAACCCATTGTACTATTTCTCCATATATATGATATAAATGGCTCAATTGGATGGTGCTTTTAGAGATTTTCTGGGTGTCCACTTATATATCTAAATTTTGTGTGTGCATGTCAGCTTTTGCTTTGTTTATCATTGTATTTCCTAAGTAGGAATAATACAACTCTACAGGCAATATGCGACAACGCTCAGGGCGGGGGTTGTCACTCTGATTCCCACCCTCTCTGTTCTAGCTGTCTCCCTACAACAAGCTATGGGGGCTATTCCCTATGAAATGTGAAGATGGGAGACTCGTTGGCAACCAACAAGTCCAGGAGACACAATTGAATGGCCTGGCAAATTGGTTGAATTAGGAATTTAAATTATTTTGATTAATTATCGAGAAATACTAGTGATTTAAATGGAGTCAATTACTTGCTTAAGACAGAGTATTTACTAAGTTACCGGATGAACAGTTGTTTCATAAGGATGCTTCACTATCCTAAATGTGATACAAAACTTACAATCTAAGTGAGATGCAAAATCTTGGTTTATTTTAAGTTATATGCCTATCTAAGTGTGTCCTTCCTCTTAATTGTTTTGAGGCTAGTCTCTAGAGTAAGTTGTGAGAGATAAGCCAAGGGAAAGCAAGCTAGGGCTTTATTAATGATCCCTCCCCTTGAATTCTAACCACCCGATGCCTCCGGCACTGCAGACACTGTGGCTTTGATGACTACAAGGTCACCATGTTAACCACTAAAGAGGTTCTAGACTCCTCAAGCTAGATGAGAAAGGTGGGCCTATCTCTCTATCGACCAAGCTTATGCTTGGAAGTTAATTAATTAATGCAAGAGATTAGTCCTAAAATGCAAGATATGAGAGGATTTTCTTAAGGCGAGATAATTTAATTCTCAAGTACTTAGAGACAAAAAATCTTGAAAATAGTGAAGTACTTAGTCAATGGACAATGATAATCCTCACAACAAGAGAAAGTGTTCAACTCAAACGGTGCCAAAAATATGTTGTTGATAATATCAAAAGACAATTGCTTAAGAGATAAACAAGATCAAATGGACAAAACCAATGTTCCATGGCACAATTAGCAATCTTTAAGATTATAACAATAAATTACCAATATGCCAATGGACACAGGTAGATCTCTTATCACAATTACAATTTGATTAAGGTGGTTTAGGAGTGACTTAAATTCACAAAATCCACAAGAGATATTTAATTCAACAATGAGCAATGTATTTGCTTATCCAAGAAACAACGATAACAATGAGAAATAGAGCATTAATCCACAGTGTCGCTTAGAGCCAATCTCATCAACAATTACCAATCCAATTAGAAAACCTGAATGAAAAAGGTTGATGCACAAGCTGCTAATAATTATTTTGTCCAAATTTTAAGTCCAAATCACTTCAACCATCAATCTTTGTGAATTATAAGAGTTTTTTAGTCACTTTTAGAGACTTATATGTAGTTTATCACTGTTGCAACCTTGTTTTCAAAGGTCTGCAAATTTATATTGACAGTGAAGAAACAATGCAAGATGTCAAAAGATAAGTGATAAAATCAATGCATTAAACCTTCCAATGATTTTAGATTAGAAGCTATAGATCAGACTTTTAATGTTCAGATCAGACCTCGAAAGAGCATATATCAGACTTGAAATAACTCAGAAAATTAGTGATTCAGTCCTTCATAAGCCAACAAGGTGCCAAATTATCAATGCCAAATAAGTCCCAATGATTATCCAATTAAGTTAAGCAATCATTGGATTATCTTTTGTCAATTTTAATGGATTTTATTAGAGTTATATGACTGCATAAATGGCTATAGAAAAACAGAGAAGATAATGAGGGGAATAGAGGCAAACCAAGAGGCCTAAGGGCCTAATTGAGGGCTAGAAGGCTTGACGAAAGCTTCCACTTCCTGCAAACACAAAGTGTTAGAGATGAAAAACAATGTAGAATCTTACCGTAAGCCTGTAACCACAAGAAGACGTCAAATTTTGAAGCCAAAAATGCCCAATAATGGAAGGGAAAGGCCCAACAAGGCCTGCGATGAGGGAGGAGAAGCCCTAGAAGGAAATCGCTAGCCTAATTAGGCTCGCAGCTAGAAGGGAAAGACCCTTAAGGCCTGTGACAAAGCCCCAAAGGACTGCCACTAAAGGAAAAAAGCCCTTAAAGGGTTGTGGCAAGGACCAAGAGGAGGGTCGAGGGCCTTGGGAGGCAGCCCAAGGTTGAGGACAAGCCAAAAGAGCGGAGTCTAGGCTCTAAAAGGGCTAGATGGCTAGGGTTAAGGCTTGAAAATACCACGGCCAGCCCAAAAGGGCTTGCAGCCAAGGAGAAAAAGAGCGTCGAGGACCTAAAAAGGCCTCAAGGGATCACGGCAAGCACAGAGGAGGAAGGAAGCTAGGCCTAAGGGCCCTAAAAAAAATTGAAACCTTGCAATTGCCAAAATTTACCACAAATCACTGCAAATATTTTGGGTGTTGAGCTTGGAGGATGATTGGGAGCTAGATCTTGCCTTCCTAGGCCTAGATCTACCTCAAAACCCCAACAAAATTCTCTTGGTCAATTTGAAATCCACCTGCACAAATGAATCAAAGAATGCCAAACCCCAATATATATACAAAAATATAAACCCCAAAAAATATAAAACGCCAAATGTTGCAAAACAAATGAGTTAGAAATAATTTACAAATATATAATATTTCCAAAATAACAATTTTGGAGCAATATTTTTTGAATAAATAGCAATGGATGAATTAATTTCGAAAAATAGATATTGGGCAAAACCCTCCTGCAAAATTAATTACCAAAATGAAATCTCAGAGCCCAAACACAGTCGGCTCTTCCCCACAATCTGTGAACTTGGAGCCCAAAGGCTAGCGTACCTGTAAATCTCTATAATTTCTCAAAGTAAAATTGTTAAATCATATAGTGAATCAGATCACCTAAGATAGCATGTATCAATAGAATGCTCTTATCATCGACAAATGCAATAACAATTATTTAAGGATATTTAGCACAATACAGGATCACACATAGCTAACATATACCACAAATCAGTAGAAGAAGAACACCATGAACTGAACCCCAAAGTCTTTCTATTATGATAAAAAAATGTTCCCAATAGAGCAGCAGCTCAATACCAGTGTTCAAGAATTACATCATCCAAAGATACTCAATAGAAGCAAAATTACTTCTTTATATAGAGAAACCCCTCCAAGTGGAAACTAGCGACTAGTTGGTTTGATCCTTGTCAAAATAATCTCGACCACTGAAAATGGTTTGATCATCTTTTAATCTCCACCGTCGAATTTTTAATTTTGTGGAAAAATTCGACTTTTTCTTAAACCCATTTTTAATTAATCCAAAAATAAATATTTTCGATTAATTTCCTAAAAAAATTGACCGACTTAACAACCAAGGTCCAAGGGCTCAATTTTCCTTCAAATATGCATTTTTCCCTTGGTGGGGGACCTCCAAAAATTGACTTTCCTTTGACCCATGAAAATTTTATTATTTTCCACTTAGAAAGAAATTAATTTCTCTATAATTATTTTGACTCAAAATTAATTAATTTTCTGGCTTAAGATTTTTATTTAATTTAGCCAGAAAAATAAATTAATTGACACCAGAGGGGATTCATAATTTTTCCACCCTCAAATATTTTAGCCATAGTATCTAAATATGAGAGACCATGCACCAAAATATTTTTTACATCAAATTATTAATATATCAACTCTTGAAATAGTAAAACACATTTAGACTCAGACCCTTAATAATATACCCAATTCTATGACACAATATGATCTAGTATAGACCAAGTATGTTTGTAATAAAATAATTTAGCCAAATATGTTGAAATTATTCCCAATCACACTTTTACAAGAGACTTGATATAACACTAGGACTCACCTAAGACCTTTTCATGGAATTCCACCCTAGCTTTGGGGTTTTAAATAGGAACAAAAACTCTGCCAATTATTCGTGTTTAGAAACACATATAATTCAGTGAGGTTAAAAAACTTCCTAGGATTAAATCCTTTGCCAAAATCAGAGACTTACCTAGGTGTTCTTACATATTTAAACAGTCATACTATGAAAAATTCAATTATGAATTTCTACTACAGTTATAGATTTATTTCTCCTACTTATTTCCACAATAAGTTATTTACTATACCCTTGCAACAAATTTCGAAATAAACACTACTGCAATTATCACTCAAGTACATATAGAGAAAAGAATAGTAAAATGCAAGCATAAGAACCAATGACAATGACAGTTATTTTTGGACAATTGTCCCCAAAAAAACCCAATGTGGGAAAACCGGTGCAGCAAATGAGGGTATATTAATCTTCAGCAGGAATTCTTTACAAGAAAAGACTGGCAGAAATAACTGAGAAACTTCTTGAGATACACCTGAGATAAATTTTCTCTGAACCTCCGGAGAATTTCCGACACTTGAGGGACTCACTAGCCCTCCCTACGTCACTCTACGTCACTCCTGTGTACCTCTGCGCAGAGCCAGCGTGAGACTGCATCACTACTGTGTCAGGCCTTTGCGTTGCTCTTGAGTACTGCCTCTCTGCCCGTCTGCATCCTTCTTTCCTTGAACCCTGACACTGTTGATGCCCTTTGTTTCCTCCGCCTTGCAAATCTCCCTCTGAAATCGAATTCTCTTTCTTCAGAATCGACTTCCCTTGGGTTGTTGAATATTTTCCTGGCTTGTTTTCCAAATGACCCTCGAGATTTCTCTTATAATCTTCTCATTAATGAATCAACAACCCAGATTAGAAGTCTAATCAATGGCTAAGATTAAAACTTGACTTGATCTTTGTTTTCTAGAAGATTCAAACTCTGTTTTATTAATATCCATTAATTATTTAATTTCCCTTAGTTGAGACTTAGTGTCCCCATTAAAATAGTTAATTATTTTAATTAAACATGAACCGAGTGGAATTTCTACAAACAATTTATGGGTTCTTTGGAATACTGGTGTCTAAGCCTCCTCACCAAATTTGAGACTTGGATCACTTTATGATGCTACAAAAATAAACACTCCCTCTTAGCGAGGAAAGTGTTCTAGCAATTTTCCTATTGCATATTGCTTTGACCATGAAGCATCCTCTCCGTTGTTGATGCTTGGCTATTGTTGCCCCTCATTTGCTGCCCTGCTACCTTTTGTACTACTGCCCATGACACTGCCACTGTCACTGCCTCATTTGCACTGCAGCTCCCTCTCAATTCTGCATCTGTCCATTTCTGCTATTGAAATGGATTCTTGATCATCCCCATCTCTCCGAAGTAGACAAACTTCATCTTTCCCAGAGCTTTAGTGAGGATGTCCACCACATGTTCTCCTGTCGGAGTGCACTGCAATTGTACAACTGCCGGCTGGACACAGTCTCTGATGAAATGACACTTGATGTCAATGTGCTTTGACCGATCATAGAACACAGGATTTTCAGAGAGCTTGATGCAACTCTGATTATCACATAGAATGTTGGTCGCTTCCATCTTTTCCTTGAGTAGATTCACAAGCAACTTTCTAAGCCATATGGCCTCACATGAAGCAATGCTTGCTGCCATATATTCTACCTCAGCTGAACTCAGAGCCACGGATTTTTGTTTCCTGTTGCACCAGGAAGTCATTCTTGATCCAACATTGAAGCAGTACTCATTGGTACTTTTTCGATCTATTGGGCTACCAGCACAATCTGCGCCAGTGAACCCACTCAATCTTATGTCATTGCCTAGGGTGTATCTCAATCCAAGCTCGATTGTTCCCTGCAGATATCTGAGAACATGCTTGGTTGTTGCCCAATGAGCCCTCCTTGGTTTCACCATGAACTGACTGAGGGTGTTGACAGCATAACAGATGTCTGGCCTACTGCTGACCAGATACATCAAGGACCCTATGAGCTACCTATACAAAGTAGGATCAGCCTCATCATCTTCAGAAGTATCAATCTTCTTCCAGTTGGTGATCATTGGTGTAGCCATGGGTCTACAGTCTTCCAACTTGAACCTCTTCAAGATTTATGTAACATATCTCATTTGAACAAGGAAGATCTCACCCTTCTACTGCCAAACTTCCAACCCCAGAAAATAATGCATCAACCCCAGATCCTTCATGTCGAATTCTGCAACTAAATTCTCCTTGCAAACCTTCATGAGCCTAGATGATCCTACGAGGAAACGATCATCTACGTACAACACCAGTATCAGTGGCCCATCCCCTACTCTCAGATAGTAGAGATTGGGATCTGCGTCACTCTTGATGAATCCCATCTGTTGCAAGTAGCGATCAATTCGACCATACCAAGCTCTAGGGGCTTGCTTAAGTCCATACAAGGCTTTCTTAAGCCTACACACATGAGTCTTCTGCTCATGTGTCTCAAAGCCCTCTGGTTGTTCGATATATACTTCTTCTTCTATCACCCCATTCAAGAATGCAATCTTGACGCCCATCTGGTGAATCTCCATCCCATCTGTGCAGCAAGGGATATCACGAATCTAATAGAAGTATATCTAGCTACAGGGGTGAAGGTCTCTTCATAGTTTATCCCTTCCTTCTGAGCATACCCCTTTGCCACAAACTTGGCTTTAAATTTTTCTACGTTGTCATCTGTAGCATATTTGACCTTGTAGATCCATCTCAAACCCACAACTGATATGTCATGAGGCCTAGGAACCACTTCCCAGACATCATTTGTCACGATGGAACTGTACTCTTCCACCATTGCATCTACCCACACCTGATTCTGAGCTGCCTCCTGAAAACTAGAGGGTTCCCCAACCTTGGCTACCAAGGCTTGGTATCTATCCGCTTGCCTGCGCACCTCTTCTCATTTCTGGGGGCTCCGACAAACTCCTCTGTATCCCACAGAATTTGTTGTAATTCCTTGCGTGTCCTACCACTGGTAGTGGTTGGCTCTACCTGCTCCCCCTCCTGCAAATCTTCTAAAGATGAATCCCTTGGATCCTTCTGCCTTGGAGAAGCACTCGGGCTAACCTCAGCTGGTTGTAGTGGTTGTACAAGTGGGTCATCTTCAGAGTGCGTTGCTAAAGGCATCTCTTAGGATTTTCTAAAAGGTCTTTCCTCCATGAACTTTACATCTTGTCGCACAACAACCTTCCTGCTGCCAAGAATGTAGATTCTGTAAGCCTTAGCATTTTCACTGTATCCCACCAGATACCCCTTTTCAGCAGTCCTATCCAATTTCTTCCTCTTTTCTTCGGGTACATGCCAGTATGCCACAGTACAAAAGATCCTGAAGTGGCTTACCTCTAGCTTCCTACCAGTGAAGACACTCTCTGGAGTGATCTTACCCAATGCATTGTGAGGAATCCTATTCTGAACATATACATTTGTGTTACAAGCTTCAGCCCACAGAAATTTGGGCATGTCTTGTGTTGAGATTTCGAGTGTTGAGGTAGCATCGATTGTGCTCTAGCCTTGAAGTTTTGTGGAGGGGCTACAACACACAAGACCTCCAAAACCCAGAAAACGTTTGGATGAATTTCATCTGATGTGTCAGATACTAAAATAATTAATTTTTTTAATGAGGACCCTAACTCTAACTTAGGGAATTAGAAAAAATAAAGTGAATTACTTAAACACGTGATAAAATATTCTAAGTGACACAGATCAAGCAATCTTTTCATCTCAGTCGTCGATAAGAGATTAAATCACGATTGTTGATGTGTCAACGAAAAAGTATAAGAGAAAGGCTTGGAGCCAGTTGGAGAAACACACACAGAGGCAGAGCACTGAGACTAAGCTGGAATTCTAGGGTGGGTTTGCTAAGAATTTCCAGAAGTGTTTCAGCTGCAACGAGGGGTAGTATTGGCTAAGGGGGTGATATGATCTCAGAGCCAAGAGTCAGCAAGTGGCAGAGAAGCAGCAATTAGGAGCAGCGTAGAGGAAGCAGAGGCTACGCAGCAGTTGCGCAGCGTAGAGGGTTTCAGCCGCGACGCAGGTGCTACGCAGGCCCGAAAAAGGCAAAGCTAAGGCAGTGGGAGGCCATCAGGGTTACATAGAGGCCATCCATGGCAGCGTAAGTACTGCGCCACCCAATCTGGGGTTACACAGTCCCCTTCTGAGTAGCGTAGGGGCACACAGAGGCTAGCAAGGCTGACGCAGGCAGCGTTAGAGCAGCGCTGGGGTTTCTAGAGGTAGAACAGGGCTGAGTTTTGTAAATCCCGTTTGAGGGTGTGAATCAGTCCAATTTCCAATCTCCAAAATAGCAGCTATTATTGCAGATCTTATTTTCTCTGTTGGGTTAACCAGTAAGGTGCCCAAATTTGTTGTACTTAGATTCTACTTAATAATAATAAACCCTCATATCTGTTGCACCAGTTTTCCCGCATTGGGTTTTTCCGGGGACATTTGTCCGAAAAATCTGTGTGTCACTTTGTCGAATGAGCGTAAAATTCAGTAAATGATATGTATGTGTGTAGGCTGCTAGTTGTGTTTACTTCAGTATTTTCTGAATATTTTCAGAAAATAACTTGTATAATTAAATCACAAGTAGGAGAAGTAAATCAAGATATTGTAGAAATTTTCACATGGTATCAGAGCATTGCAAATCAAGCTGAATCTCCAGCAAAATCAGCTAAAGAAATTTTTGCTGCAGAAAGCAGCTGAAGCAACAGAGATCCGGAGAGGGCAGCTCAGCATCAGGAGGACACAGTTCCAGCAAAGGCTACGTAGGGACTGACACAGTCCCATCTGGGTGATGCAGAGACAGCGCAGTGCCTTCCAGGAGGACGCAGGAGCAGTCTGCGCTACGCAAAGGTTGCGCTGGACCAGTCTGCTCACGCAGAGGCCAGCCAGAGGGACACAGTCCAGTTTTCTTTTCTGTTGCTGTGAAGTATTGCTGAGATCCGGAAGTAGAGCTTCAAATCTTTAGCAGTTGCTGGTGTGGTGGAGATTTTGCCAGTGCAGAATTGTGCCTAGCTAAGTTGACAAAGAGCGGGAGGAAGATAGTTACTCAGTAGATCTGCACCAAACAGCTATGATATTCAATCAGGAGGGTGATCGTAGAGAACTGTTCGGTTGTTTTTGGTTGAAGATTTCCAAGAGGGAAATCAGTTGACAAAGGGAGCAACTACTATAGAGGGTTTTTTATCGCCAAGAAACCCAGATCCAGCATTTCTATTGAGTTTTGCAGCAGAAAGAGGGAGAAGAGTATTGTTTTGTCAGACTTGAGCTAGATGGCCTTTCATGGACTGAGAGATCAAGACAGGTTGGATGATGTGTCCAACTTTGTCATCTGGCAAGCCATGATACTGATAGTCCTGGATGAGTACGGCATCAAGAACCATGCAACGAATGTCCTAGTTGTGCCTACCGATCCAAATCCTCTTAAGAAATTCAATGAAAATCAAGCGCAGGCTAAGCGTTTGATTATGGACGGAGTTAAAGATCACGTCGTGCCACGTATTGCCGGGAAGAACACGACAAATGAGATGTGGACTGCTTTGGAGACGATGTATAAGGGAAGCTTCATTCAAAGGAAAATGCTTCTAAAGAATCAGATGTGGTTATTCCAAATGCATAAGGGTGAGGAGACAGATCCCTTCCTTTTCCGACTTCAGACTATCCGGGATCAACTAATTGCCATGGGTGCAACTCGGGATGAAGGGCTCTTGGTAAGGACTGCCCTGAATGCAGTCACCGAGGAGTGGCAAACATTTGTCCAAAGCATATTGGGCAGGGCAGTGTTACCATCTTGGGTGAACATGTGGGCAATTCTCCGTCAGGAGGAGATCAGAAGATTCACCAAGAGGCAAAACAGCAGCTGCAAAACAATGAGGGTGAAGAAAGAAGAGCAATATGATGCAGCCTTTGCATCAAAGGAACGAAGGCAGCAAGGGAAGAAGAAGAGGGACCTATCCAAGGTCTGGTACTTTAACTGTGGTGAACTTGGACACTTCTCCAACACTTGTCCTAAGAAGAAGGACAAAGGATCTTCTGAATCCAAGGTCATAGCAGCAAAGGACGATGGGAGTGATGATGACGTAGCCATGAATGCTCATGAGCTACGTAAGTGGGGCGATATGGATCTATAGAAGCACACAAGATCAAGAAGGCAAGATCCTTTGAGTAAGCCCAACTCTTGGATCATATACGAGCTATGGGAACCTTAAGATGGTAGCTCTGACAAGTAGAGAGAGATGGTTGCAGTAAAAAATCACAGGAAGCAGAGGGCATTGTCGAGATGTTGGGAAGGGAGTAGTACAAAGGCAAGGTTGCATAGCCGTAGAGGTAGTAGCGTTGCAGGCCGATGGGACTTCAACAACGTAGAGAGGCCGTGCTCATGCAAAGGTGTAGCCGTAGCAAATACAAAGGGCTTCGTGAGGATACGCAGCAACAGCCCAAGGGAGTTTCGGGCGTTGATGAGATGCAAATTTCGACTTGTCCGTCAACGATTGGGCAGAGTGTTTCACTTACATTTCAAAGAATGAGTTGCAATGCAAAGAAGAAGGGCAAGCAGGCATATGGGTAGCATGATGCCACCTGGATGCTGAGCCGCAAAGCATGCATGTAGTAGTGTTAGTGGCAAAGGATGGCTGCGCAACATGCAAAGTAGTAGCACAAGGATGGAGGGCAAAGAAAAGCCAAGCATCAAGCGCAAATACCAATACTAAGATCTTGTGACGTCGAAGTGTGGATCTATAATCAGAGCACACTCCGTACTAAGAGGGAGTCTTGAGATTTCGAGCGTTGAGGTAGCATCGTGTGCACTAGCTCAAGTTTTGTGGAGGGGCTAAGACACACAAGACCTCCAAAAACCCGTAAGTTATTTGAGAAATTTCATCTAATGTGTGAGATATTAAAATAATTAATTTTTAATGAGGACCCCAAGTCTAATCCTCAGGGAATTACAAAAATTAAAGTGAATTAATTAAACAAATGTGATGAAATGTTCTAAGTGACGTGGATTAAGCAAATTTTTTAATCTCAAATTTTTGCCGATAAGAGATTAAATCACTCGTCGTTGATGAGTCAACAAAAAAGTATAAGAGAAAGGCTTTGGGGTCACGCAGAGAAACACACGCAGGTAGAGCACTCGAGACTGCCGGGAATTTAGGCGGGCTTACAAGAATTTTGGCAGCCACTTACAACGAGGGGTATTATTGGCTAAGGGGATGCTCGATCCCGAAGCCAAGAGTCAAGCAGAGGCAGAGAAGGGAAGAAATCAGAGCAAATACAGAGGAAATAGAGGCTACGCAACAACTGCAGTGCTGTAGAGGGTTTTAGCCACTACACAAGCCCTTGTGTAGTGGCGCGTTGAGGTAGCAGGAGGCCATCGTGTTACGCAGGCCATCCAGCGGCGCATAAGGATCGCATCACCTAGTCTAGCGTTACGCAAGCCCCTTCTCGAAAGACAGGCACGCAGAGGCTAGCAGTGGCCGACGCAGTAACTTTTAGAGCAAATACTGGGTTTCCTAGGAGTGCGTACCGTGGCTGAGTTCGTAAATCCAATTTGAGGGTGTGAATCGGCCTGGCTTCGCCCCGTAACAATGTGTATTGCCGTTGCAGATCTTATTTTCTCTCGTTTCCGGTTAACTAGTAAGGTGCCCGCATTTGTTGTACATAGATTCTAATTAATAATAATAAACCCTCATATTTGTTGCACCGGTTTTCCCGCATTGGGTTTTTCAAGGGACATTTGTCCGAAAACTGTGGTCACTTGTAATATTCAGAATGATCTCGTATGTGTGTAGGTTGCTAGTTGTGTTTATTTCGGTATTTTCTCGAATATTTTCGAAAATAACTTGTATAATTAAATCACAAGTAGAAGAAGTAAATCAAGATATTGCAGAAATTTTCACATCTTGATCATACAGCCATTGCCCTTGTAGCCTCCACAATAGTTCTATTTTTCCTTTCTCCAACTCCATTATGCTCCCGATTATATGGATAGCCCACTCTCTTCTGATGCCTTCCCTCGCGAGAATTCTCGTGAAATCTTTATTAATGTATTCTCCACTATTATCTCGATTAAGTAAAGATATTTTATCCGCTTTCTTGTCGATTCTCAACTAGAGCTCTAAACTCCTTTGAATCGTCAAAGACTTCGTCCTTGGTCTCTGTAAAAAGCAGAGGATCCAAATTTTCCCCGGAATGGTCATCAATGAAGGTGACGAAATACTCGCACCACTAAGAGCTCTAGTGGAAATTCGTCTGTGTCTAAGTGTATCAATCCTAACATACTCTAGCCCTATTTATGCTTCGCGGTAGGTTGCCTTAGTGTACGTCCCTAGTACACACCCGTTGTAAACGCCATCTCGTTTGGTGCTCAAATCGGGAACTTCGTGATGGTCTTCTTGAGAATTATCAAAAGTCCATAGTGTAAGTGGCCCATTCTCATGTGCCATAGCTCATTCAAATCCTTCTCATCACAACTACCTATCGCTGCCATTGAGATTCGAATCCGTAACTTGTATAGTTTATTGGTCCCGACACCGATTTGTGCCTTCTTCTTTCCAACTCTATGTGTTTGACATATACTCTTTTGCCAATGAAGTAGACGTCATAGCCCTTATTTTGTGGCTAAGACATTGGGAGTAAGTTCAAACCCAAAACCAGGCACATGCAACACATCGTGTTCAAGCTTATTTCCAAATTTCTTCAGCTTGAAACACTACGATACCTTTCCCAACAAGGTACACTTCGCCTTTATTTCCCATGGTGATCTCAGAATTCCATCTGCTTCTTCTTGGTAGCTTGAGAAGCATTCTCGTACTCCCGTCATATAAAAGTGGCTCCACTATCAATATACTGTGACTTCAAGAGAAGCAGAGCTGATACGCAAGCAAATGCTTCCTCCCACCGAGGGCAATACAAAGATGTCGTGATCCCTCTCCTTGCTCTTCCATGCTTTCCTTTTCTCCGGAGAGTTGCATGAACCCTTTGAGTTGTCACGCAAAGAGTTTCTAGACTTGATTCCAACAGTCTCCAACTCGTTACTCAACTCAAATTTCTCCGATACCATGTGAAAAGTTCAATTTCGAATTTCTACTACAATTATAGACTTATTTCTCCTACTTATTTCCACAATAAGTTATTTACAAACCCTTACGCAAATTTCGAAATAAACACCATCGCAATTATCACTCAAGTACATATAGAGAAAGGAACAAAGAAATGCAATGTGGGAAAACTCGGTGCAAAGAAATGAGGGTTTATATATTAATCTTCACAGAATTCTTTACAAGAAAACACCTGCGTAAATAATCCGAGAAACTTCTTGAGATGCATCGAGATAAATTTTCTCCGGACTCTTAGAGAATTTCGACACTTGAGGGACTCACTAGCCCTCCCTACGTCACTCTACGTCACTCCCGTGTAACTTCTTACACAGTTTTCGGCCGTGAGACCGCATCACTACCGTGTGAGGCCTTTGCGCCTCGCTCCCGAGTACCGCCTCTCGCCCTTCTCGCGTCCTTTCCTTGAACCCCGACACCGTTGATGCCTTTGCTTCCTCCGCCCCGCAAATCTCCTCCTCGAAATCGAATTCTCTTTTCTTCAAATCAACTTCTCTCGGTTGTTGAATGTTTTCTTCGGCTTGCTTTCCAAATAACCCACAAGCCTTCTTTTATAATCTTCTCATCGATGAATCGACAAACTCCTGCATTAGAAGTCTAATCAATGGCTAAGATTAAAACTTGACTTGATCTTCATTTCTAGAAGATCCACACTCTATTTTATTAATACCCATTAATTATTTAATTTCTAAGTTTAGACTTAGGTTCCCCATTAAAGTAATTAATTATTTTAATAGAACATGAACCGAGTGAAATTTCCACAAACGTCGGGTTCTTTGGAATACTGCAAGTCTAAGCCTCCTCACCAAATTTGAGACTTAGATCACTTTCTAATGTTCAAAAGTCAACTCATACTAGCATCATTTATAATGCAACTTGTAGAAATTGGGTTTACAATGATAAAATTGTGTTGGTCAGATGACTTTCAATTTGGAAAAAATTCTTCACATCTTTGCATTTTGCTTTCCTGATTGTTGACAAAATGTGGTCAACACTCTCAAGAAAACTTCGATCATATATTGAGATCTCAAACTCCTTAATTTATTTTCTTTAATGATGTATTTGTTGGTACTAATGTTGGTTTAGACTCTATAACATCCGGAACTAGCTAAGTACCTTTTTCTCGCTCCTCTCATTGAAGAAATGGGCATATCCGGATTTTCCAATTGTAATTATAAAGTTGGTTGTTTGAAGGTGACTCGCCTCAATCTCTGATGTCTAGAATATCAAGCTCCTTTCTTCCTAAACCTAGATCTTTTTCTTTACAATCCATCAATTATTTCAACTTTGGATTCCTTTGGTCCATCTTGTTTCAAACACCTCTTTGGAGCTAGGACTTTGTCATATACAATTTCTTTGTTGTTGCCTCCTCGCTGGTTGTTGCTAGATGTTTGATGATCAAGATGTCAATCTTTATTTGTTATCTTTTCCAATGTTGGTTTACGCTTATGAGTGTATGAGGATGAGCCGATCTCAACTTTCTATCTAAAATTATATGGTGTGGATCATAATACCAAACACTTTCCCGATTAAAGTCTGCTATTTCAATAAATTTAATTTTCTTCATGCATGTTTGTGTTAATGATAAGGCCCTATCTCTTTTTCTTTACCTTAAACATTTGTTCCTTGTGTCTAGCCTTAAAATGGATCTCATTAACATGCTTTGGGCTTCATAAAACTCCAGAAAGAAAAAATCTGAGAAAATACTACTAATGACACTGATGAGGAAATCAAAGACTAAATGAAGTAATAAAGTATCATTCATTTTATGTAATTCTCAAACAGAACCACCGCAACCCTAGTATCGGACCGAGTTGTAAATTGTTAAAATATTAATGTTCTGCTAAAACTTAAAAATTCCTTGCAGAAATTTGAAAGTTTTATGCAAAAATTTGAATGTACTTTGTAAAATTGAATGTTCTATGTTGTTACAATTACTTAGAATGCAGATTTCTTCTTTAAAAAATTTCTGTGTCAACAATCATGAGATAGAACATAAACTTAAAGATCATATGAAGATAGCCAAGCACAAATATGAGACACTATATTTAAGTCCAAAGAACCAAGGCAAAACCCTCAAAGGGGAAAACCCAAATGAATGGTGTTGGGGATCCAGAAGTACTCGCTAAGGTGGAGGCCCATGGCTCAACGCTCACCCTACAAGTGCCAATGTGGCCCTCTAGAGGGTTTGGACCCCCGTATAGAGACCAAACCCCAAAATGGAGACCACATGCAATCCCCGCATAAGACCCAATGCATCCCCTTGCCCTCCAATACAACAAATCATTAGAGTAATCAAGTAAAGAGCTTCAGCAAATCATGGAATCAAGTGGGCACCAGTGAGGCATGCCCTTCCATAGTGGGCTTTAGCATGGCTGTGTGACTCCAAGCTCAATAAGGAGTTAAACTGCATGACCCCATTAGGTGGTTTGGGGCCTCTTTAAAGGATGACATGTCTATGGTACATCCATCAATGCGTAGGTGGAATGTGATATAGTGATGGAAAGGAGTGGGTATTAGGGGAAGGCCCTGGGCCACATGTCATGGTACAAGGGTAGTTATGATGAGAGAAGCCCACACTTGGGTATATGAGTGTCGAAGGCAAACAAATCATGGTACATGAGTTATCCCTGCCTTGCTTTTTCCAAACTCTTCATATGTCTTTTGCCTTTTTGATTGATTTTTCCTCATAATTGCTCGGCTCCAGAGGATGAGAGCATGATGTGTAGAATATAGTAGTAGATACTCCTTTTAAGGTGAGGGCAACTCATTGCCCACCAAGGGTTGGGATAATCATGGGTTCCTTAATGTGGAGGGGGCTCATCTAGGGCCCATAGGAAATCCGTGGTGATGGCCATGAATGTAATGTCCCAAACCAGGAAAATAAGTGATATGCAAAGAGAAAAATAAACACCAACAACAAAAATTTTAACTTTTAGTGCACACTCATAAAAAGACCGGAAATAACAACTAGTTGAGCCATTTTATTATAAATTAGGACCAATAGTACAAAAATGTGGAAGGAGGCACTGGCTTGCCTCTGGGGCAAGCGTGACAAAGCCCAAGTGATAAAATGCATAGTACCAATCGGGTCAAATCGGGTTGAAAACTCTAAGTTAGGGAGTGCACCGGGCTTGCCTTAAAGGCAAGTTGACAAAGCCTGGGTTGATAAAATGCATAGTATTCAAAACCGTCCGGTTCAAACTGCAGAACCAATCAAACCGGCCGATCGCATGCCCAACCGGTCAAACCGGCTTGAAAACTCGGTTAGGGAGGGGCTTGACCAAATTTTCCATTTCCAGCTCCAAGGTCCTGGCCGGTTTATTGATAACCTACGTGTTAATGGATAAACTAGTCGGTAGAAGCTGATTTGGCTAGTAATGGGTGGTTTTGGAGGAAATGAGGGTTGTTTCCCACCAAAAACACTCCTCCCCAATCGTTTAAAGGCGGTGGGCACTCATTTGTCTCACACATCTCATTTTGGAGCTTGTGAGTTTGATTGAGAGCTTGGAGAGTGTTGAGTTTTGCTAGAGTAGTGGAACAACAAAGTTTGAGCTAAGTAGTAGCTATCATGCCTCCAAAAAGCCAAGGATATCGCATGGGCTCATTGTGATATGATTGATGGAAAAATGATCTCGCAAATATTGCTAAGAATCTATTGTAGGAGGGGGTATTTTCGTGTTCAAGCAACACTTCGCTAGGATAGGAGGCCATGTAAAGCCATGTGGAGAACCAAATGAAGTAATAGGCATATTAGAGCAAATACCTTCGAAGTTTGAGACTAAAGTCACGGAACCAATAGAGAAGTTTGTGACTCCGAGCATTTGCAAAGTTTGGCGTCGAGACTCAACCAACAGTTTGATCATGATGTGAGAAGTTTCAAGTGATAATGTTGATCACTAATATCATATATGTAGATTTGTAGTACGCCAATGGCCTCATAGCTTGCAGCATTGTTTTTGGACTTTATGGGCCATTTGGAGCTTCATTGCTTATGTATTTTTTCGATGATATGTATTGCACTTGGTGCCATTTTGACATATTCACCTTTACGTGATATATATAAATGAGCAAACTTTGCATATTTTGTCTCTATTGCTTCTGCAGAATCATGCTTGCAATCTTAAAATAGTTTTCTTTATTAAAAATTAATTATTTAATGTATTTTTTAAAAACCGGCTCATTTAGACCGACCAAGACGCTTAGACCGACACGGTCGAAACTTGGTTCATTAGGTCCACTAGTCTAGTCACCGGTTCCGGTTTTTAATACTATGATAAAATGTCAAGCCTGCATGATAGAATGAGCTTCCTCAATGATACCTTGCGTTGCCATAGTAAAACTACACTATTCGTTGTAAAGAGTTGTCGAAAACCCCACCACCGTGCTCAAAAAATTCCACCAAATTAATCCCAAGTTTCTCAAGCAAAACCCACCAAAACTCAAAAAAGGGTTTGGCTTGGTTTTCAACCCCAAAATTCAGCCCCTAAAGCACCACGTGCTCCTCAACCGTCGGGAATGTATGGCCTCGCCCGCACACCAATGAAATTCCTCCCAAATCACTCCCAAAATGCCGCAAAACACTCCCCCAAGGTTTTATCTCCAAACTCTAGCCTCACAATGCAATCCTCCAGCCTCCCATGTGTGTCTAGTGAAAGGCTTCTACACCGGCCCAAGAGTTGCAACTCAGCCCCGCATCATAGCTACCACCTCCCGCTCCAAAACTCCACCCAAAGCTCGGCTATCCCACAGTCTATCAATCTCCTTCACCAAAATTCCTCTGCAAATGCCCCCAAGACCCCGAAATAACCCCAACGTGTGCACCTCCTACGTCCTCCCCGAGAATACGCTATGGTTGAGAAAATGTCTAAATGTAAGTCGAAATCTCCCCAACTCTCCTTTGGAATGATTTGATAGAACCTCTCTAGGTGGCACTCAAGTACCAAGAAAGGGTGAGTTCTCTCGTCGTAAAACTCGTTGAACAACAGTGACCCTACTTGGCAGCTCCGAGCAACCAAAGTGAGTTCGATTGGCAAAAGATCCCAAAAGAGGTTGAGCTCCTATTTATAATTTCATGGGCCTTCATGACATGGTGTGAAATTTCTAAATTAACAACCAAAAATCATATCGCGCTAATCGATTTGCATTTCCTACTTGTGTACTTCAATTAACAAGTTATTTACGCACTTTTCCAAGAAACACTAATGCAAATACATTGCATCCTACACCAATATACGGATCAAGTACCGAAAAATAAGATGAATAATAATCACATAAAGGACACTTATTTTTGAACTAAATGTCCCCGAGAAAACCAATGCAACAGATATGAAGGCTTTATTATTAAGAAAATTCCCGAATACAAGTAGGTACAATCCAAACTCACCCAACAAAGAAAAAAATCCTGTACATAAGTACTTATCCAAAGACAGATATTTTGCTGATCCACAACAAAATGATCAAACTCCATAGGTGACCGCATTGTCCCTGTCAAGCAGAAAGCAACAAATGCCTTTCCCAAACTTTTCAATGTGACTACGTCACCCCTCTAGGAGTTGGGTCACCCTCCCTCAGAGCCTTCCCGACTCGAAATCAACCGTTGAACCGATGCCCACCGCCTCACCAATTTTCCCGCAGACATGCCTGGGACTTTCGTCCAAAAATAAAGGTGTCCTATGCATATTTTTCTTTTTTGTTCGCTTCCTTGTTTCGTAATCATGTTTTCAATTATTATGTATAGGCTGTTTAGTAATTTGCTTCAATATTTCATGAAGAAATCAATAATTATGTAATGTAATTTACAAATAGGAGAAGTAATCTTGCCTATTGCGCAGGGATCGGAGATCATTTAAATCTAGAATTTGGGGACGTTTGTCCAAAAATAACAGCTATGTCCCGTGTGTGTTATTTCTCTTGCTCGCCATCGTTTTCACATATAATTTAAGTAAAGTGAAGGTTGCGCTCTAATAACTACTTCAATGTTTTCAAGTATCTACAAAATAACTTGTTAAATCTAATTTACAAGTAGAGAAGTAGTTCGCTTGTTGGCAAAAGACGATTCCGCATCTAGAACTTGAAATTTTCACACCCATCCGGGGCCCCGGATCAAATCTGCTTCTCAAGTGTGTGGTGCAAGTGTGTAGTCGGGTTGGGAAATGTGGTCCAAGTGCATCATCATCATTGAATAACCGTGACATGCGAAAGCAATAGGAGGCGCGAAGGGTCCCATGGTGTGGCTATATTCTCTCTATTATGGTGGAGTTCCATGGTTTCAACACTACCCTACAAGTGTCATCATGACCTCTCTAGAGGGCTTGGATCTCGATAGGAGAGAAAACCCTGTTATGAAGACCCACTCCGCAATCTTGTATAAGATCCAATGTCTCCTCACTTTCCACTACAACAATTCATTAGTGCAATTGAGTAAATGAGCTTACAAATCAAAGAAAACCAAGTGGGCACCATAGTGGCATCTCCTTCCATAACTTAGAACGTATAGGTATCCCAAGGTTCAAGAGGGAGGTTAATAAAGGACCCTATTAGGTGGTTTCAACCTCCAAGGGATTGGATGTGTCCATGGTACATCCGTCATATGGTAGATGTCATATGATATAATGGCTGAACAAAGTGGAGTAGCGGGGGAGGCTCCAAGCCACATGCCATGGTACAAGGGTAGCAATAACAAGGGAAGCCCACACATGGGTGTGTAGATGTAGGAGGGGAAGCAACCGTGGTGCAGAGTTACCCCGGCCTTATTTTTCCATCCTTCTTCATATGCCTTGCCTTTGTTGATTTTATTTTATAAATCGCTTGGGGCCCAGGGAATGGGAGCATGATGTGTATGATATAGCAAAGTTGAATACCCAATTTATATAAGTTCATTTCACTAGGGTTAGACAATCATAGGTCTTATATTGATGCAGGCTCAGACACACATCCCTGAGAACTGTTCTGTGGCCATGATGATGGTGGGAGAGTTTAAGTGTGTTTTACTTTTTTCCACGCACTAAATTTTTATGTCCTGACGATCCAGTATTCCCATAGTACACTTTTTGTTGAGGGCCAAATTTATAGCTACTTTTTTACATGGTTTTAACTCAGGACGTTCAAGCCTACCAAAGTGTGACAGGGAGGGAGATAGCTGGGTATTCCTTTGTAGACCCAATGGACAATGTGGATCTGATGTAGGAATATCTGTGTGTTGGCAATGAGTGAAGGGAAGGATATATGTGAGTCAGAAGCTGGACTACCAGCCAAAAATCGGGGTTTTCCATATAGTGTGTCACTCCTAAAGCTAGTAGCTAATAGAGAAGATCCCAAGGGACTAGGATACAAGGGACTAACCACCAAGTTGGACAAGGGGAAAAGAGGACAAACAAGCCCATTATTTCTGTTGAATTTCATTGGTCCCATGCCCAGATGTCCTGCTGACAAAGCAAAATACCCAATTACATAATGAAAGCCACACCTTCAAGATTGGAAGGTCCACCTTCAAACATACAATCATAACAGAATGGGTTAGGGCACATAATGGTTGGCTCAGGCGGCAGAAATGGTGCCACATCGAGCTAACTGGGAGCTGCAAGGGTTGTTGGCTGCTCTGCCAAAGACAATCTAAAAGAAAATTTTTTTCTCTATAGGTGTCACCCACTAGTGGTGGGTAACAAGTTGAAACTAGCGAGTGTTTCAACAGAGATTGAGCAAGAAGAAATTTTCCAAAGCATATTCTCCATTCGTGAGACTTCCAACTTCTGAGTTTTAGAGGGGAGGTTCTACAACAGCCGAATTATTTTGCAAAGAGTTGAGTTTTCTCCGGGATGTGAATTAGCAGAGGAAGATCAATTTATAGGAGGAGGTCGATTTTCCAGAGAGAGGTCAATTTTCTAGAGAGGTCGATTTAAGCGTAGAGAGGCCGAAGTTAATAGAGGAGGCCGGACAAATGGAGGCTGAGTTTATTTCTCCAAAAGTGTGAGTTGCCAGTGGAGGCTCAATTCTCCAAGCCGTACGTGTGGGCCGAATTTGTGCTTCATACAGAGGGTCAAATTGCTTCTAGAGGGGCTGAATTAACTTGCAGAAGTGAAGATCGATTTTTCCAGAGCTTTTCCATTTCCATGGAAAGCTGTTGTAATATCTTTCCAATTACAGATTTGCTGAAGAAATAATATAACTCTATTTGCAGGATTGGTTTCTCTCAGCTACCGTGTTTCTTAGGATATTTGGCTCAAAAATATCGTGTCTATTTTTATGTTTGTGTTTTCTCGTTCTCATGACTTTTAATTGGTGAATATTGCAATAGCGTCATTATTCAGTGTTTGCAGTGAATAATTTTGCTAAGAATATTAACCATTAAAAGGATAGGAGAATAATCACCATATAATTGTAATAATTTTCATACAAAGTAGGTCAATGGGACTGTTGAGTACAATGATGTTGATACAAAAGTAGAAGAAGGAAAATGTCTCCTATATATGTGAGCCACTCAAGTAGAATAAGAGAAGAATTAGAATGCAAATGCCAAATGCCATGTGATAGATAGTGGAACAGGAGTGTATCCCTAAAAGTTCAAGTTGAGCATCATAAACATCAAACCAACATATATACAAGGGATTTTGAAGGAAATACATGTGGATATATTATATTTCCTGAAGTTATTTAAATTAATTCTCTAGAGTGTGATCTTTGGACAGTATTGTAGCTGCCATGCTAAGCTTTGGATATGTACATTTCATGTAGATTAGAAGTTGCAAAATTTCAGATCGAGTATTAAATTTCACGTGAAACTATGCTTTTGCAATTGAAGTAACCAACCATTTTCATTCAAAAGTTCACAAGGCATGTGTGCATGACAGTATTTTAATGAGTACCATGGCTTCGTGTGTGCATATGTGCATGGAGAGATGTATCAGTTTCTAATAGTGTGAAAATTAAATAACTCACAATTACTTCCATCACTTTTTGGTAATTTTGGTCACTCTCTGACACATAACCACATCTCTAAGAAGAGATTAAACTCTATAACTTCTCTTTCGCTGACCCATTATCTAGCAACCTTCCACTTTGAAGTCTGTAGGTTCCTTTATTGTCTTGCGTGGTGGATTGTACGGTCCAAAATCATAATGTTCTAGAGCCTGAATGATCCCACCAGCACATCTTTCACTTGCATGTAGATGTTATTCCCACATGGTGGGAGCTGTACTCATTGGATCAGCTCCTCCTGAGCATTAGAGACCTGCCAATTATATTTTTTCAGATTAGAGCCTTAAATGTGAACATTAAATCAAAAAATAATTGTTGCTATGAGTCTATTTGAGCAATTAAGATAGATTAGGTCGACTGCCAATCTCACATAGCTGTCAAATCAAAGAATCTAAAATGTAATGGCAATGCAAACTTGCCTACCACTTTTCAGCATCATTTCCAAGCTCAGCAAGTCATTAGCGTTCAAAATTTTTCTAATCGAATGCTAATAGTTTAACATTTATGGCATGCTACCTGAGTAGATTGGAAGAAAAATATAGTGGAAATATTTACACAATTGTATCAGGGTTTCTTGTCTATATTAGACATCTTATATCAATCCTAGAGAACAATTGAGTTCCGGATGTGTTGCATTCCATAAAATAAAATGTTCATAGTCAATTGGACATACGTCCCCTTATAGGAAAATACTCTGGAAACTCCTTGGAATTGATAAACAATTTTTGAAATTATTTTGGCAGTTGTAGCAGCAACATTCAATATTCTGAAGAGGATATTTGAGATGGTTAGAACATTCATGCTAATTTTTTAAATTTTCATTGTACAGAGTAATTAAAGCTGAGCTATGATTTTGGGCAGACGAGGAATTTTAGAGCTTAGTTAAAACATTTTGAGAGTCAGTTTCCCAAATGCCAGAATAAAACTCGCTTTTCAAAAGTGTATTTGATTTTGATCTGTTATGGAGTCCAAACGAGGATAATAAAGACAAGAAGATGAAATTCATTTTCTAAAACTATAAATGTTTTTGTTTTGACATTTTGGCTCAGATATTTATCAGTCTGTACAAATAAATATTAACATCACTATTGGAATTAACAGGGTTTATTACTGCACCATTACATGTCAATGGAAGTTGTGTTTTCTATTTTAGAGAAAGACTAAAAGTAACAACGTCATAGAATATTCACTTATTTATTGGCCTCATATCAGTTGCATCTATAGCCATTTTGTTACAAAAAATGTAACATAAGAGATTAAAAGCATAAAGGTACGAAAAGATAGCTAAATGCAGTGCATACAATGACTCCATTCACTCCTTCAGCCAAGAATAATTCTGTATCATTGCCCGAGTCTCCACAAACAAGGACATTCTTGGATAGCCACCCCTCTTTCTTCATTTTTCTCATTAGGTAGGCAAGGGCTTCTCCTTTTCCACCCATTTGGGGAAGCACATCAAAGGCCGTACCACCACTAAAAATTAACTACATCAATCTGTCTACATGCAAAACAAAAATACTATTAGCCAAAAACATGTACATTCAACCAAGGTAGTGATAAATCTTACTTACTATTGAAGGATAGATTAGAATAACTTCATAAACGTTATTACTTTGAGCCTTATAGAAATTAAAAATCTTGTAACTGAAGAATTAAAATGTTAAGGATTTATTTGTATTGGAACTTCAGAGTTGCTGTCTTAATAATCACAGACTTACCACGGCCTATGTTAAAAGACAAAGCCATGGCTCCAAAGATTGTGAAGAACGATTGTTTGTTCCCTGGCAGCATATTTGACTGCCAAGGTTTTCAAAAACAATTAGCTTATGAAATCATAAGCACAAAATAATAAGCATTACACCAACTTGCATCTCTGGAATTTGAATATGAAACTATACTTTCCTCATCACACAAGGTATATCCTCAGCGAAATTTGGAAGGAATCCAATCCCTGAAACAAAAAACAATGCTGCAAACATTGGCATTAGACAAAGTTGACAGTCCGGAAAACCAAAAACGTGGAAATCAGGAAAATATCGTAAAATCGTTGTAATATTCCCAATTAGCCTTGCTAATTGAATATTTCATTTTTTGTTTAATTTTGCCGCTTTAGTTAGAAATAAAAGTGAGAAATAAGAGGGGAATACCTTCATTTTAGCCACCTCCTAATTTTGCAGGCCAGTGTTTTCCTGGGGTTGATTTCACTAACTTAAAGAGGGGCCTTGGGGGTCCACACGTATATGATGGGAGTCCTCACGCCGACTCCAAGTGTAACTGCAGAAGGTGAAGGACTCAGCTAAGATTTTGGAGGAATTTAGCATTATAAAAGGAGGGGTTCTCACCTCATTTGACATTCACACTTGATATTATTATTGATAGCTGGACTTTCGTCTGGGTTTCAAAGACGTCGGCGTTGTTTGGTTGTCCGCAAGATCATGGGTGGTCGAGTGTCTCCAAGCCGTGAGATCTCACCCTTAGCCTCGGGACTTCGAGTGCCTCGTCTCCGGTAAGGTTATTTCTCTCGTTCACCCTTAGCTTCGGGACTGCTGAAAGTGCCCGCCCTAGTAAGGTTTGTTCCGAGTACATCTTTCGGGCCAAAGAGCGCAGAAAGCGCGTACTCGTGCAACCGAGAGGGACGAGCCTCTTGTGGCCGCCAGCTCGTGGAGAGAGTAGCGAAGGACGCCGTCTCATCCGGGAGAGGAGGACGCCGATCAATCCAGAGGGTGAGGACGTCGTCTCAGGAGGACGCAACGCGCATCCGAGTGCAGAGAGAACGCCGTCCTCAGAGGAGGAAGGACGCCGATCGCCTTGAAGTGAGGACGCCTGGCCCGGGCCCCGAAGAGAAGGCCGCATCCGGGCGTGCTGATAGATCCGGCCTCAGAGGATAGATCCGAGTGTATACTTGGCAGACGGCTTGCATGTTGCAGATCCGAAGGCAGGTACCAGATCCGCCTGGGAGATTGCAGATCCGAGAGATATTGGCAGCCCAGCCTGACCGAAGAGGACAACATCGATTCAGCCTTGGAGGCCGCAGACCAAGAGATATTGTCGCATCCAAGCATAGATCCGAGGGTTTGGTGGCAAACATTCGATATAGGAGGACCGCATCGAGGGATAGGACGCAGACTGACAGAGGCTTCAGACCAGCCAGATCCGAGCATTCAGAGGCAAACATCCATCGTGGTGACGCCGATCCGAGGAGCAAAGCTTGTGTGAGAGGGCTCACCAGCCGGCTTTTCTGGGCCTTCGGTCGATCTATCCGTCCGAGTTTTGGTGCCCAAGGCTTCATCCGAGCTCGCGCCGTCACTAGCAGAGCGCGTTTTCCATTGAGAGGGCTTTGGAGTTGAGATCGACCAAGCTTCCGCCTTTCGGCTCTTCGAGTGCCTAGACGCCGTCCTTGTTGTACCATTATTCGTTGAGAGGGTCTCCACTTCGTCTAGCAAGGATAGGTGCACTACTCGATTTTCTCGTACTCCTCTCTATGTACTTTCAAATTAATAAATGGCTCAGCTTTTATGGCACACTATGTGTAATTGTTCAGTTGATCCGGTTCCACAAATTCCTTATATTTTCTATATCCGTTTATGTATTGCGACATCGGGTTATTTCTTGGGGATATTGGCGTTGGTATCAAAGCATAATTGCCCAAATTGGTGGTCTATGACATCGAAAAAAAGACTATTGTATAACAGTGTTTTTATTAGCAGCAACGTGTGCTTGGAAAAGGGCCAAAATAAAAGGGTCAAATTTTGAAGTTTGGAATTAGGAAAAACGTTTTCGGGTTTTTCCGGGTTTTGACAAGGATCACCTTCCCAAATTCTTGGAATCTTCCGAGTAGTTCTCGTGGGTAAATCGAAGGTCGAAGTTAAACAACGTATGGTTTTGCAGTTGTACTGCAGTGGGGGCTTTCCCCAGGAGCCCGTAGGCACCTAGCCAGAAATGCCAATGGCGAGAGATGAGTCCAGCCCCATGCACCGCTTGCGCATTGCGCAGCCCTCGGGTCGTGCAGCCCGTGGGATGCTCTTCCCTTCGATCGCTATCTCCGCCCCGATGTGGAGGCAAGGCCCAAGGCGGTGAGGAAGGGACGTGGCTCCCACCGTGATAGTCACCGGTGGCAAATGAAAGTAAATTCCATTTGCCAATGTTTGATGGTTCCGCGAAGACTACTTCGCAAAAGTCTTGATGGAGAACCGGGACATCTATTTCGGCCTAACTCGTATGTCGAGAAGAAGCACATACAAGGTGGCACATTGCATCCGGATGGTGAGGCCCCGGATTGGTGGTTCCATGGGATGGTGACACGGCATTCTATTAAAGGGATTTACATATGCCGAGTTTACAAGGGAGGGTGGTAGAGGCTGCCTCTTTGACCGAGGGATCCGGATCGCATTTTGTTGAGGCCGACTCAAGCTCAAAACAGACCGGGAGTATAGAGACATACTGCATTTTGAGGATTTCGGGGCTGGTACCCGACTTGTCCGTACCTTGGATGGGTTACATGTTTGTGGAGGGGTCGTCCGAGCCACCAAGGGCCTATCTGCCGAACACCGCTACCCTTCAAAGATGCTTACTGCAAGAGATTCCGGATCTACAGATGTCTTACCTGTGACTCTGACACATTATCCCCAGAGACAAGACTCTTCCATGTCCCTAAGGGTAAGGACACGAGGGCTCCGCCTCCCAAGGCGAACTCGGACGAGGCGGGGCTGAAGGATGAGGCCAGAGAGAGCCGAGGAGGGAAGCGGGTGTTTCACTTGCCTGGAGCCATGGCATCAGGACAATGTGTGTGCGGCGTGGAAGGCACACTTCATTGAGGTCTTCTCCGAGAGCAAAGGGGGAAGAGGATGAGGGAACACAGATTGCAGGGAGTTCGAGGATACACCTAGTGAGACACAGGACTCACCATCATTAGAGACTTCCTGGATCATGGCCGATGATATCGCAGTGGAGGAGATAGGACACCCTAAGAGAGCCGTCCACGAGGTGATGACTGAGCCATGTCCGAGTCTTCGGTGGTAGCAAAAAGACAGCAACAGATGGGGTGAGGTGTCAAGAGATGTATCCACCTTCGATGAGGTACTAAAGGTGTACGCAGGTATTGATGATAATGCAGCGCGCATCATCGGCTTCGACGACCTTCGAGTTTTGAGAGAGAAGGCCGCGCGCATGAGACCATTTTGTTGGGCAGACTGTGGGAGCCGGAGGGTATGAGAGCGATTGTGCCAAGTCGTGGCGCTGGTTGGTCCACATTGGGGAACAGCTCGGATTCCCCGATGGTACAACCAGAGGGCACATTGAGCGTCGCATCATTCTCTGTATGCATGGATGGGATCAAGGTGGTTGTTGAGTCATTCTCTCCTTGGAGAGAGAGAGGGCAGAGCTATCTAGTCGCATCTCATGGCGTCGACTGATAGCGGTATGAGACGACGTATTACAAGGCACAAGATCCATATGTTGAGATTGGATGGAGAGAGATTTTGAGTTGGTATCGGTGAGCGGGCTATGGAACACAATGATTTGGTTCCCTTCTCATTAAAGAGCGTATATAGAAGATGGAGGACATCTTCGATAACATCTCTCATGCTTGTGTTGGACATCCCCCTTGAGCCATACACATCATGATGGGAGGTTTTTGCCTACCTACTGCTTGATTCTGATAGGTCTCATTGATCCGAGAAGTTTATATTCCAAAATCCTATGAAGTGCAAAATCAGAAATTTGATTTGGAAGGATGGTAGCCCTCAGGAGGAGTACCGTGATGAGGAGAAGGAGGCATCCACAAGTGATTGAGTGATGGGGATGATGAGCAAGGAGCTAGGAGGCTACTGCGACCAGGCTACTGCATGCCAGAGGGGCCGGTCGCTACTGCTACTCTTGAAAGAGTTTGGCCATCTCTTGGCAAACACTCTTCTAAGAGTCGAGGGTGGAGGAAAGATGAGCCGGATACTTGCATCTCCGAGCGCATGGGAGTACGATGCATGGTGTTGCTATGATACTCTCGAGTTGTATGATGGGAGTATGGGGAGGCAAGAAATTGTTTGGTTGCTTGGTTTGCTCTCCGGGAGAGTATGTATGCATTTGCTCCCACACTCTGCATGATGTTATGTGAGGAGGAGGATGGCACTATCTCCTTGATCTTTGATAATGACGGAAACACTTCCATCTTGGGGAGTATTCCACACTTGTCGCCGCAAGATTAGAGGAGTCTTTGACAGGAGCATGTCAAAGAACAGAAGTCTTGTAGCATTGTGTGAGCTTATTTGCATGAGCCTCACTGCTATCACCTTGGAGCAGAACATTATGGATGGAGTGTACGCAAAGCAGAGATATGGTGGATCTATAACCCACAGTCCTGTGATCACTTCATATTTGTTGCACAAAGAGGAGGTAATGATGATAGAGACACCTATGGCATATTCTTCTTGACTTTGGGTTTCCAAGCATAAGAAGGATTATCTTCGCAAAGACATGGTTCCGCCCTTCATAGCAGCCTTAACACTTTATGGAGGACTCATTCATGGACCTATGTACCATCTTACTTCCAAGATATGGTGAGGGATTTGTTTATACATTCATTGATTTGCACCCCTCTCTTACCATTCTTATGCAATGCATTGTCAATAAGAAAGGGCAAGCTTGTCACATTGCTCCATGAGTTGTATTGGGCCAATCTACATGATGGAGGTAGCCATCTCTTTTTTGTGGCCCTTTTCGGGGCAAATGTTTTATCATCACATGTATGTTCATTTGCAAAGATTATACTGTGCATCATATGAAGACATGCATGGGTAACATAAACATTTTGCCTTGTACTTATCATACAACTTGTAAAACTATACGTACTTGTTTGGGAAGCCGTTGGTACCTTCTTGGGGTAATCACGTGAGACCTTCTGTGATTTCTCTCATTTTGCCGCCGATCATGTCTTCATTTGCCGATATATATCAGATTTGTATGTGGGAGGCTTGATTATGAGGGAGACACATGAGTCAGATGTGTCCGTGAGTGGGAAAAATTCTCACAATTTCGCACTACATGTTCTAATGGGAGCATGGAAGGAGGAGGCATGGCCACCACTACTTTATATGCGTTCTCTTTTTTTGATGTGGGCCATGAGATCGATATTCATCCATTGCATGTACCATGGGCAAGTGCTTGGACCTATGTTGTTGTCATATTCCGCCATTTGCTATCCATTAGTAGATGTGTTGGATCTTGTACATTGCTTGCCATGTGATTTTCCGAGGTTGCAGTGGATGAGATCAAGACTATGGTTTGTTTTGGGCCAGCTTGTTCTTCATTGATGGGGGAAACCTTTCTATGGAGGATTGTTTTTCACTTGCCATTGAGGGCAAATGATTTTGCAGCCCAAGATCGACTTTCACCCCGCCTTCATTACCTAGCTTGAGGTGGGAGGAGATTTTCTCGGGGGAGTTGCCTTGTCGGGAGGTGGCTCATTTGGCTTGGATGATTGCTTGGGGATGGAGGATCCACATGAGAGATGTTCCCACTTCATGCCTTGAGTGGAGAGAGATGATGAGCTGGTACACAAGCCGATGGGACAACTTGGCTACGCTCATGGATGCAGAGTGCCAGGGGCCGGTCATGGTCTTTAGTCATAGCTGCAGAGGCAAGGAGCGTCCGAGTCATGGGACTTGGGCTATTATTGGCCACAAAGTGGCGATGGGATCCCAGGAGGACTATTGATTGGTCAAGACCATGAGAGGCCAAGCGGATCCCGGCATTGAGATATCCCTTCATATCGTGGTGATATTGTGACAAGAGAGGTTTCCCCTGGGGGGGGACCTGCACATTTTGCGCATCGTTGTGATATCAAATAGAGAGTAGGCTTGTTCAAGCATTGCTTGAGAACAAGCGATTTTTGCCGATGAGGATGCCACTTGGGAGAACAAGCGGACTTTACAAAGATTCATCACTTGCTTGAGGACAAGCAACGTTGTCGGGAGACTGTATTCCAATTAGCCTTGCTAATTGGAATATTTCTATTTGTTTAATTTTGCCGCTTTAGTTAGAAATAATAAATAAAGTGAGAAATAAGAGGGTCACCTCACTTTAGTCACCTCACTTTATAAAATAAAGTGTTTTCCTAGTTGATTAACGTTATAACTTAAAGAGGGGCCTTGGGGTCCACACGTATATGATGGGAGCCTCACTGCCGATCCAAGGGTAACCGCAAGGTGAAGGACGCAAGTAAGATTTTGGAGGAATTTAGCATTATAAAAGGAGGGGTTCTCACCTCATTTGGACATTCATGATTTGATATTATTATCGATAGCCGGACTTCGTCCGTCTTAAAGACGCCGGTTGTTTAGTCGGTCATAAAGATCGGCTAGTGCACGAGTGTTCCGGCCGGAGATCTCACCCTACCCCTCGGGGACTTCGAGCACCGTCTGCAAGGTTATTTCTCGGTTTCACCCTTAGCTTCTGGGACTTCGAGTACCCGCCCTAGTAAGGCTTGTCTCCGAGTACATCTTTCGCTCAAAAAGAGCGCAGCAGCGCGCATTCTCGTGCAACTGGAGAGGGACGAGCCCCTCTGGTGGTCGCGCGTTCGTAGAAGGAAGGACGCCGTCTCATCCGGAGAGAGGACGCCGATCAATCCAGGAGGGTGAGGACGCCTCGTCCCGTGGAGGACGGTGCTCTCCGTATCCGAGCAAGAGAGAACGCCGTCCAGAGGAGGAAGGACGCTCGATCGACTTCGGAAGTGAGGACGCCACCCGGGGTTTCCGAAGAGAAGGTTGCGTATCCGAAGGCATATTGATAGATTCAAATTTCGGGGAGAGGATAGATCCGTTATATACTTCTGCGTATCTAGTTTTGCATGTTGCGTATCCGCCAAGGTATAGCACTAGATCCAAACTTTGGGAGATTGGTGATCCGAGGAGATATCGCGCATCTAGCCCGTATCCGAAGAGATAACATCAGACCCGCCCTTGAGGTCAGACCGAAGAGATATTGTCGGATCCAAAGATAGATCCGAGGGTTTGGTGGCGTATCCGATATAGGAGGACGCAGAATGAGGGATAGGACGCGTATCCGATTGAGGCCGTAATCTCACAGATCCGAGCATTCAGAGGCAAGGCATCCATCGTGTAGGACGCCGGGATTCGAGGAGCAGGCTTGTGTGAGGAGGGCTCACCGGGGCCCGTTTAGTCTTCATGGTCGATCTATCCGTCCGGGAGTTTTTGCAGCCCAAAGGTTTCCACCGCTCGCGCCGTCACCAGCGCAGAGCGCCGTTTTCCATTGGAGAGGGTTTTGGAGTTGAGATCGCCTGTTTTCCAGCCTTCAGCCCTTCGAGTACTTAGGACGCCGTCCTTTGTTGGGTGCCCATTATTCTCGTTGGAGAGGGTCTCCACTCTGCTCAGGGCAAGGATAGGTGCACTTACTCGATTTTCTTGTACTTCTATGTACTTTCGCATTAATAAAATGGCTCGGGCTTTTTTATGGCACACTATGTGTAATTGTTCGTTGATCCGTTCAAATTTTTATATTTTCTATATCCGTTTGGTGTATTTCTCTGCTATTATCAAGTTATTTCCTTTTGGGGATATTACAGAATCAAGAACATTGGAAAAATTAAGATACTATCGAATATCAAATAAAATTTCGCAAACATCACTTAAACCGAAAAATCATCATTTCGTGATAAAATTCGGATGTTATCGAAATAAGTTATAACACCGACAAAAACTTAGCATCAACTTTACAATGCAAAAAAACAAATATCGAAGAAGAGATATAATACTTCAAGGATGATTTCAAGCCCATATGTCAAATGTTTCAATCACTTCAATCAAAGAATCATTTCGGTAACGTTCACATTCTATATCAATTCTCTATAAATTGATCACCCGATATTGTTTGTGTTAGTTATGAGATTTTTATCTATCTTGTAATACATTAATAGCTACAAGAATATAAATAATACTAAATTAGCAAATCATTTAACATTGTAATTATCGCATTTGCTTTTTTTCAACTATGAAGTCAAGCTTAAAATAGGTGTTTGAGGCTCAAATGACTTGAAAATGCAAACTACTTAAGGGTTTAAACCTAAAGAATTTCCGCATTGCTTAAAACAAAATAAAGTTTAAAATTGTGTTTTTGGGTTAGTTAAAAGGGAAGTGTAGAAATTTTAATACCAACCCCGCCTTTCGCCTATTTCTCCCATAATTAAATGTCCATTCTCATAGCCATACATTCAACAAGTCGGGAAAATAAATATTTTCTAAAAACACAAAATTTCGGAAATTTCACAATGCCGAAATGCGTAATAAAAACTCATAAAATAAATCAACCACATAGAATTTTTGACACAATTTATTTCTTTTATTAATGTGACCGGAAAAACCCCTACAACCTTTGAAAACCAAATAAAGCTTCTCTTTATTTTCCAATATTGGTTTCTTTTACGTTGAGACAGAATTACACAAAGAAAAAATTACAAAGAACCTCATAAATGTACTTATCTCGAAAACCATGCAAAACTCCACCCTCGATTTTCTACAAACAAACCGTAAATTATCAAGATAAAGTACAAATTTTTAAATGTTGTACGGACAACACCGAAAATAGTGCTAGAACAACAAGATTACTCTCAAAATCAAAAGTAAATGTCGCTCGATTTTCGTACGTACGGCCGCCGTACGACCTCGCTTTGCGTGTTGTTTGTCATGGTATGAATTCCGTAAACCATCCTCTCTCTCTTCTCGTACGGACCTTTCGGCCCCCGACCACCTTGCCGTTATACGCCGCACTTTAAAAACATGCCGCAATAAATGTTGATTTTCCTCCCCGAAATTCGTGCCCTCTTGCCTTGAACTTCTAGTTCTATCCTTGCCGTATGGATTTGTTGAATATAAGTGTTGCTCTCCTTCTCACTGCCTTAAATCTCCTGTTTTCTCTTCTCCTTTCTCAATCCGCTTCATGAAAGAATGGAACAATCCTCTCCCTTTTCCTCCTTTAACCTAACCCTAAGTGATTTTTGGGGAATCCCTAAATATAATGGCCGAGATAACTTTAGATCTAGGGCCGAGATTAAATGCTCACTTAAATTTCACTTTCTAATTTTTAATTCAACCCACTTTAATAAAGACCAACTTAGTCATTTATTTCAAAGTCACTTTTCCTTTCTAATTTCATTGACTTTATTAAAGTCATTTTGAACACCTAGTAACTTTATCACTTAAAGTCACTTTTAAATTATATTTGACTTTATAACTTTATAAAGTCACTTTAGGAGAAAAAATTAAATACTTTTGGACACTTTTCCAAGCCAAAAGATCAAAGCCTTAGGGAACCACCGTCATCCGAGAACTAAATTTCAACACTCCCTCTTACCGAGGAAGGCGTTTCTCACCACACCCATATTGTCTCGAATTAGACATGCCTTGCCTCGTGGTAAGGCTTTGGTAAGAATATCCTCCGCAACCCGCTTCATCGTTGGGAATATACTCAAGCTTCATTACCCCTTCTCAACATAGTCTCGATGAAATGATATTTTGATCCGATATACTTTGACTTGTCATGAAATATTGGATTCTCCGTATTTAATGCAACTCCTCGATTATCACGCAAATCACCGAAGGTCTCAACAAACTCCTCGACCAAATAAGCCAAACAACATCTTGCGAAGCCATATGGCCTCAAATCCAAGCAGACAGATGCCATGTACTGTCACGAACCAATGCTACCGACTGCTGTTTCCTGGCCGAACCACGACACCAATCGCCGAACCTAACCCAAAACAAGACCAAGTGCTCTTCCTATCGAAGCACAACCCGCCCAATCGAACCGGGGCAGTAACTCCGGCCAATCTCACTCCATCCCCCCGCCTATAATCTAGACCATAATCCACCGTCCCTGCAAGTACCTCAAAATGTGTTTTGCAACAACCAAAGTGCACCCTCCCGGGGCTCACATGAATCGGCTCATCGTGTTGATCGCAAAACATATATCCGGGTCCGGTGTTGACCAAACAAGCATCATGAACCACCGCCTATCTATACAAAGTGGGGATCCACCAACTTGGAATCCGAAGCGTGAAGCTTCTTCCAATTGGTGATCATCGGTGTCGACATGGGTCTACAATCCTCCATGTGAATCGCCAAGGATGTCAACAATATACTTCCCCGCCCAGAAGAAATGCCCCTCCTCCCGCTACACCTCCAAACCCAAAAAGTAATGCATCAAGCCAATGTCCTTCATCTCAAACTCCAACGCAAGATCTCTCACAAAGGCTCTATGAGTCTCTCTCATGACTCCGTAATGACCAAGTCATCCACATACAACACTGCACGAGGCTCCTCACCTATCACACAAAGTAAGGGTCTCTGACCCCAAACACTCTTTCGTGAAAACCCATCTCCTCGCAAGCATGTAGCTATCCCCGGGAGTACCAAGCTCGGGAGCTTGCTTCAGCCATAAAGGGCCTTCTTCAAATTCGTACACATGGGACTCCCTTCCCCATGCACCTCAAAGCCCCGTGGTCACTCAATGTACACCTCCTTCCGTATGAAGCCACAAGAAATGCTACTACATCCATCCGTGTGGATCTCTCCAACCGATTCTCGCCGTTTATCGATATGATGGAGCGAATCGAAGTATATCGGTTACCAAGAGTGAAGGTCTCCTCATAATCAACTCCCTACTCCGGGAGAACCCTCTAGCCACAAACCTTGCTTGAATTTCTCAATGTTGCCATCTCAGCAAAGCATTTAGCCACCAGAAAGCCATCCGGAAGTAACCACGGATTTGCACTCAAAGCTCCTGCACTACCTCCCGAACATCATTCTTCATGATAGAAGAATACCCTCCCCGATGGCCCCTCTCCAGACCTACTAGCTAGCCGCCTCCTCATAGCTAGAAGGCTCGAGTCAACGATGTTGGCAACCATTGCCATATAGCTACAAAAACTATCGTGGTCTCCGCTCTTCGACCGTCTCTTAGGCCCACAACAAATGTGGCCTCTCTCAAGGTATCCTAAAGCCACTTGGGCTTCCTCTTCCCCGAGCACACTTCTCCCACCGGAGAATGAAACTCCTCCTCATCATTAGGACCGAACTCCGACCGTCTCAGCTCCGCCGTCCTCCCGCCCGAACTGGAACCCTCCGTAGACGCCGAAGTACCGCGTGAATTGTCCATCGCTGGACTCCCTAGTGAATCGCTTCTCGCGGACCGCTTCCGCATGCTGCCTCGAAGCACCACCCCTCCGACTCTCGTGAACCACCGCTCACCGACCCACCCGACACCGTAATCGATGTACCTCGGATCCTCCGATCCTCGCCCACCGGATCCCCGTGCTCGACTCCGCCCCGCTTCCCTAAGGGTCCTGGCCGGACCCGTACCCTAACTCCCATGACCTCCGAAGGCCCCGTCCTCCTAACTTCACATCCCGCCCGACAACAACTCTCCTCTATGTAGGAATATAAATCCAAAAGGCCTTCAAGGTCTCACTATAGCCCACAAAGATACCCTTCTCCGCGGGTATTCTAGCTTGGTCCTCTTCTCCTTGGGTACGTAGGAGTATGCAATACACCCAAAGATACGAAGATGACCAACACGTTTCTTCCCTAGAAAAAACATCCTCCGAAGTCACATGCACTAAGGCACGATGCGGACCCCTATTCCCGCAAATATATAGCGTGTTGCAGCCTCGCCCACAAAAACAATGGTAACCCCCGATCATGTAGCATGGCTTTGGCAAACCCCTCCGATAGATCTCGTTCTTCCCTCTCTCGCAATCCCCGTTCGCTCGGGAGTTGTAAGAAACCGTGAACTCCCTCTTAATGCCCGCTCCGCACAATAATCAACAAACTCACCACACGGCCCTCCATTGTTCAACCTCGTGACTTGACCTTCCGACCCGTTCCGAGTCTCCACAAGAGCTCAACTCTCAACCGCTTGAAGACTCCCACTCTTGGTCTTCAAGAAATAAATCCAGGTCCCTCCTGAGTGATGATCAATGAATAAAACATAATACTCATATCCACTCAAGGAAACATGAGACATCCGACCGCTCACACGGAATGAATCAAATCAAGTATCCGCCGATTTGTTATCACCGTTGGGAAAAGGGGATTTGCAAACTTGCCTATAGCACATCCTCTCGCATGTATCAAAGTGAGCAAGACCGAAATCTAGCACACCCGTAGTGATCTCCCGTAATGTCCTCAAGGCTCCATGATACAACATTGTCATCTCCGAGTACTACCTCTTATATCGCTGCTACCCCTTCCGAAAGCCCCGAGAAGTACTACTCGACTCCGTCATATGACGTGAAGCCCCATTGTCAACATACGTATACTCCGAAGATGCCCGCTAGGGGAGGGAAATGCACACTCTCTCAATCCTCCCGTGGGCAGATCCCCGCACTAGTGGACTCACAAGCAATGAACCCAAACTCCCGCCCACAAAGCACCGTAAAGTCCTCTATCTCCGTTGATGCCGCCATGCTCCGGTTCTTCCCCTTCTTCTTCTTCTCCGCGTACACACAACCGCATAGTGTCCCATCTTCCCGACAATTCCAACACTTCACCTTGGAATAGTTCTTCACAGATTTCCGTTTACCTTTACCTTGCCTTTGCTTCACCATCGCTTGTGGAAGCTTGCTTCTTCGCTTGCCTTTCTTGCCTCCCGCCAACAAGCAGCATCCTCATCCTCGCTCAACTAGTTTGGCCGCTCTAAGCTAGCTCTTTCCGATTTCTCTCTATATGCAATCAACCTGCAACCTTCCCAAGAGGGAAGGGTCTCACGTGCACAAACTCCATCAACAAAGTTCAGCCTTAAGAACCGGGGAAGGCCATTCACGTAATCCGCACCAACCTGGGTGGAATGACCTCTCCAATCGCTCGCCAATGCATCTCTCACATTAGAAATCTTCAGAGATATCCAGCCTACACTATCAGCCTTACCCATCTTAATGGTTTTCAAGCCTTTAGGACCATTTTCCTATTCTCATTGGTACTGCAGAGATTGGTCAATGTTGTCCACATCTCATGAGCATATCTCTTTCCTCTCATATGAGGAATGCAATGGTCTTTGATTCCATCTAGAATCAGTCTCTTACCCTTGTTATTTTATTGGGGTGTCACAACCTAACGCTGCATCGTAGGGCATATTAATGAGGTTCGTGCGGTATGCACCATGATATCCCATCTCTCGCCTCCCTCAAAGATGCTCTGCATTTTCTCCTTCCATACACTATAGTTACTATTCCCATCCAACCTATCCTCCACCCTCGAGCCCAAAGACATGCTTGTTGTCCTAACAACCGAAAGTAACACTCAAGTAGTAAAGGTATTGTTTTCTCGTGTGAAAAATCAACTTGCCGTAATTTCGTGTGAAAAAATCAGTTTGCCGTAATTTTTCTTTCGTTGTCCCAAATCGTTTTTCATAAAGAAAATAGCCTGCATCATGTAGAAATTTTAATACCAACCCCGATTTTTAGTTTCTCCTTATTTCTCCCATAGTTAAATGTCCATTCCCATAGCTATACATTCAACAAGCCGGAAAATAAATATCTTCCGAAAACACAAATTCTAGAAATTTCACAATGTTGAAATGCGTAAATAAAAACTCAAAATAAATCAAATACATAGAATTTTTGACACGCCGATTTTTGTCAATGTGACCTAGAAAATCCCCTACAATCCCTAGGAAAACCAAATAAAAGCTTTATTTTCCGAATATTGTTTTTACAATGAGACAAATTACACAAACAAAACAAATTATAGCAACCTCATAAATGTACTTATCTCAGTAAAACTCCACTGATTTTCATGCCAACTCAAACGTTAAATTTTTCAAGCAGTAGTACAAACTTAAATGTTGTATGACACTAAAAACAAGATTTCAAAATGTAAATGTAGACACTTGAAATTTGTGCAAATGATGCCTCGATTTCCGTGTTGTACGGCTACCGTATGGACCTCATTTTGCATGTCATGAGTTGCCGTATTTAATTCCAAAACCAACCTTCTTCTCTTCTACACAGACTTTCGATTTTCGTACCTCCTTGTTGTACGTACCTCGAAAAACGTGTTGCAATAAATGTTAGATTTTCCTCCCTCGAAATTATAAGTAAGTGGCTCTTGTTGAGTCCCAAACTAGCATCTTTCCTATACACCTTTTAGACTTTTTCCATTTATCCGGACCTCCTAAGTCATCAACATCATTGCATATTAATCATAAAAGAGCATTTAAAGTGGTTTTTAACTATGTTTTGTGTCCGCTGTTTGAATTAGATTTTACTCATTTAGTTTCATGGAATCTTGTCACTTTCCGTCATAATTGCCACAACTTTCCACAAACTTCCATTTTGTTAAAGTCTATAATGCAGGTGTCTTCAGCAAATCAAGCCACATGGGCAAGTTGGAAATGATATGGACATGGACTGCAGTCCTACCGTTCCGCCGAATTCACCAAAGAAGGCCGTGGTCAAAGGGCCAAGCGTGGTCAACCCAAGAGTCCTACGGTGACAACTCGTTTTTTACCACGTGAAGACTTGCGTGGCCATTCCTAATTTCCGTGGACATATCAACACCGTGGACTGCCTCCATGTTTTAACTACCAAACACCTTCCATAGATTTAATTCACGGCAGCGATAATGCTAAATTGACGTGGTTGTTCACGTGTTTCTTATCGCCGTAGATTTTAGGAAATTAGTTATGTCATCCTCTCGTTATAAATAATGCGTTCATACGCATAGTATTTAGTCGTCGTAATGTAATTTTTGTTGAAAAGAAAGCCACTGCCGTGACATTATTTCCTTTGCTATGGATCGCATTTTAAATATATGAGAAGACTCGTTCATAAGTATAATTCGTGGGTTTATAGTTGTTGTAGTCTCGAGGATTATGCAGGGCCCCCATTACGCCGAGTAATTTTGTTTATTGCCGTATAGTTTTATGTTTTATTTCTTACGTTCATTATGCCACAGTAATTCACGTGTACATATCAGCATCTCTTATGGTATTAACGTTTTATCTCCGTCCATAGTCTTTCATGCTTTATATCACAGAATCGATCGTTGTTTTTGTTCCAGATTACAATAGGGCACTTCGGCATTTGCACATAGTTTTACAATGACTAATGACATGGAATCACTTTGTCCTTCGCTTACTTATTTTCTTAAATTTCTCTAATTCCAAAGACTGCTTTTTTGATTATTTCAGCTTTGTATGATTTGCTTTATTAGTTAGATTAGATATTAAATTGCTCATGTCATTATTAGTTACTCCTAAAGCCATAGCTGAGACTAATATGAGAGGGAGATTGAAGTATGAGGTAGTTTGATATTAGTTTATTTTTCCGCAACTTAGATATTAAAATTACCATGTCATTATCGCTACTTCCGAAAGCCATAGCGAGACTAGCTGTGAGAGATTGAAGTATGAGTGTGTGTAATTTGACATTAGTTTATTTTTTCTCGCAAATTAGATATCGCATTGCTCAAGTTGTTTATGATTACCTCCGAAAGCCATAGCGAGACTAATGGTGAGGGGTCAAAATATGAGTTGATGTAATTTGATTTTAGCTTTACTTTGTTTGCAATTCTTGGATTTCTTTTGAGTACAGCTTTTGTATTTAGACAAGAAGAAGTGGTAATGAGTTTCATGATCAATAGTTCATTGTTTGTTTGATTAGTATAGTGGCACATTTTCATTTTCTTTCGCCTTATTTATTTCAAGCTTTGTACATTTGCTTTATTAGTTAGATTAGATATTAAATTGTTCAAGTCATTATCAATTACTCCGAAAGCCATGTTTAGAGTAATGGTGAGGGATTGGAAGTATGAGTGTGTAGTTTGATATTAGTTTATTTTTCTCTCATAGTTAGATATTAAATTGCTCATGTCATTATCGTCACTTCCGAAAGCCATAGCAAGAGTAATGGTGAGGATTGAAGTATGGAGTGTGTAATTTGACATTAGTTTAATTTTTCTCCAAATTAGATATCGCATTGCTCAAGTTGTTTATGATTACCTCCGAAAGCTATAGCGAGACTAATGGTGAGGGGCCTAATATGAGTTGAAGTAATTTGATTTTAGCTTTGTTTGTTTGTACTCCTTGATTTCTTTGAGTACGCTTTCTTTTGTATTTAGGATGATCGCTGTAATGAGTTTCATGATCAATAGTTCATTGTTTGTTTGATTAGTATAGTGGCACATTTTCATTTTCTTTAAGAATTAATTTTGTCATTTCATGTTTTAAAACCCTTGAAGTTTGAAGTTTGGGAAATCATTATAAAGGACATCATTGCCTTGAACATTTATATTCATACTTGTCTTTTAGAATTGCCATCTCACATTAGGAAACCAACCAAGATAAAAACCCCCAAGATAAATATAAAAAAAAAAAAACCAAAAACGACAAAAAGTAAGAGATAGCTTGAGTCTGCACATATAGTGCGCCACACTTCATCAGCTCATTTAATCCCGACGATTAAATTAATGTAGCAATTTAGGACACACTAAATTTACCCAAACATTTTCGGCGCCGTTGCCTAGGGGAAGTGTAACTAGTAGCCAATTTCTTTAAAAAAAACAATAAAAGAAGGGAAAATTTGATAACTTCTCAAGTATGCTCTCCTCTTGCACCTAGTGTGATTCCGGAGGATCGTAAAAGAGAGTTATTGATTCAATAATTTCTTAAGTATGCTCTCTTCTTGCACTTAGTGTGACCTCGAAGATCGTAAAGAGAATTATTAGTCCAACTTAAAAATAAAAAAATGACATGCATAGAGCAAGAGATTCTAGGGGAAGGTTTATAGCTAGAGCCAAGAGTTCGATTTTCACAGCTCCATCTTCTTCAAGACATAGACAAGTATTCACCACCATATACCCCTAGCCTCAGATTCTTGGAATTCAAGGAGCAAACTTGAATCGAGAGGATTCTCCTACACCGCCTACCAAATCTCATTTAGAAGAAGACCCTTTCTTTACTTCTATAGGAGAGCATATTGTAATTAAAGAAGTAGAATCACCCTAAGAAGAAAAGGAAGAAACTCCCTTTTTTTCATCCTCCCTTTGATAGAAGAAACTTATGTGACTTTGAGAACTCGAGGAAACTATCAGCATAGGAAGTAGTAGATGGATTTGGAGGTAGAGGTAGAGGTAGAGGAGGAGGAAATAATGGAGGCAACAATGTAGGAGGCATTAGGAAGGAGACATACCGCTTGATTCCCCATAGTTGATGAGGAAAACTCATACAACGATGAAAAACATCTCACCATCCGTCCTCCCCAACTTAATGGATTGCGAAGAGATCCTGAAACATTTCTCGTTTGAGTTTGAAGTTGTGCCGAACCTATGACTATATGGAAGACTCTCAAAAAACTAAACCGTTTCCTTCAACGTTGAAGGAGCCGCTTTTGAAATGGTTCATGGGATTAGTCACCCAATCTATTAGGTCTTGGAATGATATGAAACAAACATTTTCGATGTATACCGACTATTGCATGCCCACCAATCACAAGGATGAGGTATTCAAAATGGTGCAAAAGAAGATGAAAATTTGGAGATTTACTTGAAAGATTTCAATACAACTTAAAAAGAGCAAAGATGAGCAACTGATAAGGAAATCTTTGAAAGCCCTTCATTAAAAGCCATTAGAGACAGAATGGATAGATATTTTAAAACACGATGGGGAAAGGAGACATTTTCAACTTCACTTCGTGACATAACAACCGTGTCCATCTCTCAAGGGGAAAATCTAAAACGGAAAAGGGCCTAGAGATCCTTCTTATCGTGGCAAACAAATTCGCAATCGGATCGCAAGTAGGCGATTGGCAATATGCTTGATGAAATTCTTCAAAAATTGATACACATTCTTTGGGGGAGGTCTAGGTGAATACCTGGACACTCCTGGAATGTACGTAAGGCAGAAATCATGCTTCAGCCATCTGTCCAAGTGGGAGAAAGATATGCTTTAGAATGTCCCTGATGCAAATGGGAGATGTGATTTGTCAGAACAAGGGATCAAGGACACCTTGGTCTCTGACTCAAAGGTCTCAGAAGATCCAAATTCAAGAGAGCCCTCTCAGTTTTTTGTTGCAAGAAACCTCGCGTGGGCAACAAACTCAAGAGTTTAACAACCATGAATTTTCAACCCCACCAAATTGGAATCCCGCAACAACCTTGGCCCCAACCTCAAAAATCCATATCAGCTATGGGTACAAGGTATGCAAATTTTATGGGAGATTTGCTCAATTTTATCAATATCCTCCATCTTTTCAAAATCAACAACCTACAACTTCAAAACCCAAATCTACAACTTTCATTGCCATTTCCACAACAACAACCTTCTCAACAAAATCCACCAACTCCATGCTTCCATTCCAACAAAAGACAAATCAACTTCCAAACTCGCCCATTGCCAAATCCTAACAACAAAATCCTCAGACATTTACATGATAGAAGGACAACAATTTCCTACCTATATGATTGTTCCTCTCAATGATGCCACAACCAGGCTCCAGTAGAGTCTAGAAAACCTTCTATAGATATTCAAGAGCAAGATACCTCTAAGGAGCACTCTTAAAGTCAATAAGGCTCCGAGGAAGCATCTCTTCAAAACTCAAACATTCAAAAGGAAAGAAAATTTAATTCTACAACTCCTATAGTTGAGCAATCCCATCTTCATCCACACCTCCTTTTCCCGAAAGATTACAAATTGATAAAGTGTGGAAAAACAAATTTTGTTGCCTAACTATGATTTTCTAGATGAATTAAAGAATGTTTGTATCAAGATTCCCTTGCTACAAGCTATTAGAGAGATTCCCTATTCTAGCAAAAACAATAAAGGAGTTGAGTCTCAAAAGACCAGAAGGAAACTAAGAGATACAAGAAGAATCCACCTGTAGGAAAAATTGCAAGATATCATGATGGGAAAATTACCATGCAAGTATGTAGATCCGTAGTCCAATTGTCAAGACACATATAAATGGGATAGAAATTCCAAACACATTGATTGACTTAGGGGCCGCTATCAACATTATGAGCATGCACCATGGAACAACAGTTTAAACTTCCTAATCTTCTTTACACCTACTTTACCGCAACTTGCGCATCGATCAATTATCAAAACTCGCATGGTGTATTAGAAGATATTCTTACTCTTAGATTCTTGGGAATATCCAAAAAGAGATTTCATGATTTTGACTCCCAAGAGTAATCTAGGAGGGCACCCACTTATCTTAGGAAGACCTTGGCTAGCCACAAATTGATGTTTTCATTCGCCGTAGATCCGGGGATATGTACATTTCTAATGGTAATTCGACAAAAAGAAATTCAATTTGTATCCTTAAATAGCACCGCGTAAATAGAGACAATGGGCCGATGATGAGGACACTATACAAACTATCTACCATTTCGAAATTTATATGTCAAATTCCGAACACATTAGAAAATTTTGAGACATCTTTAATATGACCCCACAATTTCAATCGTAACTGATATTGAATATTTATCATCAAGACAAATGTCTCTTTACTCTATGGAAGAGTTCGGAAGTTCTACCATTGAGATTTTTCCAGAAAAACATTGAATATCAACAAAATTTGAAAAAGTCGCAACAGAAGAACTAACCAAAATCTTGCAAAACATTCTACCGCATTTGCATGGGAGTATACCGATATGAGTATTGATCCTAAGACTTGCATCCATCATATCTATATTGAGGAAAACAAATAGACCAATCGTACAACCTCAAAGAAGGATGAATCCAAACCTTAGGAGATAGTGAAAGAAGAGCTCCAAAACTACTCAATGTAAAACTTTACTTATCCAATTTCAGATAGCCGATGGGTTTCTCCTTTGGTTATAGTACCTAAAAAAGAATGGTAAATTGAGGGTATGCATTGACATGTAGCCTGAACAAAGCAACTTTGAAGGATCACTTTCCTTTGCCCTTATCGATCGTGTATTAGATACATTAGTAAAAAGTGCTCTTTTCATTGATGGTTTTAGTGGCTATAACCAAATTGTAGCACCCGAAGATCAAGATAAGACCACATTTACCGTCCATGGGGACTTTTGTCATCGAGTACTTCCTTTGGGTTATGTAATGCACCCGCAACATTCCAAAGAGCAAGATTGCAGGAATTTTTCCTATCAGAATCATGATTGTGTAGAGGTTTATATGGATGATTTTACACAGCTTTATGGTAATTCATTTGAAGAGGCATTAGAAAATTTGGAAAAAGTCCTTATAAGATGTAAAGAAACAAACCTTTCATTAAGCCATGAAAATGTTTTATGATGTTTTCATCGAAGGTAATAGTTTTGGGGCATCATATTTCAGGAGATGGGATTAAGGTTGATAGATCAAAAGTGGAAGTCATCTCCAAGTTGCCTATTCCAAATTGTCAAAGAGATGTTAGAAGTTTTCCAAAGATTTACCGGATACTATAGAAGATTTATAGAAAATTTCACTAAAATAGCATCTCCACTCTTCAAACTCGCTTACAAAAGACTGTGAATTCAAATGGGATCATGATTGTCAATCGCCCTTTGAAACTTTGAAAACAAGAATATCCGAAGTACCTATCTTGAGAGGACCAAATTGGAAACTCCTTTCCATATTTCTAATGTGATGCTTCAGACATGCTCTGTGCACTCGTGTTGGGTCAAAAAGATTTAGTCCCTTATGCCATTTACTATACCAAGAAAATTTGACTTAATCGAGTTGAACTATACCGTAACTAAAAAAAGAGTTTTTAGTTGTTGTTCATGCAATCAATAAGTTTAGACATTATATAATGCTATGAAACTTTTATTCATACCGATCATTTCCGCGATTAGATATCTAATGAACAAACCTCGTTACTAATGGCGCAGTGACAAGATGGCTCCTACTTTTTATGTGAATTCAATATTAATGGGTTGATGTACTCAGGAAAACAACATAAAGTAGCTGATTTCTTGTCTAGGATCTCGTAATACTAAAGAAGATTCTCCGTAGAGGATAAGTTTCCCCGATGAATACTTCTTGCAATAACTACTAAGACCCTTGGTATGCAGATATTGCTAACTATTTGCTACAAATGGAAACCGCCCACATTTATTTCCAAGTTAAAAAAGAAAGATTATTCAAAGAGAGTTCAAAATATTCATGGATTTCTAACGAATTGTTTAAAACAGTAAGCCGCATCTTGTGATCGAAGATGTGTCGTGGGAGGATGAAATGCTCGATATCCTCAAGGCATGTCATGATGAACCATGCGCTGACACTCCTGCATAAAAAGACAAATTTATAAAATCCTCTCTTTAGGATATTACCTCTCCTCTTCAAAGATGCAAAACAATATGTCAAAGGTGTGACAAATGCCAAAGAGTAGGGAAACTTCATCACCTCAAATGAAATGCCATTGCAACTACTGTGTACTATCGAACTTTGAAAAATGGGCTTAGATTTCATTGGACCTATTAATCCACCATCTAAGCAAAGAAGTATATATTGGTTTGTACCGATTATGTTACTAAATGGGTAGAAGCCAAAGCATTAGTGTCTCGGCTATCGAAAATTCAAATATTGTTAATTTTCTTTATGAGGATATTTTTACTGCTTTGGTGTTCCAAGAGAAATTGTGACAGATCGTGGAAGCCAATTCACATCCAACCCGGTGGAGAAGTCGATGGAAGAATACAAAATCGTTACCGAAGATCTACTCCTTACCATCCACAAGCAAATGGTCAAGTAGAGTCTACAAACAAAGTTCTCGAAAGCATCATCACCAAAACCGTTCATCTACACAAAAGAGATTAGCGTAAAGGCTTCCTTAAGCCTTGTGGGCTCACAACTACATGGAGAAATACAACAGACATTCTCCCTATGAACTTGTTTATGGGAAAGAAGTCCTCGCTCTCCATTGAGTTCCAAGTCAAACCTTCAAGATGGCGTCAGCTTTTGGGATGGATCTATCGTAAGCCCAAAAGAAGTTGCCAGAATGGAGCAATGAATGAGCTAGATGAGATCGTACAAGAGGCAATGCTAAGAACTCATTTAGTTCAATATCAAAGAGCTAAATGGCATGACAAATACATCAAAGAGAAGAAGTTTCAAGAAGGAGATCTGGCATTGTTATTTGATTCCAAGTTTAAAGATTTTAAAGAAAATTTCGTACTCATTGGCTTGGGCCATATGAGATTGATGTATGATCTTTAGCAATGGAGCGGTAAGAATCAAGACCATTGATGAATCTCAAACTCCTCTTATTGTGAATGGCCACGTCGCATTAAAGATCTATCATAAACTACTCTCAAAAGAGGAATTTGTTAAAATGTTTCAAGATAATTCGCATTAAGGCCGTGAAGAAGAATCCTTCTTCTCCACCAAATTTAAATTGTTCTTTTCATTCATAAGTAAAAATAAAATAAAAATAAATAATAAATAAATATTGATATTCGAAAACCAATCACCGATTGGAGAAGTTTATATAGAAAATGTAGGGTGAAAATGTGAACACCGACACCATTTTCCAAAAAAAGAAACTTTCTCTCTCTCTCTCTCATTTCACAAGTTTTATGACAACCCACTCCATTTCATTCCACTTCATTCCACTCCACTTCATTTCTCATTTCATCCATTTCATCTATTTCATTTCATTTCACCAATAAAAATTCTTCATGACCATTTTCATTCCGCAAGTTATCATTTATCCATCTCCATTCACCCAAATAATTATCGTGTCGGCCTTCCCCGTACTGACACTCCGCTCGTTAAATGTATAAAGCCAGAATGTACTAATTGCTTTTCAAAAATTTACAAGCCGATGTTAGTTCAATAGTCATGAAATCAAATGCAAAAGGAGGGACATATTTTGAAGACATGAGGCATTCAAAAGTATCAACGAGGGAGCAACTGATTGGAAGACTAATGAAAAAATGGCAAGAATTCCAAGGTATGAGTAAAAATTTATTTCAAATGGCATTCAAGCACATTTACATAGTTATAAACCATAGCTCCATTATATGCAATGATTGCGTTGATAACCCCATAACCATTCCACGATCTCTTAAGATTTATCTCCACAATCCTTGCATTCATTTTTAAACGGCCCTTGTCAAAACCTCGGTCTTCACTCATGTCCGGCCATACTTTGATACTCCACCGTAATTATGGAACGTAGTTGATTTGACTACGCTCTCGCCCGCATAAAATCCGTAGCCGTTGCATAAATGTGCTTGCATCTACTTGGCTGTACCACCCAATTTTAAATATTGCCGATGCGTTTTACTCCCCTAATGCTCTATTGATCTCACGCACAGATTTCCATCGTGTTCACATAAGCCTTTCACCCCATTTTGTTCTCTGCTCCGCTTCATTCCGTGTACCTATTCCTCTCGACATCCGCTTACAAATAATCGGTCTCCTTCATAAACCCCCGTTCATTTCCGCTAACTCAAATTCGGCCTTACTCCGCTAAACCCTCCTCACGCGTACGAGTTCTTAGCACAAGGAAGGATGGGCTTCCCGCTTGTTGAGAATGTGAATCCGCAGGAACCCAAATTTATGGAAGGATATCCGAAGTCAAAGACATTGAAAAAGGCAAAATGGCTTCGGTTTATTCAAAAGTTTAAAGGCTACAATAAGGAGGTAACAAAAGCTTTTGCGAGGTCTTTCAACAAATACCGAAAGTGGGAATGTACCAGACCTCAAATTTACAAAGGATCGAAGCATCCATATCAATGCCTGGCGTAACCTCAAGAAGGTGAACGCCGGGTTCAAGAACAAGAGCATCGACGAGGAAGCCTGAGAGTGATCCTACGTAACCTGCATGGATGTCACCATTTCTCTTCAAAAAAGGAATTCTTGTTCATGCTTTAAAAGAGGAGTGGCCGTTTCATCGTTGGTTATTCAAAAGTTTATCAATTCGTGAGGGCCGTTTTGGATCAATGTACATGGTCATACCCCACCGTTGATGAACTTCCTAGACAACCAAATTCCTCAATCCGCCATAATTTTTACTAAACAAACTTGAGAAAGATGTCCGTAACCGCTCCGCAAGCATCTAGGGGACGTAGAACCACATTCGTATCACCATGGTCTCGTGAAAATCTTGATAGAAAAACAATTAAAGGAGAAAAAGGACACTCCGGGAGTAGCTTTTTAGTTAAAATTTCGAAGAACCCCCAAGAAACCCCTCAAGGCAAGACATTAAAAGAAGTAGAAGAAAGAAAAAATGATGATAAAACTCAAAAGCACCTCTACTAACACAAACAAAGCTTGAAAGAACTAGTAGAGAGGAAAGATTGTCTAAAAGGAGGAAGGAAAAGACCGAGGGTAAAAAGCCAACAAATCAAAAGAGAAAAAGAAGCATTGAGGTTGTGCATCAAACCCCTTCCTCGAAGAAGACCATCAAGTGTTATCCGGAGAGACTAGTTCACCTTCGTGAAATGTACTATCTATGACCAAAAAAGAAAGGAAAAGAAAAAAATGTGAAGAAAAAAGACAAGTAGTCCACAAGATGTAAGAAGAAGCAAATAGTTTAAAGGAAAGTGGAGGAAAACACAAGACAAAAGGACCCCATTTTATTGATTTGGGAGAAGTAACACCCGAACAAACTCCACTGCCATAGTCCATCTCATTCTCGCCCAAACATTGAACATAGTCCACCTCATTCTCACCAACCGTTGAAACTAGTCCTCAAGATGTTGACATGAGTCCTTTTCGTCGTATTTCAAGTCACTCCTCCTCCACGGCATTTTGGGGGACAAACTCTAATGAAAACGACACCCGAGATAGATCCAAAGCAAAGAAGAGGTGTATGATTACATAGAATCCTTAGAAAGAATGTACTCATCATGTCCCAAGACTGCATCCATCACCCTTATACAAAGACAAGAAGCTCTAGTCCAATCGTTGAAACAAGAAGTTCTTGAGTTGGAGGTTTTAAATAGACATATTAAAAATGAAAATGAAGCATTAAAGGAGCAAAATAGATTGGACAAGATCATTCATGACAACACTATACATATGGGATCGTGCACAAAAGAACAGGAAATTGAAGAAGAAATGCCGTAAGATAAGTAGAGCACCGATTAATCTCAAATTCGTATGCTGGATGAAGAAGCTCAAGATGTTAAGAAGACCAAGAAAGAGGAGAAGAGACCGGATGTACGTAAGTGCAGGTATTAGAGCATATGAATTGAAGGAGGATGATCAAAATTTTGGTTGCATGGGGACATGCAACACCTTCACAAGGGGGCAGGGTTGAGTCCCTAAACTGCATCTTTCCTATACACCTTTTTAGACTTTTTCCATTTATCCTGACCTCCTAAGTCATCAACATCAGATATTAATCATAAAAGATCATTTAAAGTGGTTTTTAACTATGTTTTGTGTTCCGCTCGTTTGAATTAGATTTTTAGCTCATTTAGCCGCGGAATCTTGTCACTTTCCGTGAAATTGCCACAATTTTCCGCAAACATTTTGTTAAAGTCTATATCGCAAGTTTCTTCAGCAAATCAAGCCACATGGGCAAGTTGGAAATGATATGGACATGGACGTGCAGTCCCACCGGCTCACGAATTCACCAAAGAAGGCCGTGGTCAAAGGCAAATAAGCGGTGGTCAACCTAAGAGTCCTACGGTGACGTAACTCGTTTTTTACCACGTGAAGACTTGTGTGGTCGTTCCTAATTCTCGGGGACATATCAACACTGACTGCCTCCATAGTCGAATCCAATGTGCCTACCTTCCATAGATTTAATCTTCACGGCAAGGTACCATAATGCTAAATTTCGGACGGGTTGTTCACGTGTCTTTTATCGCCGTAGATTTTAGGAAATTATGTCATCCTCCTCATATAAATAATGCGTCTCTATACGCATAGTAGTTAGCCGCCGTAATGTAATTTTTGTTGAGCAAAGCCACCGTGCCGTGACATTATTTCCTTGTTATGACTATGATTTTAAATATATGAGAAGACTCTCGTTCATAAGTATACTCGTGGTTGATAGCCGTTGCCCGAGGATTGTGCGGTAGGCCCCCGCAGACACGCCGAGGTTTTGTTTATTGTCAGATAGTTTCATGTTTTATTTCCTTACGTTCATTATGCCATAGTAATTCACGTGTACATATCACATCTCTTATGGTATTAACGTTTTATCTCCGTCCATAGTCTTCTTCATGCTTTATACCGTCGTTAACTGATCGTTGTTTTTGTTCCAGATTACAATAGGCAACCCTAGCATTTGCACATAGTTTTACAATGACTAATGACATGGAATCACTGTCCTCTCCGTTTAATGGCTTTAGCTTCTAATTCCAAGATCGTTTTATTTATTTCAGCTTTTGTACATTTGCTTTATTAGTTAGATTAGATATTAAATTGCTATGTCATTAGTTACCCGAAAGCCATAAGCTAGACTAATGGTGAGGGATTGAAGTATGAGTGTGTAGTTTGATATTGGGGTTTATTTTTCCGCAAGTTAGATATTAAATTGCTCATGTCATTATCAAGCATTCTCCCGAAAGCCATAGCGAGACTAATGGTGAGGGATTGAAGTATGAGTGTGTAATTTGATATTAGTTTATTTTTTTACAAATTAGATATCGCATTGCTCAAGTTGTTTATGATTATTCTCCGGCTTGCTAGCGAGACTAATGGTGAGGGGTCAAAATATGAGTTGATGTAATTTGATTTTAGCTTTACTTTGTTTGTAATTCTTGATTTCTTTGAGCATGCTTTCTTTGTATTTAGACAAGAAGAAGTGGTAATGAGTTTCATGATCAATAGCTCATTGTCTCGTTTGATTAGTATAGTGGCACATTTTCATTTTCTTTTAAGAATTAATTTTGTCATTTCATGTTTTAAAACCCTTTTGAAGTTTGAAGTTTGGGAAATCATTATAAAGGACATCATTGCTCTGAACATTTATATTCATACTTGTCTTTTAGAATTTCCATCTCACATTAGGAAAACCAACCAAATATTAAAACCCCAAGATAAATATAAAAAAAAAAAACCAAAAACGACAAAAAGTAAGAGACATAGGTTATCTTGCACATATAGTGCGCCACACTTCATCGCCATTTAATCCCGGATTGACAAATTAATGTAGCAATTTAGGACACACTAAATTGACCAAATTTCCTTGCCTTGAACTGCTCGTCCTTGCCGTATGGATTTGTCGAATATAAGTGTTGCTACTCTTCCTCACCGTAAAATCTCCTTAGCTTTCTCTTTCTCCTCTCTCAATCTCGCTTTCATGAAAGAATAAACACATTTTCCTCCTTTTCCTCCTTTAACCTAACTTTAAGTGACTTTGGGGAATCCCTAAATCTAATGGTCGAGATAACTTTAAATCTAAGGTTGAGATTAAATGCTCATTTAAATCTCGCTTCTATTTTTTAATTCACCCCACTTTAATAAAGACCCACTTAGTCATTTATTTCCAAAGTCACTTTTCTCCTTTCTAATTTCACATTGACTTTATTAAAGTTACTTTAAAATTAGACTTTAGTAACTTTATCACTTAAAGTCACTTTTTAACTAGATTTGACTTTATAATCTTGTAAAAGTCACTTAGGAAGAAAAATTAAATTTTTGGACACTTTTCCCTAGGCCAAAGATCAAAGCCTTAGGAACCACCGTCCTCCGATAACCAAATTTCAACAGTAGCTGCCGTTGTCTTACTTCGTTTTGGGCTATCAGTGTCAAGTATGCCACTTTAGAGGTTAGTTGTGTGAAAGATCGAGGAGCTGGTTGGGCCGTGAAATACAAACCAAAAATAGCCCTAAATTTACAAACAAAATATCACAAGTTGAGGAAGGGAAAGAAGCCTGACCTTGATAAAGGGATTCACTTCAAATAGATCTATGAGTGTACTTTGCCAAAAGTTTCCAAACTATGCATCTGTAATATTCCTAATTAGCAGCTCATGACTAGAATATTAAGTTTGTCAATTTTGTATTTTGCTAAAGTTTTGGCTTTCAAAAAAGGATGTGGGCTTAGAGACCCAATGGTATCAAGACTTACTATACTATAGGCATTTCACATTAGTCTAAGAAAAATTGCGGCTCTAGTGGAGAACGATGACCCAATGAGGAGAGACTGCCATGAAGACATGGGGACAAAGGCAGCTGATTGGGTCGAAGAGCAAGACAACACAAGCTTGAGTGAGGTGGGGCCCAAGGGAACATTGGGCACTTGGGACAAAAGGAAGCGAGTAACTAAGCCATGATTCAATCATCTATTTCGAATTTGTCTTTGACAAGAGAGCACGCTTGAAAGCAGAAACCAAGTCCGCAAGTGTTGTTTAGCAAAGCACGAGTGTCTTTCGAGCTGAAATCCCAAATTTCACGGGTGGGACTTTGAGGCTGTCTTCTGCGAAGGTGTCTTTGCAATAGTTGACTTTCCAAGAACAGAGACTTCCATCCACAATGCACGTCTTCGTCAGAAGATGGAAGTAGCATTCACAAAGCAAAGACAACAGGTTGCTCATTCCGCTGAGGGGATCGCTCCAGAACTTGGGGAGTGAGAGGAGATTTTGGAGGAAACTTGGTGGGGAGGGCTTAGAGCTTCCTAATGTGGATTTTCTGTGCATTTTGGTAGCCTTCGTTGTTACCTCTGTGGAGGACCGAATTGCCCAAATAGCCTCGCTGGTTTTCGGTTTGGTGAGGTCAATTTCCAGGGTCGAGCATTTGACAAACCTTTCGCAGTTATTATGGGTTTCGAGTAGAGTCTTTGATTAAAATCCTAGAATTTTTTTAGCATTATTGCAGCTCCAAACAAATAGATCTTCCGGAAAGGCAGCAAAGATTGGCTGTGGATAGCGCAGCTACAACCACACAAGGCAGTACTTTCGAGGGTGATTTCCAGCTTGTCTCAAAGGCTATCTCCAACTTGCCTTGAGCAAGCCCAGCGCCTTCATTTAAGCACCTCCATTGTACATTTTTCTCAAATTATTAAAATGGCTCACCAATTTGTGTTCTAATGGTGTAACTTTATTTGTTGTTTGTTAATGTCTATGTTCATATTACCGTAATTTCCTTACCATTAGGAATATTACAAGCAGACTAAAGCTCATAGACTTGGCTTAGCCTCGAAGAGAAGCGCCTATGACACCGAAAGACAAGTAGAACGTTACTTAACAGACAAGAGGTGGCCAGGAGCAGAGAAAGGAACTCGAAATCACTCCACCCTATGAATAGTGAACCGGAGGTTGAAGAGAGAGAAGCATGGTGGATGCGTAAGAGAGGAGCAAGGAGGAGTGACTTGCTCACCTCTTGCCGAAGGCAAGGTGGTCTCTCCAAGAATATTGAGGAGATGGGACACCGAGCAATAATGGTAGCAAAGGGAAGGCAAACTTCCAAGCGGAATTCCAAGTGGGAGAAGGATCCGACACCACAAGACCAAGCATCTCTCGAACCCAAATGTGCCTACAATGCCTTATACACCCCCACGATCTACCATTCCTACATTCCTAACCACAAAAGGAGTGGGAGGACTCCTTAAGGAGTGTGAGGAGGCTCACTACGGGAGTACTTCGTAGAGTACCAATCTTATGGCTCGAGTTCAGAGGGGTATTACTTTTAAAGACTTCGCTAACTATATGGTACAATAAACCTAAAGGATGGGAGGCATGGTTAAGCACGCGTAGAGCGACTTGTAGCGTACCATGGGGAGAATGCTGTTTCTTTCGACTTTTGATGGCCTCATCTAAGAGCTTAGCCAAGGCATGGGTTGAGAAGTTGGATGTTTACTTCCACCAACCTCGCATGACCGAAGGAGAGGCATCAGATTGGCATGTTGCACTTGATGGAGAGGGTCATGACCGGGTGGTTCCATGGATTGACTACGTTGGGTCACGTTGGGGTCAGCGTCGTATGATGAGTTCATCGTAGAGGGCGTTTTTTTTTTTTTTTTTATATTTTGGGGAGCCGATCAAGCTCAAACAAACCAGAATGCGAAAGTGCACATTTTGTGTTCTTGAGGCTATCAATGATTTTCTCGTACCCGTTAGAGTCCAGGAGGATTTACATGTTCATAGAGGGATCGGAAAAACCATTACAAGGCCTAGTTAGTCTCAACAATTCCCACTACACTACAAAACGTAGTGGGGAGAGCTAGAGACTCCGTGTGATGCCCTACCTGGTGGCTAGAGCACCACCGCCCAATAAACCAGGTTTCCACAGAGAGGAAGAGACATGAGAGCTCCACCCCCGAGAGGCAACTAGGGATCAAAGTGCCTAGATGATGAGACCAGAGGGACCTTCGCAGCAAGAAGATTCGCTTTACTTTCAGAGCTATAAGTACCTGCCAGTTACGTGTGTGGCAACAGGAAGGCCCACTACATAGAGGTCTTCAAATGCCGATGGGGATGAGGATACGTACTTTGAGATGGGAGTGAGATGATGGGGCCAAGAAGACCCCAGGAGGAAGGGCCTCCACCACCACCCCCACCAGCCAGGCCAGGAGGGAGCCCATCGGGCACCTCTCGGTGAGGGTCCTTGCATCACCGCATGGGGTACCCAAGTTCTTGACCATGAGGATCAAAGAGATACGGTGGCAAGTATCTTGGTGTTAGTGTACATTGGAGCCACTAACAATTTTATTGATGCCCAAATGGTGCGTAAGAGGGGAAGCAGACAAGGTAGGTTTGAAGGATTCTCGTTGTTGGTGCGTATAAAGACCTTGCAAAATGGACATGCCATGTCCTACCACTATGACCACGTAGAATTACTCCATGATACCATGTACTTTGTGTTTACATTCCGATACTCAACGTAATGTTGGGGGTACAAGGCTCTACGCACTTGGCAAAGTCACCACCGATTGGAGGAAGTTGGAGATGGAGTTCTTGGACAAGCGTATGGCAAACCAGTTGTTGTTGAGGGGCATGCACTCCTACTCCAATTACGCATGGCCTCAAATTACAGGATGGAGGCTGATTTGAGAGCAGACATGGAGATATTGAGTGGGATGTGGAGTTGAGGATTTCTAAGGTTGGGGGTGTGATCAAGCCACCACATCCAGAGAGATTCAGCTATCCTGATAGGTACCTTAAATAGTTTTTAAGTGATATACCGCCTCGGCTTCACCACCCGACCGCGGAATTGAGCACACCGAAGAGCTAGGAGCCCTGAGTACATGAAGTGTCACTACTCCCAGGTGCGCACTAACGCCCATAGGGATGAGATAGAGAGGGCGTCCATAAAGTTCTTGGCATTGGGGGCAATACTCTGTGCACAGTTTAGCCCCTTCGCTTCATCAGCTTGTCCTCTGTGAAGAAGAACGATGGATCTTTGCGGATGTGCATTGATTACAGCCCCGAATAAGAAGACCATGAAGAATCGCTACCCCATCCTACCTGACGAATGAGTTGATGGATGAGTTGAGGGTTTCTGCCAAGTTCTTCTCAAGATTGAGCTACGGTCCGCATACCACCAAATCCGGCAGGGACAAGGATGTCCCTAAGAAAACATTTAGGTGCCATTATGGGCACTTTGCTTTGTAGATGCCCTTTGGGCTAACCAATGCCCGCCACTTTTCACTTTGCATGAACCACATATTCTCATGGGCTGTACTGAGGAAGTTCGTGCCGTGTTCTTTGATGACATATTGATTTCTTACATGGAACTTGGAGGAGCACTTGCAAGATGTGGAGACAGTGGTTATGTATCCTAGAGGAGCAAAGAAGCGACGCAAAAATCTCTTCAAGTGTGAGTTTGGGTTGACCAAGATGCTTTCTCCGGGGCATATCATCTAAGTTGATGGAGTGACAGCACAAAGAGAATATTAGGCCATCCAGGATTGGCCGTAGCCCAAAATGACAGAACTGGGTTTTGTGGGCATCCGCACCCCATACCGTGTCTGTGGAAGTTTCGCGCTGCGCACCCCACAAACTTGACCAAGAAGGGGGAATTCACTTGGACCACTGACACAAGAGAGGCTTTCTGTGGAGTACCTCAAACAAGTGATGAGAAGTTTGTCAGCATTAACACTCCCTAATTTCACTGCCTTTATATTGGAGTGCAATGCATCAAGGTAAGGAGTGGGGGTCGTTTTGATGCCAGGAGGGCACCCCATAGCTTTTAAGAGTCTAAGCTATCAGCCTTCCCATGAGAGATCAGACTCATTTTTACAGTCAAGGAGATGCTAGCCACTGCGTATGCGCTAGCCAAGTTTCAAAGTACGGGTGGGGAACAAATTCCGCAGTGAGAACTGACTCTAACAACTCGTGTTCTTTTTGGTTAAAACAACAGGAGAGGTAACAAAAGTGGGTCGAAAGCTTCGTGTTTACGATTTTGACATCGAGTATGTCAAGGGGAAGCACAATGTAGTGGTTGATGCATTATCTATGATTGGGCTTCCCTTTCCTTAATGAGCATTGCTCCCGCATTGGAAGGCCCATCCGTTGGTGGAGTATTCCAAGGACCCGCTAATGCAAGGTCCTCGAGGGAAGGCAGGATCATGGATAGATACCCAAAGGATGGACGAGGTGATATATTACAGGATTGGCTCTATTTGGTGGCCAACTCCCAACCGAAGGAGAAGATTCTACAAGTTGCCTACGATTCACCGTTGGCAAAGCATCGTGGGTTTAACAAAATCTACAGGTCCATTTGGGAGAGGTTCTCTGTGGGAAGGGCGTGTGTATGACGATGTGTTGTGACATATCGGGGAGTGTGAGGTATGTTAGCGAAAGAAGGGGAGTTGTTACACGGGCAGTTTGTTGCGCCCCTTTCATTCCCAGAGGAGAAGGAGAGTATTTCATGGACTTCAATACTGTGTTGCCCACAAAGGTGGCAAGGATCAGATCTACGTGGTGGTAGATCGCTTGACGAAGTATGAACACTTATTCACTATTTCAAAGACTGTGATACAACACAGGCTTCAATCATTTTTCAGAGATCTTTCTACCGCATGGTCTTCCCAAGATTATCATAACGACCAGGATGTCGTTTAATGGGTGGATTCCCCTGGCCGGGCTATTTTGGATGGTGGGCATAGAGCTCACCTCAGCACAAGCTACCATCCTCAACAAGATGGCCGTATAGAGACAGTTAACAAGTGGTCGGAGGGCTACTTGCATAACTATGTGACAAGGCACAAATGGAAAGCATGGTTATGGTGGTTGCACATGGGGGAGTATTAGTATACCACCTTCCACATGTCAATAGGTATGTCTCATTTTCGCACTTTGTATGCTTATACGTTTCCGACATTTGTTGATGTTATGTTTGGAGACAAGGCCCCACGGCCAGCATTTGGATCCAGAGAGTCAGATTATCTGGAGGGCTCTTCAAGGAGAATTTGAGATAAAGAAACAAAGAAAATTTCATGTAGGGACAATGTGGTGGAGGAGGCAATCTGTGCTGGGGAGGGCTGTCCACCCTGAAATTAATTAACCGTGTGACAGCATCCACTGCTGTGGGGCCGAGGCAGTTTGGGCTTCCTGCTGGCGGGACTATACTGGCCTACTCGAAAGGTGGGAGAGGTGGCCTACAAAGTTGAGCCACTCGAGCAAATGGGTGCACAACATTTTCCATGTATCTGTTCGAAGAATCTTGGAACAAGAGGTTACCAGAGCTACCGAGTTACCCCTCGTGGATGATGAGGAGCACTCGGAGCTATCACCGTAGGCCATTTTGGATTCCCGAGAGGCATTTGAGGAATAGTGTGGTCAAGGAGTTTTCGATCGTGTGGAGGAATTTACTAGATGAGGATGCCACTTTAAGTAGGAGAAATGTGAAAAAATCTCTCAATACAATTAGTTTAAACCCTACAAGAAAATCTTCATTTACTTCTCCTACTTGTAATTTAATTATACAATTTATTTTCGTAAAATATCGAAGTAAACACAACTAGAAGCCTACACATATACAGATTACGACGAAACATAGTGCACACATGACAAAGGACACATGATTTTTCGACAAAATGTCCCCGAAAAAAACCTAATGCGGGAAAACAAGATGCGTAGCTCTTTGAGGGTTTTATTTATTATGCGTAATATTTGAATACATCTAGGGCACCGCAGTGGTTTGCCCCACAAAGAAATTCACGACAATTGTACCTAATCACTTGGAGATAGAAAATATGGTTGATTCGGAAGCCTTCAGAAACACCGAATACGAGCTCTTTCTAGCCCACCGGAACCTCGCCGTGCCTCTTCCAACCTTCGCGTCAACCTCCTACCCACATTGCTCTCTCGCCAAAGACAAGTCGCCCATGCGTCACCGTGAAGGCCTTGCGCCGCCCTACGTCACCTAGTAGGGTCTCGCATCCCTCTCTCGCGTGGTCTTTACGTCAACTCCGGCGTGCTGCATCCCTCCCCGCCGTCTTTGCGCCGCCTCGTACGGATTTTCCTCTCTTAATGTATGTATTCTCACTTCTCGAATCGAACATCTCTTGTCGATATGCTCCCTCACTAGCACTCTAACCGACTCCTCGAAAATTCTCCGCAAATTGCGCCCCGTAATTTCGACTTAGCTCAAGTGTTGCTACTCTATGTCTTCTCTCCAACCGACCCCAAGCCTTCCTTTAATACTTTCTCGCTGAGAAATCAATAGCCTTGATCTAACGACTAATCAACGGCTAAGATTAGAGAAAGCTTGATCCACGCCACTTAGAACATTCCTACTACGTGTAAAATAATTCACTTTTAATTTTTCAATTTCCCTAAGTTAGACTTAGGGTCCCCATTATAAAATTTTATTATTTGAATAACTTTTACACCAGGAGGAATTTCTCCAAACGATTTTTTGGGTCTCGAGGGATCTCATGTGTTCTAGCCCCTTGTAATGAATAAAATAGTGTAAATAATGATTAATTAGTTAATTAGTAATTAGGCTAAAAGAGCATGTCTAATAAGACAGACTCCTTTCGTGAAGAGGCACTCCTAGGCATATAAGGTGCCTCATTTGTAAATCTCATATCATTCTTCATACAGCTTATATATAATAATATTTTTATCCTCATGGATATCTTTGTATTCCAAGTGGTTCAGAGATAAGCTTGGAGAAGGAACTTTGTTCGTTTCATTTGGTATCGTAGCAACATCTTCTAGCCGCTCATCGCTCGCACAAAGCTATGCTCTCATTCCGTGCTCATTATCAAAATTGGCCAACATTGTTGTCGTCGAAGCGTTTCGCCACGCTCTTGGAGTTTCTCCATTTTCACCAATAGGCCTTTGGCCAAAATTAAAAATTTTAAGAAATTTCACCAAATACGCCTTTGGCCATATAATTAAAAATTTAAAGAAATTTCACCAAGAAAATTTTGGCCAAAATTAAAAATTTGAAGAAAAAAAGGAAATTTTGGAAAAAAAGAAGTTGAAAAAAGAAATATATATAGTCAAAATATATTTATATATATAGTGTGTGTATATGGCAAGTAAAAAAAAGAAAAAAAGAAAAAAAGAGATATATATAAAGTAGTACATATATGTATATACCAAGACAATTTAAAAATAAAAGGAAAAAGAAAGAAGGAAGAGTAGATAAGGTTATTTTGATTATTCTTTAAGTGGTTTACAAGCTCGTGGTTTTAGAAGCCTATGAGAATTATTCATGGTATTTGCAAGGTAAAATAAGAACAAAAGGGACAAAAATTCCTCGTGTGGAATGTGGTGTGTTTACTTACGTGGAGAACATTAACCGAGTCAAATACACATAAACGACATATATTTTATAGGTGAATATAGTGAATAGCCACGTTTCACTAGGATTGTAACTTTTCAAAACAAAAAACAAAAAGAGTTAAAAAAAAAAAAAAAATTATAAATAAAAATAAATAAATAAAAACTAGAATTTACTTAGTCAAAAAACTCATCACTAAAGGAAGACTATATTTAAGGTTATATAAAGGAAGCAATTTTCAAAAAAAAGAAAAATATTATTAAGATTTCTTAAATATTAAGGAATCATTATTAAAGCTAGAAGGTAAATAAAAGAAAGAGAGGTTATTAAAGGTTTAAGTATTGAAAAGTGGAAAAGGAGATGAATCATTATATTCTAAAGATTTTATTTAAAAAATGAATATATACATATATAAAAGAATTTGAGCCTCTTTTAAAAAAAGAATATTAGTGAAGGATTCATTCCCAAAGATTGAAGGAATAATAGTGAAGGATTCATTACAAAATATTGAAGAGGAAAATAATAATATTTTATTATAAATATTAGGAAGGGTCACTTTAAAAAAAAAGAACCCCAAAGTTATTCACAAAATGGCATCCAAAACAAAAACTAAAGGAGGGAAGATTTCCTAAAAATTATAGTATGTAAAAGTCTATGCGCTAATTGAAATCAAAGGGTCACTTTATGGAAAGGAGGTTCTCATATCTATCGATCTTACTCAAAAGAATAATTATGTTAGTATCGAATGTGCAAACCAATTAGTGATCCCCGAATCAAATATAACTAAAACAAATTCATTTCACGCAAAATGAAAAACAATACGACATAGGGAATTTACACCTAAGTATTGGGGAGTATTTCTTTGTCTCGCAATTCTATCATAAAACCTTATTTTGTGACGATAGTGATATAATTTCCGTACCGCTTCCGGGATGGAATCACTAGGGTCATTCATCCTTAATACGAAAAAGAAGTTTGACATTTTCTTACAAAAAGAAAACATAACGTTACAAGATGTCACGGTGAAACCGAATTTACTAACACCGTAAGTTGATATTAGATATCACAAGAGTAGTTCTTCCGTAAAGTAAAAGCAATAATATTTGCAAAGAGAAGTTGACAAAATCACCACTAACAAGAATGAAGAAGTTGCTCGCCTCAAGGACCACAACGAAAAGTTAATAACGCAAATTAAGAAGCTGAGAAGGACAAGAAGTCATTTGAAAAAAAAATCAGTAACAACTTGTCGAAAGAAATCATCGAAACCTTCAAATGTAGAAGTTCAAGTTGAAGAAAAACGAACATTGATCCGAAAGAATGTCACAACTCAAGAAGACAACCAAGTTGCAAAAGATGCAAACTTCGATATTGGTAGTTCGACAAGGAACATACTAAGTGAAGGTCTTCAGGAATCTACTCAATATCATCCGCCCAAAGAAAATCAAAGTCAAACCAAACAAGTCTCTATCGATATCCAAATCACAAAGAGCAAAAAACTCAACCAAACTATGTATTCAAAACAAAACAAGCCGATATTTCGAAGAATACTAATGAATCATCCCAAGTTGCCAATATCAATATCTCCACTTTAAGATTGATTTAGGATGGTCCAATCCATTCCTCGCGACAATTTGTTTGTCACTAGGAGGATCATATCAACTTGTATCGATAAGGATGATCGCCCAAGATGAGAAGATGTTCATAATAGAAAGAAATCGAGGTCTTTCATCAACAAGCTTTGAGGACAAAGCTTTTTGAGGAGGAAGGCAATGTAATGAATAAAATAAGCAGTAAATAATGATTAATTAGTTAACTAGTAATTAGGTTTAAAGGGCATGTCCGATAAGACATGACCTTTCGTAAAGAGGCACCGCCTAGGTATATAAGTTGGGGCTCATTTGTAAAACTCCATATCATTCTTCATACAAACTTATATATAATAATATTTTTATCCTCATGGATATCTTTGTATTCCAAGTGTTCTCGAGTATTTAAGCTTTAGAAGGAACTTTGTTCGTCTACCCTCCACAAATTTTCTGAGCTAGAGAACATCCGATGCTATCCAAAATCTCAACACTCCCTCTTAGCAAGGAATCTACTCTAGCAACACTTCACCACTAAAGTATCACTCGATCTCCGGCATCGGTCTCCACGTTGTTGATGCCGTTTCTGTCGCCTTCCATCCACCGCGTTGTTGCATTCTTTGCACCGCCGCTCTCCATCACTCTACCATTGTCATCGCCACATCCGTATCGCAACTCCTCTCAAATTGTTGCATCATGTCAGCCATAGCACTCATTTTCAGTGCTAATTGTTGTGACCGCAACCTCGCCTTGCCGAGAAGTAAGCAATCAAGGACACCACCCAACTACCGACAAGTCACCGTCAGCATCTCATCACCGAAGCACCCTCCTCGTTGTTGCTCCGCATTGTCCCTCTAGAGCCTCCGCATTGTTGCTACCGAAGACCGCGTAAGCACCGCCCTCCGCGTTGTTGAAGTCCCATGAGCCTCTCGCGCTCGCCGCTACCACGTTGTTGCCGCCAATCGCACTACGTTGCTCCACCATTCAACGTCCCAACTTTGCCTCTCGCTTCTCCATGAACTTCTCCGCACCCACCGACTCCAGTCATCCTACTATCACTTTAAGGCTTTCGTAGCTCATATGTGATCCAAGAATTTTGGCACCTCAAGGATCCGGCCAACCACCATTTGTAGCTACTCTACAAATCTATGTCACCCCACTCCTTTCTCTCAAGGTACATGACCACTCATGCACACATCATCTTCGTTGTCGTCGTCCCCTTTCATTGTTATTGCCTTGGACCGGAAACTTCCTTATCCTTCCTCTTAGATAAGTGATGGCAAAGTGTCCCAATTCCGCCACATTTGAAGCACCGAACCTTGGATACGTCCCTTTTCTTCTTCCCCATCAGCTCGTCCCTTAGAGGATGCTAGGGCCGCATCTTCCTCCCCGTTTTCTTATCTTGACTCCCACCGCCTGGTTCCCTCTTGCCGCCCTCCAAATCTCCTCTTGTCAAAGGATTGCCCACATGTCTCCTTCAATTTGGAGTTGTGTTTTGCCCAAGATACTTTGGACAAAGGTCTCCCCACCACGTTGATCGATTCAAAAGGGCCCTCGCCAAGAATCCATCATCCGCAGCTGCTCCCATGGAAATTAGTTGGTCTCGTATAGTCCGTACCCAAAGAGGGATCGAACTCCTCTCCCTTGCATCTAGAGATTAGAACATCCGCATCCGATTCTCGAGATGTATCTTCCGCCGGACGGAGCTACCTTAATACGGCGTGTCAAACCTCGTTTGTCGTCTTCTTTTCCTGCTAATGTGCAGACCACGTGATCTTTCACTCCATCCATTATCAAGCGCTTAGTCCGCGCCTTATTTTCATTGAACTTCTTTAGAGCATCGCCGTCGCATGGCACAACTGTGACATTCTCTCTCGTGGTCTCGATACCGTACTCCTCCGGGCAATCAAGATTCTGGGCTTCGCATCACAAAGTTAGACACACCGTCTCCAACCTATCTTGATCTCTCATCCGTACGTGGGACATTCCCCGTCAAATAGTCGAAACGTATTCTCTTCTTCTAATGTTGTTGCACTAATAGAAGACTGCATCCGGGTTTCTTGGCAATAGAAACCTTCTAGGAATTTGTTTCCGACAATCGATTTCCGGAAATCCTACGCCAATTATGTCGAATCGACCTCTACGATCACCCTCATAATTGAAACTCGATTTCTCGCAAGAAAATTTGTTGAAGGACTATTTCCATTGTCAACTTTGCTAGGCCCGTTCCCCGACCAACACCGATGCCCCACCGGAAGAAGTTCAAAGATGAGAAGCCACACTTCTAGCCCCGACAACCGGCACAGTTGTCTCTCCAACTCGAACTCGCGTCACCCTTGTGTGGTCTCAAGGCTGCCTGGGCCATGAGCCCTGGCTGTGCTTTGCATCACCCACTAGCCCGCGTCAGCTCTACGTGAGCAAATTGGCTCGCGTCCCTTCACATTGACCGCGTCCCTCCCTTCGGTGCTACGCCGCCTTCTTCCTAGATCCGTGAGCTTCAAATATCTTCCCGCAAAGAAAATTCTTCAAATTCTTGTCGATGGCTTCAACTTGATCCGCAATCGCTCTTATACTATGAAAATTTCTGAATACAAAATTACGTAAACCCTACTACAAGATCTTGATTTACTTCTCCTACTTGTGATTTAATTATACACTATAAATATCGAACAACTAGAAGCTCGGGCACATATACATCATTTACCGAAAACATAGCGCACATATGACAAAGGACACAAATGATTTTTTCCCGAAAAAACCCAATGCGGAAAAACCAATGCGCAACTCTTTGAGGGTTATATTTATTATGCATTAATCAATACATCTAGGGCAATTAAAAGAGGGTTTGCCCCACGTAGAAATTCACGGCAATTATACCTTATCACTCTGAGACAAAAAAATATGGTTGATTCAAACCCTTCGTAATTGTTGAATACTTGCCCTTCTGCCCATTGGTTCCTGCCAGCTAAGCTCAAACTTTGCATCAGCCTTCCTACCTAGCCGCACAGTGTACCGTGTCACCCCGAAGACCTTGTGCGCCCGCATCACCCGTAAGGGTTTGCCTCTCTATGTGGTCTCTCGCGTCGCCCCGGATGGGTTGCGTCCCTCCCGCCGCCTCTCGCGCCGCCCGTTACCGGACCGCTCTCCGATGTATGTATTCTCGGCCTCGGATCGAACATCCCCACGTATCCGCCCTCACTAGCACCGTGCTCACTGAAATTTCAAAGAAAACCGCTTTCCTAGAATTTCAACTTAGCCTGCGGCCGCTACTTTTCCGTGTCTTTCCTCCAATCGACCTAAGCCTTCCTTTAATACTTTTCGTTGAGAAATCAATAGTCGTGATCTAATCACTAATCAATGGCTAAGATTAGAGAAATATTGATCCACGTCACTTAGAACATTCTCACTACATGTAAATTAATTCACTTTAATTTTAGACTTAGGTTCCCCATTAAAAAATTTAATTATTTGAATAACTTTTAAGAACGTGACTTTCTCCAAACAATTGTCTGAAATCTTCATGTGTTCTAGCCCCTCCACAAAGTTTCGGAGCTAGAGCACATCCGATGCTATCCAAAACCTCAACAAGAAAATCCTCCGAAGACGACACGGCAATTGCTCGAGGACAAGCAACATCTTGGCGGAGTGACCGTAATATTCTAAGTAATAGTTCTCGTTAATTAGAATATTAATTTTTGTCAATTTTGTATTTTGCTAAAGTTTTGAATAACAAAAGGATGTGGGCTTAGGGACCCACGAATAAGACTTAATAGAATTATGGGAATTTCACATTAGCCTAAGGCAAAAATTAAGGCTCTAGTGAGAACGATGGCCCAATGAGGAGAGACCGCACAACACATGGGGACAAAGTGGTAGTCATTGGTTTGAAGAGGACACAACAGAGTCATGAGGTGGGGCCTAAGGGAACATTAGGCAGCCTAGGACAATGGAAGCAAGCGATCTCATTTTCAGTGATTCAATCATCCATTTCGAATTTGTCTTTGATGCCAGTTATTTGAGCAAGAAGCCAAGTCCGCAAATGTTGTTTAGCACATTGTGTCTTCCGAAGAAAGATCCCAACCTCGCCGTGGACTTCGAGTGCCATCCCAAGGAGGTGTCTTGCCATAGCTGATTATTTCAAGAACAGACTTCATCCACAACGCAAGCCAACTCTTTAGCAAGCAAGCAGCATCTACGTGCCAATACAGAAATGGCGTTAGTTTCTCAAAGGAAGGATCAATACGGAGCTTGGGGAGTGAGAAGAGATTTTGGAGGACTCCGTGGGAGGTTTAGAGCTTCCTAATGTAGGATTTTCCAAGCATTTTGGTGTCTCAACACTACAATTTCCAGAGGACCGAATTTATCAAAGAAATTAATGAGACAAGCCCAAGAGGCCACTGTGGTCAAGTATTTGACAAACCCTTTGCGGGTTATTGTGGGTTTTTGAGTAGAGTCTCATATTAAATCCCGGAATTTTCAGTGCTTGCTTTCTTAGCAAAGGAACTTTCAATCTCCTTCCGGTTAAAATCTTGTTATTATTCTTCAAATTCAAGAAAGAGAGAAAGTACAATTTTCAAATACCAAGAGGATGCCCCTAGCCAACAAAGTCAATGTTGGTCAAACCAACAAAAGTCTCCCAATGGAGCTCGGTCAACTAAAGTGAAACTCGACCTCTTCAAATAGTCAAAGTCAACCCAAAAATGTCAGCATTACCTCAAATAAACTCGATCAACGCAAAGAAGCCAAATCTCGATCAACGCAAAGAACCAACGCAAAGAATCAAACAGTACGTAATTCCCCATTTTTGTGCCTTCGCCTACGTGTTGTTTTTCGTAGCATCAAAAGTGCTCTAAGTCTAAAATTATGGAGTAGGCTTTAGGCACATGAATTCTAAAGAACGAGAATAAGCTTGTGGAAATTCCACTCGAATGTGTTTTATTGAAAAATTAATTATTTTAATGGGAACCCTAAGTCTAAACTTAGGGAAATTAAATAATTAAAGGGTATTAATAAAACAGAGTGTGAATCTTCTAAAAACATGGATCAAGTCAATTTATAATCTTAGTCGTTGATTGAAAATCTAATCCTACGTTGATGTCTCAACAAGAAGACTATAAAGGAAGGCTTGAGGGTCATTTACACCGAGTGAATCTAAGTGATCGATTTTGTAAAGTGAGTAGTGATCGCAGGAGAATTCGATCTAAGTGATTCCAACGTCGTGAGGGGCAAGGATAGCTTCTGTGAGAGATTTTTTCGCTGGAGAATTATTAACAGAGAAAGGAAGAAACTAATCCAATGTACTTCTCACGCAGGCTGGGATGCAGGCCACGCAGGCATCACGTAGGTGAAAAAAGAGTCCGAGATTTTGCATGCAGAATCCCGCCTTAGAAACCGAGAAATCAAGGTGTGACCGTGGTTGCCGAGAACAAAGGATCTGTGTCGTACATTGATCACTCAGGGGCCGGGTGATGTAGTGCTTAGAGAGGCCGATGCAAAATGGATCGCATAGGGATCGCGCAAAGGTAACGTTGTGACTGCCAGGCACTTCGAACAATGACCTGATAAACCGAGACTTTTTCGAAGGATTGAGTGAGGTAAAACTCATACAATCTTCGCCAATATTTCTCTCCGTGTAGGAATTTGCTGTGGTAAGTTCCTTATATCAAACACCGAAGGTCACCAAACGTATCACAACCGCACACTAGTATTTGACGTGGTTAAAACCCTCAAAGAGGGAAATAGTCCATAGCCTGAGCCAACGTGGGCTTACCTTCAGAAATGTGCAATTTATTAATACAAAAAGGGAAAATTTACATAAGTTTCTCTCATAAACGGTTACCCTATTTAACACCCCTCCATGCTCTTTAAATAGAGATCATGGACCAATCGAGTGTTAAGCCACATATCAAGTGTCGGTAATACCGAGGAGAGAGTGAACTGGTTGATCACTACATATCGTGACCGTCGAATTATAAGTTACAAAATGTACATAGTAAAGAAACACACTTTACCTAATCCTACACTAGACCAAGTTATACTTAACTATTTCCTATGTGTCTAATATCCTAACATCCCCCTAAGAACAACTTGGGATAGGATTGAAGGATAAGTGACACAAAAGGAGACTATTTCCTATGTGTCGAAAATATCCTAACATCCGTGAATCGAATAACTCGAGGTATTCGTAGATGTATTCTAATTAAGTATCGCTTAATAAGAATAAACCCTCAAATCATGCATCGGTTTTCCGTGTTGGGTTTTTCAGGACTTCGTCCTAAAAATACCCGTGTCCTATGTATATTTTTCATGCTCGATTTCATTGTTTTACAATCATATTTAATTAAGTGTAGGTCGTTGATTTACTTCAATGTTTCAAGAAGTAATCGAAATAATTTTGTAATGTAATTTTACAAAGTGAAAGGAAGTAGATTCAAATATTGCAGATGATTCCAAGATTGTTAGATCTAGGAATTTTCACATGGTATCGTAGCATGCATTGTGGAAATAGCGAAGAGCATATCCATTGGCAGACGCAAAGCCAAAGAGTCATAGGCAAGAATCGAATCCCGCAGGGATTGCGTAGTCTGAAGTTCGGAGGGATAAAGTTTTCGGGTAGATCTCTCTAAGTGAATCAATAGAGAGGTAAGATCTCCAAATCGAAATCTTGTCGAGTCAGAGGGAGCAAAGACAGCAGCCCCACAAAGAAAAGATGTGCCGGGTAAAGGCTTTTGATTTTGTCAGAAGAAAGTGTCGAAGAAGAAGCGGCATAGTGAGGGAATTCTCTCTCAAGAGATTCTAGCTGGGACTTAGTTCTCTCCAAGATTTATAAAGGATCTACGAGCTCCACAAGTAGTACAAGCATGCCTGTTGCGCAGAGGGGGAAGAAGAGGAGTAGATTCGACAGACGGATACCATGGCAACTCACGGCTTAGAGATCAAGACCGGTTAGAGGGAGCCTCCAACTACGTGATCCGGGAAGGTAAGGGATCTCGTCTCTACGGATGACCAAGCTCTTCGTGACCTGATGAGGACGAGTATGCCACGAGTGCTCATGCATCTCCACGAGGGAGATTGGGGTGACATGGAATTGTAATTCACCTTGAATCTCTACTTGGGCAGTAGTCCTTGAGGAGCTCACCTCTTGATCACAACCTTGCTACGAGTACCCTTGATTAGCAAGAGTGATGGAGGAGTCTTCTGGGCAGAGCCAAGGAGGTGATGAAGCACGTATGCAAGGACAGTGGGGCACAATCCTCCGAGCAACGCAAAGGTAGAGTAGCAATGGGGCCAGCTGCTAGGTAAAGAATAAATAAGAAGCAAGTGTATAAAGAATAAATAAGGCAGTAGGCAAAGAATGTAAAGATAGTGCATCGGTGGGACATCGCAAAGAGCTATCAAGAGGTCGGGATCTTCAAAGACCAAGGTGCATCCACCGAACGCTTGTTCAGCTTGGGTGGTTTTCAGCTGTTTCTCTCTAACGATCGAGTTGCGTTGCGTATGTAGTGTTGGGCAAAGGCAAGACAAGTAAAAGATAACGTATAAAGTATGAGAGGGAGTTGTAGTACGTATGCAATAATGCCAATGGCAAGAGTCATGGCAAAGAAGATAGCAAGGGGCCGATGGTGGGTGGACAAATTATCGTACATCACGCTACAGAGGGTGCTTCAAAGTCGAACAAGATGTAGCAAACATGTTGTTAGAGCACTTTCCTCGCTAAGAGGGAGTGTTGTTTTTTGGTAGCATCGAGTTCTCTAAGTCTCAAAATTTTATGAGAGGCTTATGCCATGTATTTTAAAGAACCTAAAAATCGTTTATAGGAAATTCCACTTAATGTGTTTTATTGAAAAAAATAATTATTTTAATGGGATCCTAAGTCTAAACTTAGGGAAATTAAATAATTAAAGGGTATTAATAAAACAGTGTGACTCTTCTAGAGAACATGGATCAAGTCAAATTATAATCTTAGTCGTTGATTGAGATCTAATCTCGATCGTTGATGTCTCAATGAGTAGACTATAAAGGAAGGCTTGAGGGTCATTTGGAAAGATACACCATGAATCTAAATGTTCGATTTTCTCAAGTGAGAAGTGCTCAAAGGCGAATTTGATCTAAGTATCTCCAACAAGAAAGGAGGGGCGTAGATAGTTTTCCAGATAGAGATTTTTCACCGAGAATCATCGGGGAGAGAGGTGTAGTGATCCGAAGAAATACTAACGCCGACATGTGGCCACGTAGAGGCAACGTACAGAGATGAGAAAGAGTCGAAGATCTTGCGTAAGAATCACTTTAAGCCGGGAATCAGGTGTGAGACCTGAGGCCGAGAACAAGAGATTCCCCCCCCGATCAAGATGTAGTGCCTAGAAAGGTCACCAGTGGACTACGCAGAGGCACAAGCAGGTTCTGGCCAGGGTCACTATCCATGACCTGATCAACCGGGATTTTTTCAATGATTGAGTGAGGTAAAAACGAATCTTTTCGCTAGTATTTTCTTCTTCAGAATCGGAATAACCTTGGAGGTATTCAGAGATGGTCTTAATTCTGTTAATCGCTTAATAAGAATAAACCCTCATATTTGTTGCAATCGTTTTCCCGCACGGGGTTTTTCTGGGACTTTCTTCCAAAATAACGGTGTCCTATGTGTATATTTTTCTTTGCTCGCCTTGTTTCAAAATCATATTTAATTAAGTGTAGGTTGCCTTAGTAATTTACTTCAATGTTTCAAGAAGTAATTTGAAATAATTTTGTAATGTATTTTACAAAGTAGATGAAGGATTCATGAGATTGTTAGATTCTAGAAATTTTCAGACCAAGCCTTCTAAACCCAAAAATCGTCCCAAATATTGAATTCAAAAAGTCAAGGCTGACCCAAAGTCAACGTTGTCAACGCCGCATTTAAAACCCTTCATCAAGCTAAAACTTCGCAACCCTTTCACACGCACGCAGGAGAGAATGTCTCCTAAGGTTGTATGAACCAATCAAATGGAGAGAGAATGTATGAGATGAGTTGATGCCCAAATGGGGTTTGAGTCTCTCCTTTTTATATCCATCAATGAGGGTGTGTGACACATCTTTTGAGGCTTGTGAGCCCGCATTAAGGCAATTCTCGTCGACCTTGACAAATTGCACATGTGTGAAAATAAATTCAAAATCCAACTTCCGTCATCCAAACAAGATGATCTTTAGATCAATCTTGCACCTCTAAAAGAGGAATCCAACAAAATATCATCTCCATCATATGAGCAACAAGGGGATGGAGTTTGGCCCTAGTTGCCAAATTTAACACTAAAGGATGGTTGAAAGGGCCAACAAAGAGGGTAAGAGGGAGAATGAAGTGCAGAGGAGGCGAGGCAGAAAAGGGCTTTGTGGGCACGGCAACAGTGTGTTTGGGTGGTCACCACACAGATAGGACCAAGGAGTGGGGTCGAGTGGCCTAGAGGCCACCGCCAAGCTTGAAAAGGCCCTAAAACCTTGACGCTAAGGGAAAAAGAGGAGGCCGAGAGGGTGGAACTCCGACGCTTGAATTTCCCGTGAGGTCCGGGAAGGGGGGCGGACGCAAGCCCTAAAAGGATGACGTTGGGCCGAAAAGGTGACACTGAGCAATGAGAGGAGTGACGTTGGGCTTGGGAGAGGCTAGATTTGGACTTAGGAGCCCAAAACTTGAAACCTCGTCTTCTCCGAAAAAATTTAACTTGCTTCATATATGAATTTTACCGCAAATTTCTCAATGACTAGCACCGCAAAATTTAGAGGCTAGATCTTACCTCAAGGGCCTAGATCTAATTCTATTTCTAGGCTCTTCCAATTGATCACACCCGCAAAAATGAAATAGAAATACCCAAACCCTAATATATAAAAAAATTTCAAACCCCAAAACCCCAAGCTAGAAAAGGATGAATAAATTATATTATGTACAAAATTAATTACAATATACAAGGCTTTTGAAATAAATTTTGAGAAACAAATCTTAGAATTTTTTTGATAAATGGTTGTGTACTTTAGAGAATAGATGCAAGCTATAGCCTTAGCGAAGTTAAATAAAACCATAAAAATATTCGAGTCCAAACAAGGTCATCCTACGTCCAGCGCTTGTGAACTTGATCCCAAGTACTAAGGAGCCCTCGCAAACACTATATATTTTCTTTCAAGGAAGTTCATATAGTTACATATATGGCGAATCAAATCACCTAAGATAGACCCAAAAATCTACCAATAGAATGCTCTTATCACCATCTTATGAAAAGAAATCCTTAAAATGTAGGCACAATATAGAAATGCATCATTCAACACATACTAATACAAATCAAGATAGACATGAACAACATGAACTGGTGTTACCACTTCAAATTGATATGTTGATGGTCGCTTTCCAATAGTCAACTGCATTAACCATTTCAAACCTACTTTTGGCTGGAACTAGCCTTCCAACCCGATAGGGCCTCGAAGATGTAAAAAGTTGAGATTTGGTGAGGGCAAAGATCAAAAAAAGATTTAAGTGTGTTTTGAATACATTTTTATGTGTGAAGGATGCAAATAAGTGGCTACCATTGGGCATGGCATTAGTATGGAAACTCACTTCACATATAAAACATCTCTCATGGACGCCGAGGCATGTGTATTCTCATCAAAACATAACATACAAACGTAGGACTAGTTGCATAAAAAGGAAGTTGGAGCATGTTTAACCATGAATTCCAAGTAATTACACACAAAGTAAATAGAAAGAATATAAATAGAGCTTGTAGGACAAACACATACAAGAATACATGATGAATCTCGGTGAGAAAGAAGTTTGCTCCAACTGCATATCACCGCATTAAAAATTACAAAAGTAGTGCTTATAGCATTACCTCCATCCAAATTCCTCTAATCCTCTCATCTCGCCATTTATAGAGGAGGACTCATACAAATGGTTTGCCACCTTGCTAGCATCGAATTCCTACCTTAGAGACCTATTTCAAATAGGATTGCATCCCTTGGAGACTTCCTAGGATATTTTCAAGCTTGGAAGAGTTTGAATACAAAAAAGGACTCTTCTTTCATTAAATAACTCAACAAATCCATTTAATAACCCTTATCAACCGCAACCAACTATTTTGTCGAGTGCATCGAGTGCCGATGTGTCATTATGCCACGTGGATGTTGAGTTGACCTCCTCCAAGTCGAATTTTACAATATTTATACAAATCAGTTAGTGAAAATTCCAAAAAATAAGCCTCAAAGATGAGTGCATATTTTCTCCAAACTCCCGATGGATGTGCAAACACTCGAAAGAGGCTTTTCAGATGGGCATGTGCTTTCGAAGAAAAACTCCTTCGTATTTCAAAATTATTTTCTATTTGATCGAATGGGCACTTGAAGTTGATCGGCGAAATTACCATGTACAAAATTTCCCAAGAGAGTTCGTAGCATTTTCATTTCATCGCCTTGCATAACCTTTGACATTTCGATCGTTGGAGGGTCTTCCTTGGGGCTAATGAGAGCCAAACACATGCTCTAATCCACCCTTGTTCCGAGATTTTTGATGAATTTTTGCCTCAAAACATTATACGCTTATTCATAGCAAAAACTCGCCTTCAAGCCCTGAGTTCGCTACGAACTTGCCTAGTTTGACAAACATTTTTTGTAATTCTTCCTTTTTTCACCTCAAAAACACTAGTAAAGTCATATACAACATAGTGTGATAGTATTAGACATAATATGGTCCAAAAATGTGTTGCTTTACTATATTTCAACATCATCATCTTGCATAAACATTTCAAGTCCCTTTTCTTCAATTCTTCTTGTACCATCTCCATCGAACCAACTAACATGCTAAGGTGTTAGCCAACTCGATACAATCGGAGTTAAGACCTGTAAACCCGAATTGAGATGGTGAACTATCCAATGGTGAGGTGGCAAAAGCGATGTGTTGTTATGCTTGATGATGTGTCCAACATGATGAGTCGGGTGTACCCCAATCATCTTTTATGATGAGTGTTCTCACTAACCAAAGACTCATTTGACATAATTTAACCATTCCAGATGATTGATGTGCTTCAAAAAGACATTTAATGCTTGAAAATCCTTAAAATTCTCTCGCCGCAAAAAACAGTTTTTAGGCAAGTTCGTAGTTTATTCCCATTGTTTTGGCTAATCGGGGATTGCCACGAATTTTGGTATTCTTGTCAAATTTCACCGTAATGACCGATTTGGCTCATGCATGAGATGTTTTTGGATTTTTCTTTGACATTGACTCCTATCACACGAATGATGACCATTAAGACCCCTCACATATGTGCATTTTAAAAATTATGAATTCAATGTGAATTCTATTCAACTCTAAATGACTCAACCTAATTAAATTAAGACCAACCAAATTTATCATGGATAAAAAAATGCACTGCAAAGTCTTTGTTATGATTAACGTTTCCCTACGGCGTAGCATTGCCAAATGTACTAAGGAATTTTCTTGGCCAATCATCCGATGACTCTTGACACAAATGACTCTCTAATTTATAGATACAACTCTCGCAAGGAAAACTGGGGTCACTAGTTGGCTTGATCATTGTCAAAGTAATCTCAATCTTCGAAAAAAATTTTGATCATCTTTTAATTCCACCGTTGAAAATATTTATTTTGAGGAATTTTCGAATTTTTCATTAAATCCCTTTTTTAACTCAAAAATAATTATTTTGAAATCCAATTTCCCTCAAAATTTTGACTTTGACTTAACCATCAAGGTCCTAGGGTCCATTTTTTCTTGAAATTTCCAATATTCCTCGTAGGAGATCTCCCAAAATTAACTTCTTGATACCCACGAATTTTTCCACTTCCAAGAATTTAATCTCTCTAGACTCTAATTTAGATTCTAATTAATTAATTTTCTTAGCTTAGGATTAATTTAATTTTTTCCCGTAAAAATTAATTAATCGACACTTGAGAGGATTTCATATTTTTTCCACTCTCAAATATTTTAGCCATGGTGTCTAAGTATGAGGGGCCATGCACTAAAATATTTTTTTACAAGATTTTTTGCATTTCAACCCTCAAAGGGGAACACTGCCCGGTATAGACCCTCAAATTACACACCCAATCCTACGACACAATATTGTTAAATCAAGGTTGTCATTGATGTCAATATGGCATTAACGAAGATGTCAATATTCTTGAGATGCCTGGTTCAAGATGATGATGTCATGCCATCAATAAAGATGTCAAATTATACAGAAGTCAAACCAGTAATGAGAGAAGCCTTAAGAATTCCTTAATGACAAAAGCCTTAAGAATTCCTTGATCTAGAGTTGCATGCACTCGATGATCTTGACCATAACCCTTGATGTCATGATGATGCCATACACTTTGATACTTCATGATGATCATGGTTGGAGATCATTTGAGGGTTGGAAGACTATTTTGGAGTTATCTTAATAATGCTGCACTATAACATATCACTGCACCATTATGTGATGACATGGATGATACACTCATTGTTGGACACTATCATGATGATGCAGATGTCCTACATGTTCCTATGATGATGAAGAAGCCAAATAATGGAAAAGACAAACAATAAGCCAAACAAAGAAACCATACTGTACTAATCATTTTCTGCATTAAATAATTCAAGGGAAGTCAAAGAAAAATGTTTTTCACCACCTTAGAGACAACCTTTCAAGATGGGACCTAGACCATTTGAAAGAATATTTTTCCCTCTTTCTAACGAGCCCTTACTTGGCTCGAAACTCCAAGTGGTTTGGGAGATATTAATTTTTCAAGTTAAGGAAATAAATCTGTCCTTGAGCCGACCTGTGCTAGCCCATTCATGTCGGCCTATCTCCAGAGTGACGTGTCTCTTCATAGGGATAAACAACTATATATATCTAGCTGCACTCATCCATTTCAGTCATAAAAAAAATTCGGTCTGAAGTTTATAATTCAGAGGCAGACAGTAAGGAGGACAGCGAAGAAGAGGACAGCAAGGAATATTCTTGAAGATAAGGACAACGAAATATCTGTTTGGGTAATTCTGTGGATATAATTACAGTGACGTTGGTGCAGTCCTATTAAAAGTGGCGTTGGTGCAGTCCTATTGCAGGTGACGTTGGTGCAACAATTTAAGGGTGCAGTCCTATTGAAAGTAGCTCGAATTACAGCTCAAGCATGAGGGCACAGCTTACTGTAAGAAGGCACAGTTTGGAGCATATTACAGTGACAGCGTGGGGGTATAGAAGGCATAGTTCGGAGCACATTACAGTGGCAGCATAAGAGGGAGCAGCTCAGACTGTTTGATAGGTTGTTTTGTGAACTGTTGTAGGCCGCAGGCCTAACCTCCTTGAACAGGTGGCAGCAGGGAGTAATTAAGGGCATGTTTGTTAGCACGGACAGTCATCTGTGGTTTAGAACTCCTATTTACAAGCTCGATACTGTGTGAAGGAAGCCACCCTATATATAGTTCAGACCCTACACAGCAACTCGCACTTCAAAGGTAATATGACAAATGTAGCATCTCGGAAATACCACTGTGGCAGAGAGACATGAGGCATTGCAGCTTGGATTGGATCAGCCAAAAGGAGCATCATTGTGGCAGCTCTGTGGTATATGAATATAGCAGCTTGGAGGTACAGTAAGAAGCCTGGATTGCAGAACTAGAAGGCTGTCTTGACATTGTTGAGCTGCTTGTTGAAAATGCTTACAGCAATCTCGAAGACATTGTAGGATTGTTGGAGTAGCTGACATTCTTGACTACTGAAGGAGCAGGCCAAAAGCAGACTTTTGAGGGGACAATTAAAGTAGTATCTTTGGAACACGCTTTGAAGCAGACTTGTAGTGAAAGCTGATCTTAGAGACATTAGTGAAGACCTCATATGCATCATCATGAGGTAACCTTGGAGAAATTGTTTGGGTACGATGAAGAGTAGTGGTGACACCTTCTACGAAGAAAAGGTTGTCATTGATGACGTAATGTGGAGACTACAATGAATACTAAGTGAAGATTGTCAGGGCTCGTTGAAGAAGATTTTGGGAGCCGTGAAGAATATCCAAAGATATTTTGACGAAGTGAAGTTGTGGGTTGGAGCCCAAGAGGTTGGAGCCTCATAGAGACAAGGTCGGTGCCTTGGAAGATAGGGTTGGAGCCCTAGAGGATAGGAGTCCTCAAGAGACAAGGTTGGAGCCTGTACCAGATATAGGGTTGGAGCCCTTGAGGTTGGTGCCTCAGAATTGACAAGGTTGGAGCCTTGGAAAGACCAAGTCGGTGCTTGGCACAATAAGGTTGGAGCAGAAGTCCGTCGGTGTATGGAAATAAAAAATTGGAGCACAAGAAGTTGAAGATTGGTGTCTTCATACAAGGTTTCTAGGGTTAGGCCCTACATATATTGTATGATTTATTGTAAAGAAGAAATTAATAAAAGCATTTGTTATTATTGTGTTGTCGTTCTAAATATAGGAAATCTAAGCGGTAAAAATAACGATTTGAAAAGAAATGCGATTCACCCTCCTCTAGAGTATTTCCAACAATTGGTATCGAGACGATACCTTATCATAGCCTAATAACGAAAATTATTTATGAAACACAAATGGCAAAGCCAAGGAAGAAAGTCTCCAATCCTCCTAAAGATGTTTCTTCCTCAACCATTGAAATTGAAGTAAATCAATTTGCGAAGGCTCCATTATTCAATGGAAATTTTGATATATGGGTGGCAAGAATGAGGAATTTCTTGAAGACTCAAGGAATTGAAGTTTGGAAATTAGTGATTACTAATGACACGATGGACGAAGAATCCAAGGAGTACAATACAAGAGCAATGAAGGCAATTTTGAATGGGTTACCAAATTCTGTGAAGGTCAATTTCGAAAAATGTTTGTCAGCAAAAGTCGTATGGGACAAACTTCATGATCTTTACTCAAAAGGAGCGTTGACAATGATCTCTAGTCAAGAAGATGATGGAAAACAAGAAAGAAGTCCAGAATTCGTCAAGGAAGCTGAAGATAAGAGAGATGACAACAAGGCTAAAGAAGACCTAGAAGATGAAGAGAACAAAGAAGACTTTGAAGAAGATCTCTTGAATAAACTTGTGGCTTCCATGGAAGAGATTAACAGTTTGAAAAATGAAAATGAAGAACTTAAGAAGAAAGCGCAAGATGGTAACCAAGACAAGACAAGGAAGGAAGTTGACTTTGTCAAGCTTCAAGTACAAGAAAGAGATGAGGAGCTCGCCAAACTTAAAGAGGAATTTCATCAAAATAAAAGAAAGCATCATGAAGAAGTCATATCTATAACAAATCAATTGGATAAGGCAAAGAAAAGGGAAGAAACTTTGTCAAGCCACCTTGAACAAAGAATTAAGAGCTTGAACAATCTTGAAGCGGAGATTGGTCAATACAAGGAAGAGGTCTCCTCTCTTAGATCTCAACTAGAAGAAGCAAGGAAACAAGCGCAAGGAGCTGAGAAGGTGATGGAAACTTTGGCATTCATTGAAGGACAAGTTAATGAAGTAGAAAAGGAGAGAACCACCATGATATGCCAACTAGACGAAAAGGATGAAGAAATCTTGAAACTAAAATCAGACATCAATCTTCTCAAGGCTGAAACATGTGAAGCTACAAGAATAAAAGAAGAATTGGAGAGTAGTCTAGCAAAGGAGAATGAAGAAGCCTTCATAATGAAATCAAATATCATCTCCCTTAAAATAAAAGCACATGAAGCAACAAGGATGATGGAAGAAATGAAGAAGAAACTACTTATGAAAGATGAAGATTGTGAAAAGTTGAAAGGAGAAATTGTCTTTCTTGAAAAGGAAGTTGAATTGCTGAAAAAAGCCTTGAAAAGCTCTCAAACCCTAGATGACATCCTAAGTCAGTAGATGTCTCCCCTTGATAAATCAGGTCTTGGCTATGTAGGTGAACCTTCAAGTAATGCAAACCCTAATTCTTCAAACAATAAGGATGTGGAGACGCTTGGAAGAAATGTTGATGCCCCCAGTTCCAACAAAGAAAAGGAGAAGATTCAAAGTGACATTGGAAGAAACCCCACTCCAAGAAGATATGTAGATGGTGTCAAGAATGCAAGAGGCGATAAATTTGATCAAAGAATCCCAAGACAGAATGACTTTGGAAGTGCATCAAGGCAATCTCCATCCTCCAAGTAACAAAGTATATTTTTTGGTTATTGTTATTCTTGTACAAATTTCAGACACATGGCAAAGGATTGTAGGGCATACCACAAGGACAAATATAATGGTCCCCATCAATCTCCTAGAAGCAATTTTGCAAGAAGAAGTCATGATTTCTTATTCATGAACAAGATAGAGTGCTTCAATTGCCATAACATTGGACATATGGCACGTGATTGTAACTTGACATGGGCCCCTGCACAAGCTAGAACTATGCCAGAGAAGAAGGTTACACAAGTATGGAGAAGGAAGCAAATTTGATCCGAAAGTCTCTTAGATACTCAAGCCAACAACACATGTTGTTGACTTGATAAGTCATCCTTGATATTCCAGGTATTTGATGATGAGACTTTGCCTGAAAGGAGACCATGCATACAGTTAAGGGGAGCTTTGTGTTTCTTGGGTATTCTTGCAGAAAGTGATCCGTGAATGGGCCTTATGAAATCCTTGATGAGTTATACATGGACAATCTTGATAAATCATCTCTTGGAAGTAACTCCATTGAAGAAAAACTTGATATTATGATGATGCCTTCTACTTGATCACACAAGGCGAGCAATCCTTCATGAGCTAAAGGAATTTGTGCAGACAGGGGGAGATGGTTCATCACATGAAGAAATGTAAACACATCTATCATGAACCACATTGCTAGGAAGAACACCATGACGAGGGGAGCAGCATGAAGCAGGATGATAGGGGGAGTTCTTGGGCACCCTGTTTGCCATTGATGTCAAAGGGGGAGAGAATATTGGAAGGGCAAGAATATTGCCATCAATGACAAAGGGGGAGATTGTTAATCAAGGTTGTCATTGATGTCAATATGGCATTAATGAAGATGTCAATATTCTTGAGATGCCTGGTTCAAGATGATGATGTCATGCCATCAATAAAGATGTCAAATTATAAAGAAGTCAAACTAGTAATGACAGAAGCCTTAAGAATTCCTTAATGACAGAAGCCTTAAGAATTCCTTGATCTAAAGTTGCATGCACTCGATGATCTTGACCATAACCCTTGATGTCATGATGATGCCATACACTTTGATACTTCATGATGATCATGGTTGGAGATCATTTGAGGGTTGGAAGACTATTTTGGAGTTATCTTAATAATGTTGCACTATAACATATCATTGTACCATTATGTGATGACATGGATGATACACTCATTGTTGGACACTATCACGATGATGCAGATGTCCTACATGTTCCTATGATGATGAAGAAGCCAAATAATGGAGAAGACAAACAATAAGCCAAACTAAGAAACCATACTGTACTAATCATTTTCTGCACTAAATAATTCAAGGGCAGCCAAAGAAAAATGTTTTTCACCACCTTAGAGCCAACCTTTCAAGATGGGACCTAGACCATCTGAAAGAATATTTTTCCCTCTTTCTAACAAGCCCTTACTTGGCCCGAAACTCCAAGTGGTTTGGGAGATATTAATTTTTCAAGTTAAGGAAATAAATCTGTCCTTGAGCCGACCTGTGCTAGCCCATTCATGTCGGCCTATCTCCAGAGTGACGTGTCTCTTCATAGGGATAAACAACTATATATATATATATAGCTGCGCTCATCCATTTCAGTCATAAAAAAATTTCGGTCTGAAATTTATAATTTAGAGGCAGATAGTAAGGAGGACAGCGAAGAAGAGGACAACAAGAAATATTCTTGAAGATAAGGACAACGAAATATCTGTTTGGGTAATTCTGTGGATATAATTACAGTGACATTGGTGCAGTCCTATTAAAAGTGGCGTTGGTGCAGTCCTATTGCAAGTGACGTTGATGCAACAATTTAAGGGTGCAGTCCTATTGAAAGTAGCTCAAATTATAGCTCAAGCATGAGGGCACAGCTTACTGTAAGAAGGCACAGTTTGGAGCACATTACAGTGACAGCGCAGGGTTATAGAAGTCATAGTTCGGAGCACATTACAGTGGCAGCATAAGAGGGAGCAGCTCAGACTGTTTGATAGGCTGTTTTGTGAACTGTTGTAGGCCGCAGGCCTAACCTCCTTGAACAGGTGGCGGCAGGGAGTAATTAAGGGCTGGTTTGTGAGCACGGACAGTCATTTGTGGTTTAGAACTCCTATTTACAAGCTCGATACTGTGTGAAGGAAGCCACCCTATATATAATTCAGACCCTACACAGCAACTCGCACTTCAGAGGTAGTATGATAGATGTAGTATCTCAGAAATACCACCGTGGCAGAGATACATGAGGCATTGCAGCTCGGATTGGATCAGCCAAAAGGAGCATCATTGTGGCAGCTCTGTGGTATATGAATATAGCAGCTTTGAGGTACAGTAAGAAGCCTGGATTGCAGAACTAGAAGGTTGTCTTGACATTGTTGAGCTGCTTGTCGAAAATGCTTACAGCAATCTCGAAGACATTGTAGGATTGTTGGAGTCACTGACATTCTTGACCACTGAAGGAGCAGGCCAAAAGCAGACTTTTGAGGGGACAATTAAAGCAGTATCTTTGGAACACGCTTTGAAGCAAACTTCTAGTGGAAGCTGATCTTAGAGACATTAGTGAAGACCTCATATGCATTGATGATGTCATCATGAGGTAACCTTGGAGAAATTGTTTGGGTACGATGAAGAGCAGCGGTGACACCTTCTACGAAGAAAAGGTTGTCATTGATGACGTAATGTGGAGACTACAATGAAGACTAAGTGAAGATTGTCAGGGCTCGTTGAAGAAGATTTTGGGAGCTGTGAAGAATAACCAAAGATATTTTGACAAAGTGAAGTTGTGGGTTGGAGCCCAAGAGGTTGAAGCCTCAAAGAGACAAGGTCGGTGCCTTGGAAGATAGGGTTGGAGCCCTAGAGGATAGGAGTCATCAAGAGACGACCAGGTTGGAGCCTGTACCAGATATAGGGTTGGAGCCCTTGAAGTTGGTGCCTCAGAATTGACAAGGTTGGAGCCTTGGTAAGACCAAGTCAGTGCTTGGCACAATAAAGGTTGGAGCCTTGGAAGTCCAAGTCGGTGCTTGGCAAATACAGGTTGGAGCCTGGGAGATTGAAGATTGGTGTCTTCATCTAGGGTTGGAGCCCTACATATATTGTACTTGATTTATTGTAAAGAAGAAATTAATAAAAGTATTGGTGAAATGAAGCAGGAGGTTGGAGCCTCATAGAGACAAGGTTGGTGCCTTGGAAGATAAGGTTGGAGCCCTATAGGATAGGAGTCCTCAAGAGACTAGGTTGGAGCCTATACTAGATATAGGGTTGGAGCCCTTGAGGTTGGTGCCTTAGAATTGACAAGGTTGGAGCCTTGGAAGTCCAAGTCGGTGCTTGGAAAATACAAGTTGGAGCCTGGGAAATTGAAGATTGGTGTCTTCATCGAGGGTTGGAGCCCTACATATATTGTACTTGATTTATTGTAAATAAGAAATTAAGAAAAGCTTTTATTCTTATTTTTCATATTGTGTTCTAAATATAAGTGATATAATTGGTAAAAATAACAATTGGAAAGAAATACTGATTCACCCCTCTCTCAGTGTTTCCAACAGGGAGCATTGAAGACATTGGCCTCAAGTAGGTGTAGGTATAGCTCGTGAATTTCCTCCACACTATTTTGGTTATAATCCACATGCATATTCATATCCTAATTCTCATCAGCACTGGAAGTATGGAAATCAGTATCAGCATGGGCAACCTCCCCAACCATGGCAACAAGGTTGGAAAGGCCCAACTCATTCTCCATATTCCTACCAGCCACCTATGCAACCATACCCATCTACACATGTACCTTATCCAATGCCTCAACTTCTGAGTCAAACTACCCCATTACCTTTACGTCCACCCTTCCGACCTCCTCAATTGCCTACTCAACCCACACCCAATCCTAATAATAATAATAATAAGGCAGTACAAATGATTCATGTAACAAACCCGCCTTTTCCATTCGAATACTAGTCTATTCCAGTTGGAGTTCATGATATTCAATTAAGATCATGAAGGACTGTAATACCGGAAACTCAAAAACAACCTATGGTGATTGTTGAAGAGAAAGGGGAAGAGGAAACTCTTAACCAATCTCTGAAAATTGTCACTAAGCATCCCTTACCCTCTGATTCCTTGCCATCTTCTTCCAACCAGCATCCCTTCCCAGAGAGGCTAGTAACAGAAAGAAGGGAGATTGTTTCTGAGACTCATTTGGCATCGGAACTACGAAATATTTTTATTAAGATACATTTTCTCCAAGCCATTAAAGAGATCCCCATTTGTACCAAGATTATTAGGGAACTTTGTCTCAAGAAATGCGGGAGGAAGAGATTGGAACCCCAAAATATTCAATTTTTTGGTAGGGCAGCAGAGTTAATGACGGCATGTGTGTCTGTGGAAAAATATACTGATCCTAGAAACCCTGTTGTCACAATTCAGATTGGTAATGTCCTTGTCTCTAGTGTTCTTATAGACCTAGGGGCAACCATTAATGTAATGACTAAGCAAACCATGGATCAACTTCGGTTATCTCATCTTTGCCCTACTCCCACTATGCTTGAATTAGTAGATAGATCCAAAATTAAGCATGAAGGAGTATTGGACGATGTGATCATCTCATTGGATTCTTGGGAATATCCTGTTGATTTCATTGTGATTCAGCCAAAGAAACCAGTAGGAGGAAATCCCTTGATCTTGGGTCGACCATCACTTGCTACAGTCGATGCATATATTGGATGTCGTTCCAGAGATATGTATATTTCACATGGAGATTCTAGGAAGAAAGTTACCTTATACCCCCCTGCTAGATCCATTCAGGATCTCCGAGCCACTTTATGGTTGGACCAAATCAGTGATGAGGAGACTCAGTATATTTCTCTTATTCATCATTATATTGGGTCTTCACAAGAAGATGAAATTCAAGATTTCCTGAACAATCTAGACACCATGCCTAACTTCGAGCCTTTGATCCAGATTTTTAGCCTAGATTTTCAAGAAAACCATGATTCTCATTCTTCTATATCGTTGTCTTTGACCACTCCTTTGAGTACTCCGGAGCCTGATACTATTCTTGTTGAGATTAGTCCTGGTAAATATTTGAATATCAGTTCAGATTTAGACCCATCTCAGCAAGAATAGCTCGTGAATTTGTTGCAAAACCATCTTAGTGCATTTGCTTGGGGCTATGAAGACATGAAGGGTATCCCTCCTGAAAATTGTACACATCATATCTATATTCAGGAAGGAACCCAACCTGTCTGGAAACACCAAAGACGAATGAATCTAGCTCTAAGAGATGTCGTAAAAGAAGAGATACAAAAGCTTTTAGATGTTGGTTTTATCTATCCTATTTCTGATAGTCAGTGGGTCTCTCCATTAGTACTAGTGCCTAAGAAAGATGGAAGGTGGCGTATTTGTATTGATTATCGTGAATTAAACAAAGCCACTCTTAAATATTACTTCCCTCTTCCTTTCATTGACCAAGTGCTTGATACCCTTGCAGGAAAGAAATATTTCTCCTTTTTGGATGGTTTCAGTGGCTATAACTAGAAACAGATTGCACCCGAAGATCATGATAAAACTACTTTTACATGCCCATGTTTTGTGCGGATTAATCCATCTTGCGGACAAGATCGATCTCCCTAGTATCGAAAGGTAATCTAGCAACAAACAGCCAAATAAACCTATCTTTATCTAAACATATGCGATTTACATAAGAATACTATAAAGGTGTTAAGAACTTACCATAGATCCAAAGCTTGTTAGAAGTTGTTGTCCCTCGTGCACTTGAAGGAGTTATCCTCGCAAACCTGCAGTCATGAACAAGAAAACATTAAATAGCACCTGTATAGTAAACATCATAAATCATGCTTATCATGGTGATCAAGGAATCCATGAAATAAACAGTTAACTAACAGCTTATTGAGAAAAATGAATTCATTTGTATTAACTTTGAAAGAAGGAAAACCTTACAACCTTAGCCTTGATGTTGAACAGGCCTTCCCGGGGTCCAAAGCAAGAATCTCCTCTACTCTGACAAGCCTTGCACTCTTCCAACCGAGATAGATAGAGGTATGTGATCTCTCCTCACAAAAATCTCAGTTAAATGAGTCTGAATCCCAACAGCACTTAACCTCAAATAATTCTAAAGCTTGAACTCCCTTTGAGGCTACCCAATGCCTCCTTTTATAGTGGAAAAGAAGAGGTTTCAGTTCCAGCTATGAAGGGATAGAATCCTCCTTCAAAGGGATAAGCTCCTCACATCAAGGGATTAGCTCCATAAGGTAAGGGATACATGAACCTCAAAAGAGTGGTTCTGCCACCGCAAGATTCTTTCTAGAGGCTTCTAGAATTTACTGAAAGTGAGATTTTTTGAGTTTACTTGCGCCTTTTTAATCTTTATAGGGGTATGCACCCATAACATAGATAAATTTTGTTTAGGTACATAGGAGTCATGAACATTAGGTGCCGGACCATAGGCAAGATAAAGAGAAAGCGCGATACCAGAGTTAAGGAGATTTTTAAAAACTTTTCTCTTATTTTCAAGGCTTGACATGAGGAACTGATATGTTAGACTTGCAAAGGAGGAAGTATGAGTGATAATGAGTTCATACACATAGCAGAATGTTAGGATGACAATTTTTAGTGCAACAGATTGCCCCCTAAAGTGAAAATTCTGGAATAGATGAAGCTGAAGTCTGTCATATATAAAGAGTGTAGTACTTTATCATTTCAAGGATCATCCTGTGGACACCCCAGTCGGAACCTGTAAAAACATTCAATGAAAAATATATATGTGTACATATCATCGTTGAGGTAGGCATTCCCATACTCAGATCAAAACTAACTAGAAACTGATTCAAACTGTTCTGATACAGGAATGATTTTGAATACATCAACAGTATAGACATGTGTAGACACAGTATGGACACAAACATTTGTTTATGAATAGTCCACTGTATGAATAACAAAATTCCTCGTAGCTTGGATGGTAGAAACTAGATCCAGGGTATTTATTTCCACATCTCGAACTAGTACGATTCTATCCATGTGAATGAATGTGTCGAAGTCGAACATGGTAGAAACCACTTGATTACCAGTCAATGATGTAAACTGTTAACAAGTGTGAGAGTAACCACCAGTAATTTCAATGGCTCTCAAAGTACTCAGTACAATCCATGAAATGTGAATGAATGAGCAGAAGTCGAACATGTCACGGAATCATTCGATCGAAGGTCAATGATGCAACCTATCGTCGAAGGCGAGAAACCTGCCATTGAGGCATGCAGATTTCAAGGTACTGATAATTTCTAGATCAACTTCCTAGATAATGAGCTGTCGTTGATAGAAAGTGATCTGTCTTAAGAAATCCCACAACAGGAAATCATAGATCAAGTTTTGAAGAAATATATTGGCAAGGACTGACTCAGGGATGGTCAAAATGGATGACAGATATTTTGCAAATGAATGGTTTATTTGAATTGTCCTCTTGAACACATAACGACACTGCATATGGCTTGGTGACAATTGACCCAGAGCTAATACCCAGAAACCGGATGAAGAATTTCAATGTGGTTTGATTAACTGTTAGGTGAAGGATTTCCCAACCCAGGTGAACAAAAAGTGTTGTGTTCAAGAGTGGTTAACTAGATTTTCGAAAAATCAAAATACAACAAACAAGTCCATTTTTCTCTCTTTTCCCCCACCATTTCTGGCAAGTACCTCTTTATTTTTGACAAGCTTGAGGAGGATAACATTTGCTTGTTTATAAGCTCATCCTTCAGATGAGTCCAACTTAGTTTAAGATTTGAACCCTAAGAAATAGTGGTTTGTTCCTGTTTAAAATTGAATAGGTCCTTTACTATTACATTTTAACGAGTCCAGTATAGGAGAAACTCAGTGTTTTTCAATTTTAGGGAGTCGGAAGAAAAACTTAAGAAAACTCAGTGGGTGTACTTTTTCGTAGATTTAGTCTCTCAAGCCTGAAAAAGGATAAAGTAATGCGGGAGAGAACTCTATTGACTGTAATTAGTCAACGTATACCTTTTTCATAAATAGTCCATTTCAGTCCGTAAAAGGGGTAAAATTATACTGAAAGGATGATGATTCATTTATTTTAACGAGTTCGAATAATCAAGTGCTCGGCAATATTTTCAATTTTCGAGAGTCTGAAAAGAGCTTAAAAGAGGACTCCAAGATTTCGCTTTTTCGTAAATTTTTGAAAGAGTCCGAAAAATTGATAAAAGTATGCTCTTTGTTGAAAAACGATCAATTCTCCTAAAAAATCCAATTTCTGCACAAAAACTTGAAACATTACACATACCTGTTTAAGATAAATAAAAATGTTTTCAAAAATAACCTTTTTAAAGTGAAAAATAAACAAATTAAAAATTCATTTATTCGAAAAAACTTATAAAAAGGAATTTTCTAACTTCATTTTTACCATTTGAGTTTAGAGTGAAAAGTAAAAGATTTTGGGTAAAAAAATTCTTGTGAGATTCTGGAAAATCCGTCTGATGAAATCGAGAACGGTCAGCTCGAGGTAATCCACGACCTCCTAATATTTCATTTCATCTGTTTACATTTCATTTTGAGGCTTTAGATTTCGTTTTTAAGAGAAAAATATGTTTAAGAAATCACCCGCGAGGGTCCGCAGGTGAAGCACGTAGGCCCTGCGGACCCTGACTTTTTCTTACATAGGAAAAATTCATGGTTCAGCACTTGTCTCACAGCGCCTGTGCATTCCTACGCACTGTGTATGAGAACAAAGTGCGGACCCCGCGCAATTAAATTTCAAACTTAAATTTCTTTATTCTGCCCAAAAATTTTCAAATTAGATTATTCTAATATATATTTTATGCATTGTAGGATATACAAGATGGTAATTTGGAGATAACGTGAGCATGAAGACATAGATGACACCGCAATGCTTCATTTGCCTACAATGCAGGCATTAAGAGCATGTGGTTTGTATAAATTCTAGGCCATTCAGGGCATGAGGGCATAGGTAGACCTCCTAATGTGGCTGGTGAACAGGTGGAACATACAGGACCAGTGTTCCATTATTGGCGGCCACCGGCTCAAAATTGAGCTGGAGGATATCTATTTTTTGACTGGTTTGTCCAAGAGGGGCGAAAAAATTTCTCTATTTGGGAGTAGGCCAGGTGGCTAGTCTGTCGCTAGTCTTCGACAGGAGTTTTGTAATGATCAAGCAGACCCTCGGGACAAACGGATTGACATAAAAACTATTATCCATCCCTAGCTAAAGGTTATTGCATTTACTGTCACCAGACTATGTGGGAGCACAGCATTGCATTGGCTACCAGTTCCCAGATGCGCATTGCTGTAGACTGTTTTCGAGGCACCATTTTCAACTGGTGCAAAGCTGTGTTGGCCAATGTAAAATTCCAACTAACCAGAGAAAAGAACTGAAAGCTAAATAACTTTGGATATGGATCCATTGTAGTCACCTTTGCTCTAGAGAGGATCCCCATGTTAGCTCTGTAGAACATTCCTGTTGATGCTGGACAACCTCGAGAACCTAGGATGGTTCGTTGGGTTGCATTGATGGCCCGTCATGCTATTGAGGGCATCGAGGTTGCTCGATTTCCTTCTACATATTTTCGTTGGCTGGAACGCCAAATTTTTGTTATAGAGGACTTTCCATATGCCAGGATAGATTTCCGCAGCGACCGAGAGATGGCTCTCCCAACAGGGGAACAGTGGGATGAAACAGGTATAAAATCATTTTCAACAATTTCTAAGTTCTAATTTTATTTTATTTTGATCGTCTTGAAACTAATAACCAAAAGTTTTAAATTCAGATGTGGGCCCACGGTGACCAGCCCATCTCCAGCCTTATGAGAGGAGGCATCCAGCTGCCGCAGCACTAGCCCCAGCGGGCCAATCAGTAGATATTATGTCTGATTTAGAGCATCACCTAGAGCGCCTGACTCTAGACATTCCAGAGACCGACATAGATGATATCCCGCTCAGATTACAGAGATATGTGATTGGTGTCCCAAGACCTTTTTGGAGGTTCCTATGCAGGGTGGCTGGGGCAGTGGTCTCTTATTGTGATCATCATCAGTGATAGGATGATTGTGTCATAGACTCATATTTTTGACCTTTTTTATTATCATTTTTGCCGATCATAAGGTGTTTCCAACCTATGATCGAAGACGATGTATATTTTTTAAAACAATTCTATACTATAATATATCACTATTTACCGGCTATCTGTATACATGTTATTGAATGTTGTTTAATTTACTGTTTTGATTATTTCAAATGTCAATTTATCATACTAGAAGAAACTGCATCTGCTAATGTATTTAAATGCCTTGGAATATGTTGATATTCGATATAATCAAATTCATGTTCCAAGAGATGAACTCTTAAAAATATCTGTAATAACACTGGATTTCTAATGGCATAAACCCTGTTAAGCTGTAATACAATAAGTTCAGAATCCAACCTAACATTCAAACTCTGAATTCCAAACAATATGGATTCAGATAATAACTCAATCACTGCGCTATACTCTGCAATGTTATTCGTTGTTTGACCGAGGCTTACCCCATGCATGGATACTAACTCGTCAGAGGGTGAATAGATAACCCAAGCTGCGGAAGAAATGTTCTGTGTACTATGACAAGCACCATCAGCAAAACCAATGTACGTTTGAAGAGACGTTGACATCTGCAATATCAAGAGTAAAACTCAGATAAGCAGGAATAGTGATAAAAACACACTCTAAACTACGCACACTTTCCTAATCTAAGACACACCAACAGTACAGAAATATAATCTAATAAATCTCCACACCAAATTTAAGCATAATATCTCTTCAGATAAAGTCCATTTCTGGGTTTATCTAAAGGGACACCGTTGAAATCTATCAGCTCATAGGCCCCTTTTGCTAGCTTTCGCTTAACAATGAAAGGACCATGCCACATCGGCACAAATTTTCCAGCTCCTAGCTTATCGTTGGCTTGATTGTACACTAAGACTAGGTATCCTTCTGAAAAATTACGAGGGGTGACGCTTCTATCATACTGAGCTTTTATTAGTTTAACATGAGCCTCGTTTTCTGTTGCAGCATTTCGTCGATTCTCATCTAGCTAAGCCAAGTACAAAAAACATTTCTCCTCTTCAGACGTAGCTCGGAGTAATTCTATGGCTAATTTCAATGATGGAATTTCGCATTCAATCAGCAACACAGCTTCCAAACCGTAAACCAGTTGAAAGGGAGTGAAACCATTTGATGTTTTCACTAAGGTCCGATATGCCCAAAGTGCTGAAAATAACATGGAATGCCAATTCGACTTATGAATACCAATAATTTGTCTGATCATAGTGACTAAAATTTTATTAATAGCTTCAACCAGACCATTAGTCGAATAATATGGAGTGGAACTATCGTGGCGTAGGCCAAGTTGATCTGTCAGTTCAGTCATCATGATATTTTGAAAATGACTTCCATGATCTGTAATAATGGCTTGAGGAACACCGAATCTAGAAATTATATGATTGAATATGAAAGTTGCAGCAGTCTTTCTATCTACCAAAAATGTAGGCATCGCCTTGGCCCACTTAGTAAAATAATCTACTTCTCAGATAATATACGCATGCCCCCCGGCCGAGTGAGGGTTACATGTAATAAAGTCGATACCCCACTTTGCGAAAGGACCAACAGCAATTATAGGGTGAAGAGGAGCAGGTGGCGCACGCATTTTACGATCAAAGACTTGACAATTGTGGCATTTCCGGATTGCATAGATACAATATTTAAATAACGACGGCTAGAAATAACTAGCGCGCAATATCTTTTGGGCTATGAATACCCAGACATATGACCGCCACATGCTCCTGAATGGTAGTCATTTAAAACCTTCTTAGCTTCTTCATGAGTAAGACAGCGTCGGAAAACAGAATCCGCTCCACAACGATAGAGTGTATCACCAATAATATTGTATTGTTGGGATTGGAAACGTATTTTCTGTCGCTAAGATCGTGAGATTTCATGCCGAAAATATTGGGTTTGGAGATAAACAATAATATCCCCATACCAAGGATTCAGAGTACTGATAAGAAACAAGGATTCGTATGCAATGGGATGCTTCGCCACAGTTTTAGTATCAGTAGAGGGGAAATCACACATCAGTTCGGCAAAAACCAAATATTTCTTTGCCTTTGATTTTTCAAATTCCAAGTCAAATTCCTGTAGGATAACTACCATTTGGAATACTTTCCCCCTAGCAATTTTTTCGTTAAAATTTACATCATAGGGTTATAGATAGAAATTACTGTAGTTTTGAGTAATAATATGTAGTGTCTAAATCTTTGGACAACTTGAATAGCTGCCAAGGCCAATTTCTCCACATGTGTGTATTTGAGTTCAGTCGGATGCAGATTTCGACTAACATAGTAAATCACATGTTCATTGTTGAATTCATCTTCCTGAACTAAAACCATCCCAATGGTGGAATGAGAGGCGGCGAGATACAAAAAATAGTCCCGGTTGTAATTGGGAGGATGCAATAACGATGCATGGGTCAATGCATGTTTAATTACATCAAAATATCGGTTAGCGATCTCATCCCAAAAGAATGGAACATCTTGTTTTGACAACCTGGTAAAACCCTTTGTTAGCTCGGTGTAGTTAGGAATGAACCGACGTAAAAATTTTGCTTTCCCCTGCAAAATTTGGAGTTGGTGCAGAGTCGAAGGGGGAGGCAGATTAACAATAGCTTCGACCTTTGACGGATCAACGCGAATGCCTTCCTTTGAAACAATAAATCCCAGTAAGCAACCCGATTCTACACAGAAAACACATTTGTGTGGATTCAGCCGAATTCGATAATGCCTACACCTTATAAAGATAGCTCGTAAATGAGTGATATGGTCGACCCTACATGATGAATGAGTAGGTAAATCATCGAGATAAGGCTGCACAATGTGCTTAATGTCATAAAATGCATAAGACATAGCCCTTTGAAAAGTTTCCCCAGCGTTCTTTAATCCAAAAGGTAGTTTGCAATAAGAAAATGTCCCCCATGGGCAAATGAAATATTTTTTTGGCTGATCAGCAGGCAGTATGTTTATTTGATTGTAACCAGAAAAACCATCCATACAGGAGAACATTTCACTATCACCACATCATCAATTATTTGATCGATATAGGGGGTTGGATAATTGTCTTTAGGAGAAGCTTGATTAATATCCCTATAATCGATACATACTCTTATCGTTCCTTGTTTTTTGTTAACATGAAAAATATTCGATACCCAATCGGTTAAAGGAATTGGATAAATGAAACCTGCATGAAGTAATTTCTCAACTTCGGCTTTGATAGCAGCAGCTTTTCTCAGATGTATTTGACGTAAACGTTGACGGATAGGTTTAGCATCTGGGTAAGTCTTGATTTCATGTATGGCAATTGACGGATCGATTCCTGGCATTTCTTCATATGACCAGGCAAACACGTCACAGAATTCTTGAAATAGGGCTTTATAAGTTTGAATTTCATCTTCCGTATAGCAAGCACCTATATGAATGTTTTCAATTATTCCTGGCTTTACTGAAATGTCAATTGGAATCGTTCGAGAGATATTTTCCAAATTTAACTCAGAATCAATATTTTTCAATGGATTCTGCAGTTCTTTGACATATTTAGGAGTAAAAATAGAAGCGAAATCATCTTCAAAATGATCTAGGCCAGGTAAAAACGAAGATCATTGATGTAGATGTTCCCATGGTAAATCGTCAACAGAAAAAAGTTCACGAATATGCTCATCAGTATGAACAAGATCAGGAAATTTGATTGTGGCCGAACTAGATATAGAAAGTGATTCCTCATGGATCCCATTCATTGGATAAATTTCGATTGAAGAAGGGTCGGAAAGTGACTGTACAGCCTGATATACAATTTCAAATGGACTCAAAGGCATCATGCCATCAATTGAATCTAACTCGGAGTCGGAAGGTACGATCCAAGGATCATAAAACATAATATTATTTGATGAAATCATATGAATAGTTGCGATATAAGGTGATACATTAGGAGGAGGAAATGAAAAAGTTCCTAGTAAACCAGAATCTTTAATAAAACCTAATCCAACATCCTTGTAAGGGATAGCCGCTTTACCGATGTGCTGGATTGTTTATGTAGAGGCTGGATCGGAAGAAAAATAAGTTAACTGATCTATTATAACGATCCTTCCTTGATGTGGAAATTTTATAAGCCGAAAGACCGAAGAAACAATAGCAGTCATAGAATAAGACCAACTATGACCCTGGAGAAGGTTGTAATCTAGAGGGGCATCAACCACTTCCACATCTAGATTTACGGTTTTACCTTCGACCCCTATGGGTAAATCCTACAAAATACCAAAAGGATGGAAACCTCGGCCATCAAAAGCCTTTAGAATTATCGGAGACTGATTGAGCGTAGGAGAACCAAGTGATTTCCAACACTGGATCGACATAATACACTTTGAAGCTCCCTCATCAATCACAGTCCGAAAGATCGGTCTATTTTTTACTAATACTGGAATTTGGAAGGCCATTTGGTGAGGTAGGTGAGGTGTACTATTCTCTAAATCGAAGATTATTAGGTTCGATTCTTGAATATTGACAGGTCCTATGGCAGACACAAGTAATTTACACTGTGCTGGGCATGATTGCAGCGCTTCCAAAGCCGACATTGCTGAAGGGGAAATAGCTAAGTCCTCAACAATGTTGTAATTCTGAGCAGCTCTCGCATGTGGATTGAAAGCTGATTTACGAAGAACACCTTTAGCAGACAGTTTGATTACTAAGCCTGGATTGGGTTTCTTGATCTGTAGCGAACCAGAAATAGGAGGAGGTGTAGTTGATGTGTTTGCACTAGAAGATTCTGCTTCTCTACCATCAACAGGATTCTTAGTACCATAATCTTACGATCGCATCGCAATCCTGACGTGATACATCATCAGAATATGTTCTTCTGAGGCATTCGAGGTAGAACAAATCATCTTACTATATTGAGTGGGAAAAGGATCCTTCAAGACAGCAGGTTGTTGTGAAACTTTAACGAATTTCGAAACCTCTACTCGATGTGTACATTCCTTAGTAAAATGATCTTCATCACAAATGTAACAAGGATAGCGAGGCTTGCGTTTTTCGTCATTGGATTCATTTTTATCAGTTTTCTCTTTTGAATTTTTTTTTTTTAATCCTTCCCTTTCTTTTTACCGCTGAATTTAGATTTGGGCGTAGATGTCTCTACGACATGAATGTCGGTAGAAATTTCGGGGGAAGATTCTCCTTTCAGAGAATTAGGTAAATTTATAATAGGAGAAGAATTCTTTGAAGATTTCTTGTTGCTTTTAGTATTGACTGTAACAATCATACCATCAGCGGCATGAGACCCTGAAGGAGTTGCAGATATTTGAACTTGTTTTGGAAGATCGGGGATTTTTTCATGTAAAGTACCTGACTGCGTATAGATAAGGTCAAGGTACTGAGCTTGAACAATGACTTGCTCCTCAATAACAACTCCGGCCTTAGCTACATCTTCAGTGATTTTTGGTAACAATTATTTAACGAACCATTCCGCCAAAATTTGACCCGGAATGTAAACTTTCACCAAATACCTTCTACGTCGCCATTCATGAATATGATCAGAAATATATGTGGACGTGGATTTCTTTAGTGAAGTTAATAGTTCCGTGCCATTTTTGTATCTGACAGGAAATTGAAAACGAGTCAATAAGGCAGTTGCTAACTGACTGAAATTATTAAAAGAGCCTCGTGATAACTCAATGTACCATTTGGCGGCAAGACCAATAAGAGTTCTTTGGAAAAGACGTAAGAGAATTGAATAATCAATTATTGAATTAGACGCACACCAGAGGTGATAAGTCATAACGTGATTTGATGGATCCTCTCCTGGCTTACCCTCAAATTTTGGTATATCACTGGGAAACTTATGCGGCATTGGCGGCCAATACGGATAATAGAAAATTGGATCATTCGTAAGGCGTGTCAAATCAGGTAAATCCAAAGTTGCAATAAATGGTAACTGACGGTTAGGGTCGCGAAAACCTTGAGTAGCCAAAGCAGTTCCGGGAGGAGGATACCCAGGATAACTGGGAATCGAATTTGCATTAGGAATTGTGTAACCTCCCGGGTAACCAGGATTAACCGGACCAAATTTTGAAACGGGACCGAATTGAGGCTATCCCTGGTACGGTTGATACGTGAATTGTGATTGACTTGTGACAATCGTACTTGTACCATCTTGTCCCACAGGTATCTGGACCGAAGTCTGAACTGAAGGTCCTGACTGGGGTACGAAGACTTGAGGGATTTGCACGGATGCAGGGATATAAGAACTCGAAGCTACAGATACTCTAGAAATAGGTGTTATAGGTTGAACAGATGTTGCAATAGTTGCAACAGTTTGAGGCGGAGTCTGAGGTGTACTAGGCCCAAACTGTTGAACAAAACCAGGTGCAGGAGTTTGAATAGTAGGCTAGATAGGTTGCTGGGTTGGACCAGAAACCAAAGGATATCCAGGTTGAGAAGACAACTGCACATTAGGCTGCATAGGCTGTTGATATTGGGATGGACCCCACACCATATTCATTCCGGGGTATTGTCCCGTAGAAGGTTGAACGTAAGGACCATAGCCTGGTTGAACGTAGGGTTGATAAGTAAGTGGTAAATTTCTGTCTCCTTGTACATATGATTGACCAAAAGGCAATTGGAAACCTTGAATTGGGTACTGACCTTGAGGTTGATAACCCTGAGGTGCATACTGAAGCTGGGGTTGATAAGGACCCTGAGGAACATATTGAGTTTGGGGTTGACCTTGGGGTATGTATTGTCCTGAAGGTTGATAACCTTGAGGTATGTATTTTCCTTGAGGTTTTTCTCCAAAATAATATGATGCCACAATTTGTCCTAGGAAAACGTTACCTTGAGGTTGCCCCCCAGGCGGTAACTGACTACCTGAAGGTTTCCCCCCAGGCGGTAATTGACTACCCTGAGGTTTCCCCCCAGGCAGTAACTGACTTCCCTGAAATTGTCCTCCGGGTGGTAACTGACTGCCTTGAGGTCGAGGATTCGGAATATTACCAGACATTATAAAGAGTTGCTCTGCATTTGATGTTTTAGTTTTAATTCCATTAAGACCAGATGATAATACTTGTTCAATCAGTCAAGGAGCTACTCCAGAGAAAGTACCAGATAGAGCCTGATATCCCGAAGGAACAGATGGACCACCATGTAAAAATGTTTTCGGTGTCTGGGAAAACATAGATGACTCTCCTACCATAATGGATGAAGGATGGTAACCTCTGGGCGTAGGATGAAATGGAATTCGAGGTGGAGAAAAAGAAAGACCCGAGTTCTCTAAAAAGTTTTTCAAATATAGATACCGAGCGTCAGTTCGAATAGGGCTGTAGAAAATAGATTCACGCTCCCTAAGATTTAAGGACTGAGGGGATTCGAGAAGAGATAACTCTTCGTCTAGATTAGTAAGCTCTTCAATAGAAATGAGGCCAGATGGAAGATCTTCAGTAACAATATTTCTTACCCTAGGTGAACCAGGATCGCTAGAAGTTGGTGTAATAAATCCTGAGGATGTTTCCAAAAAAGAATGTTCAGTGTCAGGTTCTAAAATTTTAGGTTCTTCAGCTAGTTCATTGGAAGGAGAAATACTACCAGTAACTTCAAAAAATGAAATTGGTTCTTGAATGTGTTCTGTTGTGGGTATTTGATGATCAGGATGAAAAACTATAGATGAACTTCCAATTTATGTTGATCTAATTCTACCGCTACTAGATGATACTAGAGCACGCAGCCCTTTAAGCTGACTTGGTGTATATTCAGGGGGCTTCCCCTGAAGTCTCTGGGATTTTCTTGGTAATTCTGCCACAATTAAATATTAACCAATCACACGCAAACAAAGAAAATCTCACTAAAAACACCTAAAGTCTCTAAATAAACAAACATCTGAATCACAAGCCTAAAAATCTAAGAGTTCAAACCACACACAAACAGTAACTTCTCGTACTAAAAACACTAGTTGGTGATGAAACCCAACTTAGTAGAAATGTAATACAGAAAGGGCAGTTGGAAGAGTTACCCCGACAACCTACTTAATGAAACAGACTGGCACAAGTTTCTTCACAAAACCATTTCATGTGAAGAAAACCCCCCAGAAAGTCCAAGTGAGTCTAGTCGACATCTGCTCCAGGTACAGTGAGATCTTTCCTTCACCGTCACCTTAGGAAATAATCTTAAGCTTATGGACACTAAGGTTACCAACAGTAACAAATACAATTGGGGGAACAGTCTATGATCTGATCCCACGCGCAAGGGAAGAGTAACAAAGCTCAATCCCCTTGAAGGCTCCTCGACATGGTCAATCCGAGGTTTATCGACAAGTGACCCCAGGCTCCTCGACAATGGTTAATCTGAGGTTTACCATTTGTAATGCTTGCAGAATCTTCTATCTTTCCCAATGAAACATAATTGATTGTCTCAAAGGTTCAGACATGATCTCGTGATTAACTCCTTTAAGAGAAGCTTTTCAGATTGTACAAATTACAAATGGATTTATTTCCTACCGTAAGATTTATCTACTTGTTTTTTTTTACTATCTTGGAGAGTTAATTACTCCCTACTCCAAGATACTAGCCTAAGCTATATTGGTCGTAAGAGCCCTAGAAATAAAAAGATTACTAGAAGAATTTTAATTAAGCGTTAATTTTATGGGTTTTTCTTTAATTCAATAGGTACGGAAATGAAACTTTGATGGTGTGAAGAATCAACTTCCAAAAAAACTAAAACTGCACCTAAAAATGATAATCAATTCATTTTTATTTCAATGTAATTCTAGCTAAAGAAAGAGTTCGAGAATGCAATTCTTTTAAGAGACAATTATTTCTTTGAACATAAAGAATAAATGGAAGAAAATCTTTTTGTCTTTTCAAAAATAACTCAAAACGAGACAAATTATAAAAGCTCACAATAAAATCCTTTCACTTTCAAGACTCAAAACTAAAAAAAACAACTTTCCTTCAAAAGAGATCTACAACTTTTAAAAGCACTCAAAACTACAAAACTAATTTTGAGATCTACAAACTTTAAAAATATAAGTGAATAAAAACTTTAATATTTTTTGAAGAATGTTTTACTTAGTTGTTCAGTAAACTAAGGATCTATTTGTCCAGAATAACAAACAAATCAAAAAACATTCAGATATGTTTTCTTTTATAAAAATGAAATTCAAAACCTATAACAAAGTTTTTTCGAAGGTTTGCAAAGAAACAAATAGATCTATTTCTCAATAAAGGATGGATTTCACAATTAGGTCAGACTCAGTAAGAAGGAAAAAAGACTAATGTAATCTGAGGTATTTCAAACTTCCAATGCTTTGAGTCACTACATAGACCAAACAAAAAACAATCCAACTTGCAAAACTTCTAGAAAATCATCAAAAACACAAATACTATTGGAACTCACTCACAAGAGACTTTCGATAGAAAGAACACAAATCTGGGCAGATACTAAAAACTCTAAATCAAATTAAAGATAAACTGGAAAAATAAATCTGGATTTTTTCCAAAATTTTAACAAGGTTTGCAGGCTCCCAGAAGTAACAGGTGCGGTCCCGCACTAGTGACTTAAGGAAAGTGTGAAACTGCCCGCACTATGAAAAAGAACAAAGTGTGGTTCCCAGAAAAGTTCAAGAAAAGCGTAAAAGATTTCAAAATTTTCAAAAACAGAGAAAACCTAAGCTACCCAGGAAGATATCCATCAATCAAAAACCAGGAAAAATTTTTCCTCAAATCAAAATAAAAGAGAACCAAAAACAACAAGTTCTTTCCCCAGCGGAGTCACCAATTTGTTGTGCGGATTAATCAATCTTGCAGACAAGATTGATCTCCCTAGTACCGAAAGGTAATCTAGAAAAAAACAGCCAAATAAACCTATCTTTCTCTAAACATATGTGATTTACAAAAGAATACTATAAAGGTGTTAAGAACTTACCGTAGATCCAAAGCTTGTTCGAAGTTGTTGTCCATCGTGCACTTGACGGAGTTATCCTCGCAAACCTGTAGTCACAAACAAGCAAACACTAAATAGCACCTATATAGTAAACATCATAAATCATGCTTATCATGGTGATCAGGGAATCCATGAAATAAACAGTTAACTAACATCTTATTGAGAAAAATGAATTCATTTGTATTAAATTTGAAAGAAGGAAAACCTTACAACCTTAGCCTTGATGTTGAACAGGCCTTCCCGGGGTCCGAAGCAGGAATCTCCTCTACTCTGACAAGCCTTGCATTCTTACAACTGAGACAGATAGAGGTATGTGATATCTCCTCACAAAAATCTCAGTTAAATGAGTCTGAATCCCAACAACACTTAACCTCAAATAATTCTAAAGCTTGAACTCCCTTTGAGGCTACCCAATGCCTCTTTTTATAGTGGAAAAGAGGAGGTTTCAGTTCCAACTATGAAGGGATAGAAACCTCCTTCAAAGGGATAATCTCCTCACATCAAGGGGTTAGCTCCATAAGGTAAGGGATACATGAACCTCAAAAGAGTGGTTCTGCCACCGAAAGATTCTTTCTAGAGGCTTCTAGAATTTACTGAAAGTGATATTTTTTGAGTTTATTTGTGCCTTTTTAATATTTACAGGGGTCCGCACCCATAACACAGATAAAGTGCATTCAGGTATGCAGGAGTAATGAAAATTAGGTGCGGACCGCGGGCAAGATAAAGAGAAAGTGCGATACCAGAGTTAAGGATATTTTTAAGAACTTTTCTCTTATTTTCAAGGCTTGACATGAGGAACTGATGTGTTAGACTTGCAAAGGAGGAAGTATGACTGATAATGAGCTCATACACATAGAAGAATGTCAGGATGACAATTTTCAGTGCGACACCATGGGGTACCTTTGCTTATAAAGTGCTTCCCTTTGGATTATGTAATGCTCCAGCTACCTTTCAAAGGGCAGTCTTGGCTATTTTTGCTAATCTTGATTTTGTAGAAATTTATATGGATGACTTTTCTGTGTTTGGTAATTCTTTTCAGGAAGCTCTCGAAAATTTGGAGAAAGTACTTCTTCGTTGCCAAGAAGCCCACCTTGCTTTGAGTGATAAGAAATGTAGATTAATGTGCAATGCAGGAGTGGTACTTGGCCATCTAATTTTTGACAAAGGTATCTAGGTTGATCCGGAAAAGATCGAAATCATTCTGCATCTTCTTGTACCCAAAACTCAAAGGGAAGTAAGAGGTTTTTTAGGACATGCTGGTTACTATAGAAGATTCATTGAAATTTTTTCTAAGATAGCTGCTCCTCTTTTTCAACTTCTAGCTAAGGATAGTGAGTTTTCTTGGTCCACGGCTTGCCAACAGTATTTTGAATCATTGAAGGAAAATTTGGTGCAAGCGCCAGTCTTGAGAGGTCCAAACTGGTCCCTGCCCTTTCATATTTCTTTCGATGCTTCAGACCTAGCTGTTGGTGTAGCTTTGGGACAAGAGGAAGACAAGAAATCCTATGCTATTTATTATATTACTAAGAATTTTTCTTCCACTGAATTAAATTATACAGTTATAGAGAAAGAGTTTTTAGCTGTAATTTTCGCAATTAATAAGTTCAGACACTATATCACAGGATATGAAGTATTTTTTCATACTGATCATTCCGCAATTAAATACTTGATGAACAAACCATTGACTAGCGGTAGAGTTACTAGGTGGTTGCTATTGTTGCAGGAATTCAATATTACTATTGTTAATAGGCCAGGAAAATCGAATGTTGTAGCAGATTTTCTTTAGAGACTAGCTAATCCTGGTGACGTAACTCCTGTTAATGATGATTTTCCAGATGAAAATATTTTTGCTGTGTCTACAGATTCTCTGTGGTTTTCTGACATCGCCAATTATTTGGTTACTAGAAAAACACCACCTCACTTGCCCGCTCGTGAAGAGCGGAATATTATTCAGAAAAGTGTTGCATACTCCTAGATTCAAGGAGACCTCTTTTACACTGGTCCAGATTTGATTATCCATAGATGTGTAAGAGAGGAGGAAGTGTTTGACATATTGAGATCTTCTCATGATGAACCTTGTGGAGGCCACTTTGCTGACAAGCGAACTACATATAAAATATTACGGTCTGGTTACTTTTGGCCCTCCTTGTTCAAGGATGCCAAGCAGTATGTCAAGCGATGTGATAGTTGTCAACGAATGGGCCAACCTAATCAAACCAATGAAATGCCTTTATACCCTCAAGTTATGATTGAGCCTTTTGAAAAATGGGCTATTGATTTTGTAGGGCCAATAAATCCAACATCATTAGGTAAAAAGAATATTTTGGTTTGTACATATTTTGTTACAAAATGGGTGGAAGCTAAAGCTGTTTCTTTTGCTACAGAAAAAGTTGTTGATTTTCTCTTTTCTGAAATCTTTACTAGATTTGGTGTGCCTAGAGAAATTGTTTCTAACAATGGTCCGTATTTTATTTCTAATCTGGTATAGGGAGTGATGGAGCAATACAAGATCTGGCACCGGAAGTCTACACCATACCACCCGCGAGAAAATGGCCAGGTGGAATCTACAAATAAGGTGATCGAGTCCATTCTCACAAAGACGGTGAACATGCATCGAAAAGATTGGGCTGAAATATTACCAGAAGCTTTGTGGGCATACAGAACCACTTGGAGAAATAGTACGGGGCACACACCATATGAGCTGGTATACGGCAAACAGGTTCTGTTACCGATTCAGTTCTAGATCAAAACTTTCAGAACTGTAGTTAACCTAGGACTCGATCTCTCTGAGGCACAACAATATCGTCTTCTTCAGCTAAATGAGTTAGATCAATTTCATAGATATTCTGTCCAGCAAAACATATTAATCCAACAGCAATGGAAAAGGTGGCATGACAAGTCCATTCAGAAAAAGAAGTTCCAACTAGGTGATTGGGTACTCCTTTATGATTCTAGATTTAAAATTTTTAAAGGGAAATTTCATACACGTTGGATGGGACCATATGAAGTAATCTGAGTATTTGAGAATGGAGCTGTAGAATTTAAAACTATTGATGGACATGATACAATATTCTTGGTAAATGGACATAGATTAAAGAAATATTTTCAACCACTTGCCATGAAATACTTTACACAACAAGTTTAGCAGCAATTTGGGACGGTAGTGGTAAATGGTAATACCAACCTCTTGAAAATTTGAATCTCTCTTCTTCGAAAAAAATTAACAAAAATAAAAGAAAAGAAAAAAATTAATGAAAAATAATTTCTTGTAATTATGAAAATCAGTCTGCTGACATGATTGCAGAAGGATCAACCTAAAAACCAGCTTGCTGGCGGGAAGATCAAAAATTTCTAATAAAAAGAGAATGTTTCTTGACCTTTAGATATGCTAGTGACCACCGAAGTAAAAGCAGGTTCAGCGAGAACCAACCTTTGTACAATTGTGGTAATTAGCATGGATATTTTTTCCAAGTAACGCTTAATTCTCGCTGCAGTTATTTTTCTTGCACCAGTGCAGGCAGACCTTCTAGAAAATTTTATGCCTTTCTTCATATCCCATTTCGTAATTTTCCCTCAAATTTCTTCTCGGAATCCTAGTATAATTAGCCTTCCCATATTCTTCTAAAATCACCCTATCTACTTCGAAGAAATCCCACTTTAACCCTGAAATTTTTTTCCCCTTTCCCACTTCTATTTTCCCTCTTTTGGTACTTTCATGGAATCCCTGTGATAGAATTCCTTCCCATTATAAAATTTGCTTTCCCACTCCTTTATTCCCTCATGAAGTTTATTGCAGGATCCTACATATAAAGAGCAGAAGGTTGTGCTCTGAAGCATCAAAGGGCAAAGAAAAATTCAGAATAAGTTAAATAAATCATGTGAAATCCAGCCTATATTTTAATTCTCTGATTTAACATTATGCTTGCACTAGTGCAAGCATATTGTCCTATATGATATGAGCAGAAAATTACCAGCAGAATGATTTACGCGGTGCAAACATCAACACAGCCATACACCCCATCAGCAGTAGTACAGATTATCATAGGGCATAAGAAAGTGTTCATAATGAAAATTTATATGATGTTATTTATATCATTGATAAGCGGTTATGCTATTATATTACTTAGGAGGAAATTATTTGAAAGTACACAGTTTTTAAAGTAAGAATCAAGATATTTTTAGATGAATGCTAAGTCTTTTTTTGTAATTATGAAGGAATTTGAAATCATGTAATCATTATTTGCATATAATCCACCCCATTCTGCTATAATGTGAAACGTCCTTCACTCATAACTCCCCCGCTCCTACCTTCATTCCAAACATCTCGTCATCGTTGTACCTGACCGTTAGACCGCCGTCGTGCGTACCAATTGAGCCTGACCAAGAATAATGAGTACTACGGCAGGTAAACCGGAGACAATATGGATGAATGTTTAAATTCCTATTTTTAAGAAGTTGGTCCCCCGGTGTTGCATGCAAACCTCAGAACTCATCGTTCACAGTCAATAGCAACAATGCCACCCCTCCGAAATGAACCCTGTCCCTCAGTAAGATTTAGCAAACTGCCGAATTTCGAAGTTGTCTTCCATTTTTGCGGGAGTCAGGATTTTTACAGTTCCTGCGGAAGTTCGATGGGTATGAGAGGGACGTCGCCTTACAATTTGCAAGAAGTTTTAAAAACGGCCAAGTGAGAATTGGGCCGCTCAAATTCAAAGTCACGAAGAAATTTGTAGCCGCAACAATAGGTCCAGAGAATACGGGAGTGGAATGGTTCAAAAACCAGAAGCTGGAAGGTAAACGCTGTCAGCGTTTTGTCGTGGATAAGAAGATTGAGGTCAATTGGAAACACAGAGTCCTGTGCAAAGCCCTGCTAGGTCAATGGCAGGATCTCCTGTTTGTTTTGTAGAAATTTGTGACCTATGAAGGGAGATACACCACTACCCTAGAGTATCATTTCAGACTGCTACAGCATTTTGAAGGAGGCCGACACATTCGTTGGAGAATTAAATTCCCCTACTTTTTGCTCAGAAGCTTGGAGAAAATGGCCAGAAGTGTACAGGATGGAAGGGAGGACCAGGCCGATGTACAATTATACCACCATGGCCTGATAAAAATCCCGGTCTTAAAGTAGTTAGAAAGAAAAGGTATGACATGGGAAGATTTTTTAAAATAGCTGGATGGGAATTCAGCAGAGGAAGAGAAGACACAGGCCCCCAGTACAAGCAAGGGCCTGAAGAGAAGAAGAAATGAAATTCCTTCTCGCAGTAGTGCGAAAAGGAGGCAGACGGAGAAATCAACAGAAGGGAAGGCATCGTCTTCCAATAAGGAAACATTCGGTGCATAGGCACAGGCCTCGGAGCATGATAGGCTATCGGTTCTTGCAGATGCAGCAAATATTGCACAAACTAGGGACGATGTTTCACTGGTAAATCTTATGAGAAAGCCCCAAAAGAAAAGAAAAGTTTCAGATGTAGGAGAATAAGCACAAAATGCATAGGATATGGAACCCCATCTTGCACCAGTACAAGAAGAAACCACGGCCTGAGAGGAAAAACCAAAAGAAGAAGAGCCTGAGGAAGAAAACCCAGAAGAGGAAGAAGACCAAGAAGAAGAAGAACCTGAGGAAGAATTTGAGGGAGAAGAGCCGAAAGAAGAGGAAGAAAAATTAGACAAGGAACCGGATGAATATGAACCGGAGGAAGAAGAACCTAAGGAAGGAGACCCGGAAGAAGAAGAAGAGCCTGAGGAAGAAAACCCAGAAAATGAAGATGAACCAGAAGAACCTGAGAAAGAGGAACCGGAAAAAGAAGGACTACAGGAAGAAGAGTTCCTTGATGCGACCATGGGAGGTATAGAAGTTCTGGATCCAGTGACAGCCCCTGCTGAGATAGAGGAAGTGACTCCTATTGCTCGCATAATAGAATTAGAACTCCAAGTACAAAACTTGGAGCAACTTGTGACCAAAGCACAAGAGGAGAAGGAACAAAGTAGAGGAGAATTGATGGCAGAGCTCAAGCAAAAGAAAAGTGAATTTAGAGTTTGGAAATATCGGGCTGGATGTTGTTTTAGGTGGTTAAAAAAGGTTTCGAAAAATTTAATACATATCAAGAGGAAGAAGGCCGAAACAGTGCAGCCTGAAGACAACATGCCGGAACAGGACTGAGTTGGAGAATTCAAAAATTTTGGTTTTTTGCAGAGGTAAAAAAGTTGTGTGAGGACACACAATAGTTTAGGAATGGGAGGATGTTAGTTCCCTAAATTGCATTATTTTTTACCATTCTTCCCTTTCCAAATCATAATTATTACCCTGTTTTACTTATCTTATGTGCCCTCATCCTGCACTAGTGTGAGAATGATGACACATTTTGCATATACTTCATATTTTACATTTTTTAACTTATCTTAGCATTTATTAACTATATATTACGTTATTTATTGCTTAGAATTACATTTGTAACTTATCGTTACCTCTTATGCTATTTAATAGATGATCACTTATCTTGATTGCTAATTTTTAGTGCAAAAAAGATCCCGCACCAGCACCAGCGCCGTGAATCTTGGCAGAAAATCCAGAACACTTGGGTTGACTGCCTGTTTTGGATACGATCAATGAGGATATATCTGAAGGCAGCCGAGTCCCAGCTATGACAACAGCCAAATCAAGAGTAGTTGAGATTAGACTTAAGATAAATGGACATCTGGAGATAGCCGCGTCCTATTTTGTTAAAGCGATTTAATTTTGAAGGCCGAAATCTTATTTTGCAATCGGTTATGTGATTTGTTGCAACGATTTCTATAATTGATTATGTAATGGTAAACGATCCTTTTGGCCTGCGGCCAAAAGGATCTATATAAGCAGAAATGTAAATAGGACAAATTGTTCAATGTTTTGAGAATCGAATACAACCAGGAGGCTGTAACAAGACTATTTGTGTTATCGCCCAAATCTGGGCTGGATATGCGATCATGTATGTAATTTCTTTGAGAGTCTAATACGAAGAGCTCGGCCTCATGTTCTGTATATTTTATCTTTGGCTTAAATATTTGATGAATTAATTCTGAGTAGTGTTTTTGGTTGAAAGGGAAACGCACTGGTTGGTCAAGGGCCCAACTAAACCAGCACGTTCTCCCTCCTTGTTGTTCTTGAAATTTATGATTAAATTGTTGAGTGTGATTTAATTTTAAGTCTTTGAATTTATTTCTGAGTGGAAGAAGATCTAATGCGTGAAGTAGTTAAGTTTCTTTTTGCACTGTTGATTTCTTTCCCTTGCCTGGTTCGAGCAGGAGGAGTTACCTGCACCAGTGCACGTTGGTGTGCTATTTATTTTCTGCACGATCTAGTTTATTTATTTTTCCTGGTTCGTTCTTGCACCAATGAATGTTGGTGTGTTGTCTATTTCCTGCACATTGGTTTGGTTTGTCCCTGGTGCAAGAAGGAGAACTGTTCTTGCACCAGCGTTAGATAATATAATGCAGCAAGCCTTTTTAGCTTACTTCTAACAGCCTTCTTGCTTTCAGTCATATTTTAATTAAAAATATTTTTTTCTTATTCTTTACAGATATTCATCTTTATTTTTTTATCACACTGCAGTAATGAATTATTGATTTCAAGGATCAGGCGTTAAGGTGCAAGCAACCTGGATCGAGCACAAGAACTAGTTTCTTGGTATTGGATCTGAGCGCTGCGGACTTGAAAAAGTTCAAAGCCCTTGCACAAATAAAAACCTTTTTAGTAAATACATTACTTTACAGTTTCTGCATAAATCGTTGATTCCTGCACTAGTGTAGGAAGACTGCACTAGTGCAATATTGATTTTTCGCAAGAAGGATATCTTTATATATGCAGGATTGAAGGGGCCCATTTGTTGGAAACTGCTAAAGTGTCTTTGCTGAAGGGAATACATTCTCAGTAGCTAATCAATATTTGGCTAGAGTGATTTCTCCTCTTTATTTTTGAATACTCTTTTGCAAGTACATTTCTTCTTGTTCTAGCCTCAGATTGTTTTGATGATTTGAGTTTTGATCTTTCTTCTCTAAAGATTTATTCTGCAATTCTTCTTTTCAAAAGTAGGAGTTGAGATTGGAAATATTCATACCATCTCTGGCATTTCTTATGCTTTGTATCTAATTTTACGAATCCCCCGGGTTGACAAGTAAGTGTTGAGGATTTTTACTCAAGAGTAATTCCTGCACCCAACAAGCTTCTCAATGGAATAAGTGGGATTCCCGATCAGGAACACCCTAGTGTTAAACAACACTATTCTCAGCTAAACAGAAATAGAATGATATATGTCTAAACAAACAATATATTTAGAAATATACATAATCACCAACCTTCTTTTGTTGTCCTCCTCTTCCTTTTATAAGATGAAAGTCTTGCCAAACCCTAAACCATCTCAATGATTTAGCTTCTTTCACATGTTAGCCTCCATCTAAAACTGCGATGTGCATCTAGGAGATTCATTGTATTTTCAACATGATGAATAATAATAGAAGGATATGACAATATATGGCTCAATAAATGAGGGGGAGAAAGCTCTCAACCCCAGAAAACAATAATACAACAATCCTTAGAAGGATTGGATAAAATATACAAAATGGTAAAATGCCGGAGTTGCAGGGTAGTGGCTGCAACTCAAGAACTGGAAATGAATAGAGAAGGCTGAAGATGATACATCAGATAAAAAACCTCCTTCAATGGATCTTACAATTGAAAGGTTGATCCTAACACTGAAGATCTCACCCTCTGACAATCATTGCAAATCCTCACTGCAGATACACACTGGAAATAACGCAGTCACTTAGGGAAACTGTGTTGTAGGTGGAATAGAAGGTGTTGGCCAGGTGCCAAGATCTGAAAAATACTCTCAATTCTTCCTTCCTATTCTCCCAAATGAAATAAGGCTTCCTCCTCTGAAAAACAAGCCAAGGAATGGTGTTGTGGGATCTCCACTGCAACACCCTGCAGCACAACGTTATACTTGAGTAGAAATAACGTTGTAGCTGAAGGAGATGGCTTGGCCTTGAGCCTGAATGTGGAGAAATGAAGTGAAATACCTCAAGAGGCCTCTCAATGAGGAGAAATCATCCTAAACATGAATTCCTTATGCTAAATAACACTACAACCCTGCTAAACAGTAGGAGACTGCAAATAGTCTAAGCAGACAAGAAATCAATAATCATAAGCATGAGTCACAAGGGCTTCCTTGCCCTCATTTTAAACAAATTATATCTCCCTCTCCATGGTTCCCACTAATTAGGGTTTCCTCCATCAAGGAAAATTCCCTCCTCTTTCACTCTGATGCTCCTGCATCATAAAGGCAGCTGCCATAAAGGGATAAGTTGAAAAACTTCTCAAAGTTGGCTTCATTTATCCAATCCCGTTGATAGATTGGGTCTATAACATTGTCCCTATGGATAAAAATCCGAGTACTATTTGAGTTTGAGTGGATTACCATGATATCAATCATGCTTGTCCCAAGGATAACTATCCCACTCCCTTCATTGACCAGATCATTGACGAATGTGTTGGGAGTGATATTTTTTCCCTTATGGACAGGTTCTATGTTTACAACCAGATTAATATAATACCGGCTGATAAACATAAGACCGCCTTCATCTATCCATGGGGTACTTTCGCGTATAAGAAAGCCTTTTTGGCCTTAAGAATGTTGGTGCCACATTCCAAGGAGCAATGTTGTATGATTTTCATGATATAAAGCACATTTTTCAACCTTACCTGGATGACATTCTGGCTCATTCTGCTAAGCATCGAGACCACCTGGAACACCTCCGTCAAAATTTTATTTGTTGTAGACGCTACAATATTCGGCTTAATCCACAAAAATGTGTATTTTGCATTAATTCCGACAGACTTGGGTTTTTTTGTGTCAAATTATTGTATTTTTCTCGATCCTCTTAAGGTCAAAGCTATCATTAATCTTCCCTCCCATTCCTCTTTACAACAATTGTAGAGTCTGCAAGGGAAAGCTAATTTCCTGCGTCATTTTATACTGAACTATGTTGAGGTAGCCAAAGGTTTTATGGTATTGCTTAAGTAAGGAATCCAGTTCCTATGGGATGAGATTGCCCAAAAAAATTTCGATGCATTGAAGACCTTGCTTGTCAATGCTCCTCTTTTGCATCCCCCAAATTATCATCATGATTATTCACTCTATCTGGCTATCTATTTTAGTACTATTTCCATGGTTCTGGTACAGGACGATGATGATAGTAATGAGCATGTCATTTATTATCTTAGATGCAATATTCTTGACACTGAAACATGTTATACTCATGTCGAAAAGTTGGCATTGGAAGTTTTTCAAGCCATCTAACATTTTCGCCAGTATATCTTACTCCGCACTACAATTGTGATTTATGATTGCAACCCCATGACCTATATTTTAACTTGACAATTGCTGGGGGGCAAGCACTGCAAGTGGATATTTATCCTCCAAGACTTTGATTTGGAGTTCACTACCGCCAAATCGAAGAAGTAATTGGTTTTTGTTGAGTTTATCTGCTCTTTACCCTCTACCTCTGCTCCCTCCATTTCTAAGGAACACATTCCATATGATACTCTTTTTCTAATTAGCACCATCGATCCATGGTACGGTAATATCATCGTTTATCTCCAGACTTCTACCTTCCAGCATGAGTTGACGAAAGATGCTCGTCGACATATCTGTCATCATTCGTAACCCTATTGCATAGTCGGAGATACTTTATACTGCATCAAAGCTGTTTCTGTCCTTCGTTAGTGTTTGACCCTCAAGGAAGCTAAAAAAGTCCTTAATGACTGCCATTCTGGTGCATGTGGCGGTTACATGTCTGGGTATGCTACTGCTCAAAAAATCCTCCATTTTGGGTATTTCTAGGCTACTCTTTTCAAAGATTGTATCCTCACTGTTTGTAAATGTCACGAGTGAAAGATCTACCAGTGTGAGATGTGCGTGCCACCCACTCACCTCCATCACGTCATTACCATTGGTCCCTTTGCGAATTGGGGTGTCAATTTTATGACATGTAACCCTCGCTCGGACGGGGGGAATGCTTATATTATTTTAGCCGTAGACTACTTCACTAAATGGGCCGAAGAAATGACTACACTCACAACTGACGGTAAGATGATTGCCAAATTTCTTTTCAATCATGTGATTACCAAGTTTGGAGTCCCTCAAGCCATTTTCACTGATCATGTTTCCCATTTTCTCCATTATATGATGACTGAGTTGACTACTAAGTTGGGTCTGCCTCACGACAGCTCAACGTCGTACTACCCCAGGCCAATGGCCAAGTCGAAGCTGTGAACAAAATTTTAGTCACTATTCTTCAGCGTACTATTGGGATGCACAAGTCCAATTGGAATCTCATGTTGTTTTCAGCTCTCTGGGCTTACCTAACCTCGGTGAAGGATGCAACCAGATTCACACCATTTCAGCTTGTTTATGGTCTAGAAGCTACCCTTCCGATTGAATGTGAAATTCCTTCACTCAAGATAGCTGTCGAATTACTACCGAATACCTCGCTAGAGGAAGAATGCCTTATATATTTTGGGAGGTTTTATGAAACTTGCTACTTCACTTCTCTAGTCATAGAAGCACAGAAAAAGAGGGTAAAATCCCACTTTGCCTAGACAAATTCTCCTTGTACCTTCACAGAAGGAGACTTGGTCCTCTTGTATGACCAAGCCCATGATAAGCTAGGGCAGGTAAATTAGAACCCATGTGGCATGGGGCTGACATCGTCAAACATGTTTTTCAGAACGAAGCCTATGAGCTTATTGATTATGAAGGCTATCCCCTGGATCAACCCCGAAATGGGTTGTATCTCAAAAAATATTATGCATGAGTTTTTCGTGCATTTTCTTTTGTACATAAGTGTGTTTTTCATTTTTGTACATTTTTGGCTTGGTTTGATTTGTGAGCAGTTTTTCCTTCTTATTATGTCTTTTCTTATTATGCATATGTCTGTCACTCCTTATGTCAATTTCGCTGATGGTGCCTCCTGCAGTACTCAGAACCTATCCTCCACGGCTTGGGTAATTTGTGATCCTAACGGTGAGTTAGTAGACCTTCAAGGCAATTGTCTAGGATGTGCAACTAATAATGTCATTGAATACAGTGCAGTTATTGAAATTCTAATTGAAACTATTTCCCTCGACATTCATGAATTAATTGTAAAACTAGACTCTCAACTTGTCGTTCTCTAGCTCAATGGGAATTATTCTGTCAGAAACCCTTAGATTTTAAGGAAGTATTTGTGTGTTCGTTTGTTAGAAACGAATTTTGATTATATCACATATCAATATATTCCCAGAAGAATGAATATTTTAACTGATGCAGTAGCTAATATTGTATTAGATAGACATTTGCAAAATTTGTAAAAGAAATCATCATTACATAGTAAGAATTTAGACAGGAAAATAAGCATATATATATATATATATATATATATATATGATTATTTTCATTGGCTTGTACATCATAGTTCAAAAAATATATGTGTTTTGGTTACATCCTGAGACACCATGTCTTTCAAAAAATATGCATAAATGAAACCTAGAAGTCTAATTCGCATGGTGCTCATGATAGCACATCACTTCCTGTACGACACGTCTCAATAGTCGATGGATGTGGTTAGACGCTCCTGCGGTGTGCCTCTGATAAGCACAAGGAACGTCCTCGAATCTCACATAGTTCGGGATCCCACTTGTGAGTCCCTCCAAGTTGTGTGTGATTTCTTCCTCATCTCTTCCCTCGCCATGAGGGGTAGCCTCGAAATCTCGTGGGACCCTCCGAGCTGTTGGGGACATCTCCGCGGGTCTATTTGGTCCAAAATCTAAAACACATGAGTAAATATCAGAACACATGTATAAAAAAAAATCATAATACTCATAAAAATAAAAAAATGAGTTTTTACCTTTGTCCTCATCCCAGTAGTCCTCTTTTGGAAGTGGAAGATCCAGATCCTACCTGTGTGCTGGTATATGGCCATTCCTCCACCACGATGAGTTGTCGATGCAACCAGTAAAAGAACTCCGGTTTCCACGACATGTGTTGACCACCTCCTGATCGAGGCATCAACTCTGCCAAACGAACCATCCATGGATCTCATGCTGGTGGCATAGGTACAACCACTTCCTAGTGTTGGAATATTGGTAACCGTTCCAGGATAAACGGCATCAAGATGGATCCATATCCAAACTGTTTCAACTTACCATTTTTGCATTTGCTTAGATGATGTTTTATGTTGATTGTAACAACTTCCTCCCAATTGAAAATTGTCAGAGCGATGCAATATATGACCAAATGGAGTTGTGTCTTTGTAGCTTCATGGGGAGCCTGAGACCCGACAACCCGAGTAATGGTATGTAGCACTAATCTGAATGGTAACTCGGGCACTATCTGAATGTCTAGCTTGCCACTCTTAGATGCTTTCTTTGCTCCATCTATCAACATTCCCTTGCTCTCTCCAAGGGCCTGAGTACCTGTCAGTAGTGGTCGCTATCCCCTCCGCGACAATCCAATTGTGAATTAAATATCATAGACTTCTATCTCCAATTCTTGGTCGTGAATGATTAATCTCTCTCGATCACTGTCCCATACACTAATCAACTATTGTAGTAGCTCTAGCTGAGCTCTCAAACATGGGGTCATAAAGAATTTAAAGAGCCCACAGTTCCTTAGGACATCCATGCATGCATCATTCTCCATGGCCTGTTCATCCTCTTCCCCATGCTCTCTTTCTTTCCACTCTATCATCATTTTAGTTGTTGATTATTCCTGCAAAACCAACATATAAGCTTCTATAAGCCACATTGTTAAAAAATTAATCCATTTTTCCAACCGTTTTTGAAGGAAAACTTGAAAATATTGTGTGTGGCATTTGGCGCTACTGTTTCTCAAAAAGTTTCATTAAACGGCACATTCCCGTTAAAAAAATTTGGGGTTGGGCGTGACTTCGTGCTCGGAATCGACGTCGACCGTCGTAGCCAATATTTTTCAAAATCCTCCACGAAATGCATTAAACCATGAAAACAAATAAGAAATGGATGAAATTGCAGGTAAAGTTCAGAGCTCCTACGTGGAAAAAACAGATTTGTCAATGACCTCCTAGATTGCCTGCAGTCAACTCCGCAAATTCAGAGTGGAAACTGGTAAAAATTCTCACAAGAAGGTGAAAATGTAAAAGTAAATTGTTTTTACTATTTGAGTTGTTTTATAGCCTTTTCTAACCCTAATTAGGTTTTTGGACACATTTTTTTATTATTTTTTATTAATTTTCTCGAAATGGGTTTTACGTTTGTTTCTTTTGTAGCGACAAGTCCTAAAACTGGTGACGATGAAGAAATGAGTTGTATTTTATTACTTTTTCAGACTCGGTAAAAACACGAAAAATTCACCCCCTAGAGTCATCTTTCAGCTTTTTTCTGACTCCCAAAAAATTAAAATATTTCTGAGACTCTTGTTGTTTTGAACTCGCTAAAGGCTGCGAAACATCAACTGCCCAGTATACGTTTAACCCTTTTCGGGTTGGGATAGATATTTACAAGAAAGTAATACCTTAGTCGAACATGGCTAAGAGGTTCTTTCAGGTATGTTTTCTACCTTTTCAGATCTAAGAGACTACCTACGAAAAGGGACCTTCTGGAGTTTTTTTTCCACTTCTTTTCAAACTCACTAAACATGAAAATATGCTGAGTTTTCTCTTTGTCAGACTCGTTAAAACTAAATGGCATCAGACGCCATCACCATGACGTTACCAAGTTCCTCCTTTATAGGGCTTTTAAAATGTACTAGGATGGATTTTTCCGAAGTACAAAATTACATGACAAGCATATGCTATCCCCTTCAAGCTTATTTCCAAAAATAATTCGGGTACTCACCAGAAATGGTGGGGGAAAAAGGAACTAGTTCTCATTTGTGTTAGAAGTATGTCACTCTTGAACATGACACTTGTCTACAGTTCGTGTTGGGTTTGGGACATCCCACATTCGTCATTTTGCCTCCATGGGTTTGGGTTATCCATTTTGATCTCTCATCTGCTCTTTGCCTCGTCACCATGATCTCAATCCCTTGATACAAAAAATTTCCAAATTCCAGAGTCGTGTCGTCAATATGTTCAAGAGAAGTCCCTTCTATAGTTTTCGACCCCTGATCCTATGTTTAGGCTTGATTCACTAACATCTTACTCTTATGTCTCCTGTCGATGATGTGGGAAAGATTATGGCCCTCCTTCAACCGATCACTTCGTGTCTACTTTGGCTCATTATCCAAGAAGCTAATCTAGAGACTCCTTTCTGGTACCTTAGAGCTTGCATGCCTTAATGGAAATTTCTTCACATTGGATGATAGGTTTTCATCATTGGCCTTTGATCAGGTGATTTCGCGGATGTTCAACTCTAGCTCATTTTTCACATTCCATGGATTGTTCTATCAGTATCTTGAGAATCATTGTCATTATGGGTGGTTTCTCTCACGCCTGTTAACAACTTTCATCATTAGGTAGTAATCAGGTGACTTCTTGCATGTTCAACTTCAGCTCATTCATTCACATGTATGAATTTGTATTTGTTTGGGTCGAGACAGAGCGCAAGACCCTAGGTTTTGTCTGATGAAATCTAGGGTGCGGGACAATTTGGTTTATCATGACTGTATGCATGATTCTTCTGATTGGATGGCTGCGACCATACCTGAGTCTATTTGATGATCCTTCTCACTGGATGGATGCGTCCATGCCTTAGACCTTATTACATGTTCTCTATTATGGATGGCTGCACCCATACCACATATTCATTTATCAGAGATATCAATCATACTTGATCGTGCAGGTCCTCTGACGACGACATTTTGGTTTGGGCATGTTCTCATAAATAGTTTCACCCCTCCCTCTCTCTCAGACTTCATGCTTTAGGGGGCATCTGCTACACAACATTTTGTCATTGTACCTGCATTCCCCATCCCGAGTACTGGAGGAATATGATAATGACCCCTGTGTATCGTTATACATCACAAGGAATGTTATTTTATCCCTTAACATGTCAGGAACACAATCTCTGTTGACCATTCCTAAAGTTGACCCTTTAAAACATATGATTTTGGGTCGGCGCAGTTGTGTAGTTATGGCCTCATGTTGATGGCCAGATTTACACTGGGCCTCATGCTGTGGTCGCTTTGTCTATGAAGATAATCCACGTTAAGCTACTTTTGGAATGTTTTTTAAATATGGAAATGAACCTTCTGAGATGTAACATTTTTGTGGGTGGATTCATGGATGTTTGTTCGACTGGATGAGGTCGAGTTTCTCCCTTTTAACTTCTAGTTCCTACAAAAATGCAACTTCCCAAAGGGATAGACCTTTCATCCACCATATGTGGATCCAAAAGTTCATCCTCCACTCCTATAAATCCCTCTTCATTCCATTGAATTAGCTAGCTAGACATAGATAGAATAGACCAAGAGATGATAACAGAGAATAGTCCATAGTTGAGAGAGAATTTGAGCCTTTTGTCTCATTGAGCCAATTAACGAATGGATGCTTTGGAGACGTGCCCGACTGAACCCGTAAAATGAGGTCTAAAACGTCAAGGCACAGGTTGTAAACTCCCTTTTCTATATATTAATATGACATGATTGATTTCTCGTTCCATCTTTGTTTATGTTAGTATTTAAATTTTTTGAATCTCCTTGACTAGTTGGATAGTTGTAAATGAATATATATGTTTGTATGTTGTTAGTGTTTGTTTGATATTTGTGCAAGTGGGTAAACATCGCTACTAACAGAGCACAAGGCTTGAAGGACAAATATTGAGGGATCGCTGCAACATACTACATTAAGAGCGCTGGATTGAGGTAGGAAAACTATTCCAATCCATATTTCATTTATAAAATAGGAACCTAGAAACCAACATGTTCCCTTGTTGCTAGACCAAACCTAGGGCTATATGGATCACCTATGTCCGCAAAGGGGATTTTCCTTCACAACAAACACCTAATAAGAAATATTTTCATGACTATGTTCAAGGAGATTTTGGACAGGTTCGTTTGGGTGATTATAAATCCTGTAAAATCATTGGAATGGGTAAAGTTCTTGTAAAAAAACAGAATGGAAACCAATAGTTATTAAAGGAGGTAAGGCATGTTCCAGATCTGAAAAAAAAATATGGTTTCAACATGGAAGTTAGGCGGTGAAGGTTCTGTGACAACTTTCACAGATAAAACTTGGAAGGTCACTAAAGGAGCCCTGGTAATAGCAACAGATGAAAAGGTTGGTACATTGTATTTAAGAAATGGTATTTCTAACTTTGTTAATGATTTAACTTCCAAAGGAGTAGATGTAGCATTATGGTATCATAGGCTCAGACACGTGAGTGAGAAGGGGATGAAGATTCTTCACTCAAGAAATTTGTTGCCGGGTTTGAAGAATATTGATTTGGATTTATGTGAGAATTGTATTTATGCAAAACATAAGAGAGTCAAATTTCTTAGAGTTGGGAAAGAAAAGAAGAGAGAAAAATTAGAGCTTGTACATACATATGTATGGGGACCTGCTCAGGTATCATCTCTCGGTAGATCTCGTTATTATGTTACTTTTAGTGATGATGCAACTATAAAAACTTGGATTTATTGTGTTGTTTAATCTTTAACATTAGTCATTGGTTTATTAAAATGTTGACAAGTCATGCATTGAACATTATATCGAAGGGTGAAATACTTCAAAAGTTGGTCGAAATGAAACAAGGTAACGAAAGTCACGTGCATAAAAGCCAAAGGTGGAGTATAAAGCGAAAAGGCTAACGGAAACGTAAAAGTGAAAAGAAGCGGTACGGAGAGCGCAAAACGCAAATATTAAAAGAGTAACCACTGCATGAATATGCACACAAGGGAAATTCCGAGGGGGTCGAGCAGCGAGGAAGGGGAGAGACCCATACCCCCGCGGAATTGTGATAGTATGGCATGGTGGGGACACAAGGTTAGAAGGAGGTGGCAGGAGCGTGTCGCGTGACAGGGTGACGTGGCGGAACGAAAGGTGGACCCTTACAGCTGGTAGGTTATGTATTTAATCCGCATTGGGAATAATATGTTTTAGGAGTTATACAACGCATGCGGCCAAAGAGGTAAGGTAAGTCCTAGATGAGCTAGTACTGAGGCCCGTACCGGTAGTAAACCCGTCACGCGGTGTTCACCTGTCCCCAAATAACACCCAATCCCTACACACCGCGTGCCCCATTGTCAGTGTCCTTACGACACTTGCCCTACCTATTTCACTTCTACCCCTTCCTGCCTCAGAATTTCCAGTCTTCACAGCAGTTTCCTGTCATTTTCTGCAGTAAAAGTCTCAGGTATTCCGGTCACGGTATATACCAAGTGGGAATAGGTACCGGGTCTACCAAATCATCACCAGACTACCCTCTGCGTCGCTTTCCCAAGCAAATCTACCTCTTATGTAGGTACTCTGTCCCTTTCAATTCCCTTTGTTTTCCCTTCGTTTTTCTTTTCAGTTTTCATATGTCAATCATGGGAAGGGGCACACCCAAGAAGAACGAACCAGAGACTCCCTAGGTCTGAGAAACCAGAAACCCTCCCAGTTTCGAGCCTTTCATCGACAAACAAGATGGAGTCTGCGACCACCAATACCCTTTCCCCATTAGCAGTATAAGGCCTGAGCTTTTTTCGCGTCATGTTCATAATAGGGATCGATACCGGGTGGTTGTGTCAGGATTTTACCATTAGATTACCCCCCCAGTCTTCCCGGTGGTCGAGTTCATCTACTGGCTCAGAGACGCCTACGATGAAGACCGAGGCACTTTTACCTCCGCCCAAGGAAATCATATTTTCTCCCTTTCGCCCAACATCATCAAGCAAGCCCTCCGTTTTGCCACCAGCGCCACCTACATTGCTTCAGCGACGAAACCTTAACTTCCCAGTTTACCAAATCACCATGGGAGCATCAAAAAAGCTTCATCGCTTCTATTTCCAGTAGCCAGGCCACTACCCTTCCCAGAACGGAACTCTTCCCATTAAACCTATTCAAGGAGGAAGTACAACCCATCCTTGCGCTCATTGCAGGTCTGTTAGGTGTAGGCGGGTTGGGGGAAACCTCCAAAGTATGTGTTTTCTTTCTATGGTTAATGTCTCAGAAGGGGGTTGTCCTAGATATCCCGGGTTACTTATTTGCCAACATCCACACCTAGTTCCAAGAACTTCCTGAAACCAGTCATTTTCGTTTTTGTTCAATAGTGTTCTATCTTTTCTTGTATCAGCATGCTGATAGTTTCGAGCGTTTGGGCTTGGATAGGGTATATGAGGTCAATTCTCAGCCCCGACCTATTTTTTACTGGAACTCCGCAGTGCACCAATTTCCAAAAGCGGTGGGTTACTCTAGTTTCCTGAACGATTTCATGTCCATTTCTTACACCATCATTCATGGTTCGCCCTCCCCTAGGGTTTTTCCTGAAATGAAGAATTGGATGCAAGCTAGTAAAATCCAGAGCACCAGGGACTGGTATCTCTCTGATAATTATACGGAAATTCGGGTCTATGGAGCCGAGGTCGCCCCTTACCTGCTACCGGTGTTTCCCGCCCGATGAGTTTACGCTCTGGAGTATATTCGGCAAACCCTCAAAGCTGACCAGCTCCACTTTGTCCTCGCTAAGAAAGGTTACATTCTGAGGCTTCCTACCCAAATCGGCCCGTTCGTCGTGAATTCAAGACTCGCCCTTCCCATTGTCGAAAATCTATTGCAGGGTATGGACCTAAGACAGGGGAAGACTTGGGCTTATGATCCCCGGGAGATTATTTCAAACAGGAGAAAGAGAAATTGGTTCGCACCTTATGTACATGAACCAAGACCGTTTATGGAGTGGAAGCCTAACATGGAAATTTGGCCTTTGGTTTCGCAGATGGAGACAGATTCATCTGCCACAGGGGAAGAGGAAGGCGTCAACAGAGACCAAGAAGAGGAAGTCGGTCCTTCAGGAACAGGTTCTCCCTCTCGTAAAAAACATAAAACAGTCTCAAGTGAAGCCGAAATTATAGGAGAGGAACAGCTGCTTGAGCCGTTCATACCATATGTGCCACTTGACAGCAGCAAGGCATATGGTTGAGGGACAACACCACCTCTTTCGACTTCACTGAGGTTTCACAGGCCATGGGAGATCATACCTCACCAGTGGCAGCCGAAAGGGTCAAGAAAAACAGTATAATTAGAGAGAAATACAAAACTGAGCTGGAGGGGTATGTAGAAAAGTATCACACCAGGATCTCCGCCACCATGAATATGGATACCGAGCATCTGGTACTGTCTATGGCCGAAGCCCTTTTGGACCCTGATACAGGTGCCACTAGCTACCGGGTACTCCAACATGCAATTGATATGTCTAAGGTGCCAGCAACTGATATGTGTAACCTGTTTCAGGTTGTAGCTGATATGCTAAAAGATGAGGTAATGCGAGCTACCATCGCACTAAGGAAACTTGAGAAAAAGCATGAATAGATGAGGACCACCCTGAAGAACGAGAAGGCAAGTGCCTGCACCCAGGCAAATCGAATACGCAGTCTCGAGGATCAAATCAAAGGGAAGGACGCTGGGGAAACAAACCCGCAGGCATTTTTAATAGACCAATTGCGGAAGGAAGTCAACTCACTAAAAGGCAAAGCCCACATGCCAGCCTCCCAACATGTACAGACAACTGAGTTGGCACAGGTAGATAAAGAGAAAAGGGAGTTGGCCGGCACTTTGTCACAGGAAAGAGATGAGAAGGAGAAGTTGGCAGGAATAATCGCTACTCTTCAGAGTAGGTTGGCAGAGCTACAGAACACTTGGGACACGCACAACTGTGCGCCAGCTACAACGCCACCTGAGACGAGCTCACTTTCAGAAAAGCTGGACGCAGCAAAAGCTGAAAATGACGTAATGGAGAAACAGGCTTCCACGGCAAGGCAAAAGATCGCGGATTTGGAAAAATCCTAGTCAGAGAATATTAGAAGGATCAAAGTATTGCATAAAGAAATTGAACAGGAAAAGAAAACGAGGGCTAACCAGCAGAAGACTATAAACGATCTCGAAGCACGCCTAAAAGGTAACCTCACTCTCAGATAGGGCAGAAAGATCATTTGGTCCGAGATCATCTCAGCTATAACAGGGCAATGGGAATTTCTGCAAGTCATCGAGGAGATGAAATCTTCGGTACTCTACCTCAAAAGGCTATTTCAGGAAGGGGATGTCAATTTAGTCAACAGGGCTCAGCGTGCCAGAGAGTATGTGTCATTCTTGAAAGGGCTGAGAGCCAACGAAGTAGAGCAACACGGCATAGTCAGCTGGCACAAAGAGGCCCTAGAATGTCAGAAACTCATCGAAAAGGAATCGGCTCGCGTCGTGGCTTTGAAGGCCTTGCAGCAGCTGATATACACTGTGGACAGGTTTGATGTAGTTTGGGCTGAAATCATGACAGCAGGGCTTCCGACGTGTTGGGACTCCACCACCCCTTCTATGCTGCGACCATTACCGGAATACGAAGCATGCCTAAAGCAAGAAAGGGACCGTATAGATGTCATGACGGATAAAACCACCCAGCTCAAGGCCGAAACCATGATCGCGTCACTGCGCCCAGATTTTTCTCTTCTCCACTTGTTAAATCATAAAGTCCCTACTGAAGCAAATCCTAGCGATCACACTAAAGCTTTCATAAGGGTAGAAGTATTTGCAATGATGCCTGAGCCTGCCGCAGACAGTCAACAGAGGTGTGCCCAGTTCGTTAGCCAAGTTGCCATTTCATCCGTAAACGCGCCGCCACCAGTGTCAGCAACAGCCTCGACCCCTTCTCACAAGTGATGAATTGTTATTTCATGATTCGGCCCTCGTGGCATTTTTACTTTTTACTAAATTAGTTACTTTTTAAAGTTTCGAGTGGGCTACTTGCTCCACTCCAGCATGTTATCTTTTTATCAGACTACTGTTTAATTTTCTGTTTTAAAAACGGCCAAGTGCCTAACTATCCATGATGAGAGGCCTGATTCCTCATCGTGAGTTTTGTTGTTTTGATAAGGACCTGTAACAGATTTTGGTCATGCGAAGAAGATATTTTCTCAAAAAATATCTTCTCGCTGAGATAGGAAGAGGTCTATATAAGCAAGATCGAATGAGAAAAACGGGTTCCAGATTTTCTGAAGAAACTTGCTGCGTAAGAATATTTTGTATGCTTGTGGTCGAATTATTAATGCAAATGCACAGAGCCCGTAGGGCCTCAACGAAGAGAATTTCTATTTTATGTGAGGATTCTGGTCTGGATGTCGTATGGTCTGTGACTCTTTCTTTGTAGTATTGTTTCATTTTTCACTGTCTCCATGTTCTTTATATCATGTTTTGGAATGCGAGTGACTCGCCAGTTCTGATATAAATTTATCGTTATGTGGTACTTATATAAGGCTGGCCTAGCTGCTTTAAATATGGCTCATACAGGATATGATGTTTCGTTTTACACTTCATTCAGATTTCCTCTGTATTGAATATCGTGGAATCTTGTTCGTTCAGAAATGATTGGTATATATGGATTCTTAGTTCTTAAGCCCATGCTATAGCAAAATATGTTTTCCGAATACCTTTCCATTGGTAATTAGTGCACCTCTTTTACCTTCTGCACCGCAAACGCCTTGATTTAACAATCTCCATATAACCTTTGGAAACTGGCCCTCCTTAATGAAAGCCGTTTCTAAGCTATCTGATGCATCTGTGTAAGTAATTCTACTTGTTGTAGACAATTTTGTCACCCCAAGAGACAGCCTAGAGTTGCCATAGACCAGTGCCTAGGACATCTTACCATAGCAAGAGAACATGAAATATATCTTGGGTGTCAATCAAAAAGCTCTCTTACTATCTCTTGTAAAACAAGGAAATTAGTTTAAATGGGACCAATCTCTCTCAGAAGCTGATACAAAGATAAGAATAATGTAGGAACATCATGCAAAGCTCCAATACGAAAGCATCAGACAGTTAAGAGACAACTTACTGCAAAGAGGGCCAGTTCAAATAATATGCCACATAAATCAAATATCAGAAAGTGGATGCAGTGAAGAAACATGAAGAAGATATTAGTTAGCATGAGGCTGATACCCAGATACACAACAAAACCACATATGGGCTTATCCAACTAAGAATCCATACATGACAATGGTGTTTTAAAAGCACCCTCCTCAAGTAACTACTATAGCAGAAAATATGGATGAAATGAACATGGAACAATATATCATGACTAGGCCTATTTAAAGCGCTTGACTAATCCAAGTATGGGCGCCAACTGGGATGAATCCGTACTTAAGACTAGTGAGCCACTCGAATTCTAGAAAATGATACAAGAAGATAAATAGCATGGAATGAGATTTTATATTAACACATAAGAGAAAATTACATACTGTGAGATACCAAAGACCAGAATCCTCATTACAGTTATAACTCCTCCTCACTAAGACCCTATGGGCTCTGAGCCTTCATACAAAAGTGTTACAAGATGTATACAAGAACTTCTCACTGCACAGTTTGCTGATAGAAATCTGGAACCCCCACAATGTCTTTTTTCCTCATTTTATAAGAGAAACCGAAAGCTCTAGAGAATGAGGTAGGTGATATACATTTAATGATCTAATTTAAAAAAAATCTGAAAGAAAAACCCGCCTATGCTGTTTGGCGGTGCTGAACTAGTGCAAGTACTCTGCTACTGCTTCATGAAATAAATGCTGAGGATGAAAATCTACTCTTAACAAGATACAAAGAATAAAATATACAAATTTTTTGTACTTGACTGGAAGAGAAAAATATACTGCAATAAAACCTTGAGGTTGCTTGTGTTTGTGCATGGTACTTTCGGCACTCTAATCTTGAATTAAAATGCCAGATATTTAATGCAGGGCGTTATATTTCTTGATCTTTCACTGATACTTCATGCGGCCCCATTAACATTTCTTGCCGTGTAATCTTTCTCTCTGTGGGCGTATTTAGGGTTCAATGGATTTTATTTATGCTTCCATTAATGAGGTCATATCATACAACTACCCTTGGCTTCCCTCCTGAATTTCTTCCTCGAAAATTATCGAGGGTGGTGCTCTTGACTTTTGCGAACAAAGCAGTGAGTCATGATGAATTTACTACCGCGGAAAACCTGCAAAAACACAAACCAGTTAAGGAGAACCAGACAGGGATGGAGATGAGGACGATGGTGACGTCGGAGACATGGCCATATGGCAAGAACATGCAGGGTGGTGGAGAAAATACAGTGGAGACTTTGACAGGACGTAAGTTTCCCACGTAAAACAGTTTAAACCTGATGAATGAATAAAAACGATGAATATGAATAAAAAACACATATATACGGCAGGGGAAAAATACCATGGACACGCGGGATGATGACACATGGGTGTACGAAGGACAGGTGGAAGAATGACATGGCTGTAGACCTAGTCAAACGGGGGAAAAATGTAGACAATTATGAGCCACACGATCGATGAACGGGATCAACGGTTAAAACAGCATCAACGGACCATGAGTGGTGGGTCAGGAGTGTGATTAGCCTGGGTTAAGTCGCGTGCAACTTGGGAGGATGACCACCGTTGGATGAAGGCTGACAAATCCGGCGGCTGCTATGGATTCCGCTGCCCGAATTTTTTTCGGAGGTTAACGCGCGAAATGGGAAGTTTTAAAATCGTACCCCCGGGACACGTGTCACGCGATTTGTGGAATCGCTGGCATTTGATTGAAAACCGCCAGCCCGGTGGAGGTGGTGTGGAATTAACCGCTGGTTTTTAGGTGTGAGGGCCACCACGGGTGATCTGGACTCCGCTCCGTCGATTGGTCTTGATCTAACGGCTCCAGACGCGCCCAAAACGTTGAACGTTAAGCCCCTTTCCGCCTGGCATATGGTTTTGCGCCCGGGTCACATGGGAATCGAAATCAGAGTGGTTAAGGCTAAAGGGCTAGGCCCGATATGTTTTTGAATGCGGGTTTTTAGCCTTTGTAGGGTGTATTTTTCAGGTGGAAAGGGCAGCGATAGACAGGGCATGGAGGCTTTTGGCCGCGGAAGGGGTTTTAAAGGTTTATATGGGGCGGTAGACCAAAAATTTGAATGGAAGGGTTGACATGCACAACATTGGCTCCATCTAGGGACGACATGTTCATCCATGGACATGTCGAGAAAACGCAGACCTCGGACCATCCTGTATGTGAACTTTGTGCTTCAATCCCTTTGCATTTCTTCTGATAATTTGTCAGTACACATTCCTTGTCAAAACAAAAACTAAAACAGGACTTGTATACAATATGGTACAACAGGCCATCTAAGCCTGCATCAAAACTGAAAATAGGGCTTGAGAAATTGGCCATTCACAGGGGCATCCAACAAATCACCCTGAACGTGTTGTTACCTCTTTGTTCCACAACTTTAAATGGACCAAACCAGAGTGGATCAAATTTAGCATGCTTGCCCTTCTTTGCTCTTCGAACGTCCCATCTGAGAACCAGGTCTCCAATTTGAAATTTTCTATATTTCGCATGCCGATCAAAGATGTTTTTCATTTTCTCTTGATACTCCTCTAATCTCTGATTCACTTAGTTCCGTGTTTCTTCCAACTCTACCAGTTGGTTAATCCTTCTGACCATGTCATCTGGTTCTTCCTGTTTTTCCTGCATGAAACGTGTCATCGGCAAAGCCAATTGCACAGGGAACACAGCTGCTCGCCCATATACTAATTCATAAGGGGATTTCCCTATTGCTCTCTTGCTGGTTATCCTATTCGCCCATAGAGCAAATTTTAATTGAGAATCCCAGTTTTTCTGATTTTCATTTATTGTTTTCTTCAAATTCCTCACCAAGGTTTTATTAGAAGACTCTGCCAAGCCATTTCCTTGTGGATAGTAAGCTGTGGAGTGACTCAATATGATGTTATACTATTGGCAGAAATTTATGAACCTGGTAGACTTGAAGGCCTGTGCATTATCAGTTACAATTCTAGCAGGACAGCCAAACCTGGATATGATATTTTCCTCCATAAACTTGATTATCACAGCATCTGTAGCATTCCTTGCAGGTATGGCTTCCACCCATTTTGTAAAATAATCTGTGGCTGTTAGTATCCATTTGTGTTGGCCACTTGATGGGGGATGTATTTCTCCTATGAAATCTAATCCCACTTTCACAGTAAACAAACACATGCTCTAGAATCAGGTAAAGCTGCCAATTTAAATCTTTCTGCAAACTATTACACAACACCAATACATGCTTGACAACAACATCACATAAATAATTTTGATAGAAGGCTATTGTAGGGGATTTTATGTTTCCTTAACCCTCTAGCTATAATGTCCTCCACGATTCCTTCATGAAATTACGCCATTTATATTCTCCCACTTCATTTTACGTAAAGCATAATAGTAATATACTGAAAGGATCTCTCCAGTATAGCTGCCCATTAGCAACTATGTATTTCTGGGATTTCATTCTTATAGCCCTGTATTTTACCTTATCACAACTTGGAGGACAACTAAGTGTTAAGAGATATTCAATTATTTCTTTGTACCAAGGACTAGTGAGATATTTCACATGTATCTTTTGAGTGGCCAGCTCTAATCCATGCTGCTCTTCTCCTTTTTCAGATTCTTCATTAGCTATCATGGATAAATTTATGCCTAGAGCCTAATGATTTGATTCAGACAGAATTTTGGCTAGCCCTTGTCCTTTAACCAACTTAGTGGGTCTTATGTCCAAATCATACTCCTGAATTTTTGCAATCCATCTTCCTCTTTTACCTTCACTATCCCCCTGAACAAGGATATCTTTGACAGCTGCTGTAGGGACATAGGCAGTGATATGAGACTGCAAAATATACATTCTAAAAGCCTTGAGGGATTTCACCAGGGCATATGCCTGCTTCTCCAATATATTATATTTTAATTCAGCATCATGCAGCACTTGACTGAAAAAGGCTATTGGTTGCTCGAATCCATCTTGATTTTTCTGCAACAAGACTCCAGCTACTATATGAGGTGAAGCAAATGAAAATATCATAAATGGCTTTTTGTAATCTGGTCCAGCTAGCACAGGAGCTTCAGCGAACGCCTGTTTTATCCTTGTGAATGCATCCCTAGACTCCTAGGACCATTTTACTTCATTCTCCTTTTTCAACATATCAGTTATATGCCTAACTATCTCGGCATAGTTAGGAATGAACCTTCTCAAAAAATTAATTCGGCCTAAAAACACCTGCACCTCCTTCTTATTCCTGGGTAGAGGGATACTATTTATTACTTCCACTCTCTTAGGGTCTATTTTCACACCATCTTTGGTTACAATGTGTATACAAAGTTTTCCCCTCATCTATTATAAATAAAGATTTTTGAAAGTTGAGGGAAAGACCATACGTTATGCATTTTCAGGGATTCTCTTTGAAGTCACTTGAATGTTGTTGATATCATTCTTTGAAAATGCTGATATCATCCAGATATACCACCAGAAACTTGTCCTGCTCTCCAACAAAAGCTATGTCCATTTCCCTATGAAAAGTAGCTCCTGCATTAATTAGCCCAAATGGCATCCGGGCATACATAAATGTTCCCCATGGTGTTGTAAATGCAGTTTTCTTCGGATTCTCTGGGAACACAAATACCTGATTATAACCATAAAAACCATCCATCATTGACATTCTGGATGCTCCCACCACTTTCTGCAGGTTGTGGTCCATCTTAGGCAATGGGTAATTGTCCTTTAATGATGCTCTATTCAAATTTCTGAAATCCACACACAGCCTTATTTCCCCATTTTTCTTTCGAACAGGAACAAGGTTTGCTACCCATTCAGAGTATCTCAATGGCACAATTATTTTGGCTTTCAGTAGCTTCTTGATTTCTTTTTCAATAGACGGAAGCAGCAGAGGATTTATCTGTCTGAGCTTCTGCTTATAAGGCTTTTCATCTTCCCTCAAAGGAATTTTATGTTGCATTATATTAACATCAAAAGTTTTTAGGTCCTGATAGGACCATGCAAATACATCTTTATAAGATTGAAACAACTTCAAATATTTTTCTTTATATTCTTCTGGGACCCTTTTAGATAGTTTTACAATTTTGGGATCAACATAAGTACCCAGATTTAAATCTTCCACTTGATCTTCTTCTATCACTTTGTTTGGCTGCAATGGAATATCATCTTTGTTAAATAATCTTTCTAGGGGCACCAGACCTCTAGGTATAACATTTCCTTTCAGCTGCAGCACTTTATTTCCTGCCATTTTATCTTCCCATTTATTTTCTGTGACATTTTCAGCTTCCTCTTCTTCATTGTCATCAATCTCCATATTAGAGAACTCTCCCACTGTTTCCAGGAATCTCTTCATCTGTTCGTCATCTTCGAATACCTGCCAGTGCTTAATATTATCTGGGATAGATGGCCTGTAACGTACCTCCACTTCATATCTTAAAAGTGGATTCTGAGGAGGACGGAATGTACTGGCAGCTACAGCAAGAGAATCTGCTATTCGGTTCTGCTGCCGGGGCATGAACTGTATGTTAAATGCCCCGGTAGCAGAACAACATCAACGGACCATGCATGGTGGGTCAGGAGCGCGATTAGCCTGGGTTAAGTCACGTGCAACTTGGGAGGACGACCACCGTTGGATGAAGGCTGACAAATCCGGCGGCTGCTATGGATTCCGCTGCCTGACTTTTGTCCGGAGGTTAACGCGCGAAATGGGAAGTTTTAAAATCGTACCCCCGGGACACGCGTCACGCGATTTGTGGAATCGCTGGCATTTGATTGAAAACCACCAGCCCGGTGGAGGTGGTGTGGAATTAACCGCTGGTTTTCGGGCGCGGGGGCCACCACGGGTGATATGGACTCTGCTCCGTCGATTGGTCTTGATCTGACGGCTCCAGACGCTCCCGAAACGTTGAATGTTAAGCCCCTTTCCGCCTGGCATATCGTTTTGCACCCTGGTCACATGGGAATCGAAATCAGAGTGGTTAAGGCTAAAGGGCTAGGCCCGATATGTTTTTGAATGCGGGTTTTTAGCCTTTGTAGGGTGTATTTTTCAGGTGGAAAGGGCAGCGATAGACAGGGCATGGAGGCTTTTGGCCGCGGAAGGGGTTTTAAAGGTTTATATGGGGCAATAGACCAAAAATTTGAATGGAAGGGTTGACATGCACAACATTGGCTCCATCTAGGGACGGCATGTTCATCCATGGACATGTCGAGAACACGCAGACCTCGGACCATCCTGTATGTGAACTCTGTGCTTCAATCCCTTTGCATTTCTTCTGATAATTTGTCAGTACACATTCCTTGTCAAAACAAAAACTGAAACAGGACTTGTATACAATATGGTACAACAGGCCATCTAAGCCTGCATCAAAACTGAAAATAGGGCTTGAGAAATTGGCCATTCACAGGGGCATCCAGCAAATCACCTTGAACGTGTTGTTACCTCTCTGTTCCACAACTTTAAATGGACCAAACCAGAGTGGATCAAATTTAGCATGCTTGCCCTTCTCTGCTCTTCGAACGTCCCATCTGAGAACCAGGTCTCCAATTTGAAATTTTCTATATTTCGCATGCCGATCAAAGATGTTTTTCATTTTCTCTTGATACTCCGCTAATCTCTGATTCACTTAGTTTCGTGTTTCTTCTAACTCTACCAGTTGGTTAATCCTTCTGACCATGTCATTTGGTTCTTCCTGTTTTTCCTGCATGAAACGTGTCACCGGAAAATCCAATTGCACAGGGAACACAGCTGCTCGCCCTTATACTAATTCATAAGGGGATTTCCCTGTTGCTCTCTTGCTGGTTATCCTATTCGCCCATAGAGAAAATTTTAATTGAGAATCCCAGTTTTTTTTATTTTCATTTATTGTTTTCTTCAAATTTCTCACCAGGGTTTTATTAGAAGACTCTGCCAAGCCATTTCCTTGTGGATAGTAAGCTGTGGAGTGACTCAATATGATGTTATACTGTTGGCAGAAATTTACGAACCTGGCAGACTTGAAGGCCTGTGCATTATCAGTTACAATTCTAGCAGGACAGCCAAACCTGGATATGATATTTTCCTCCATAAACTTGATTATCACAGCATCTGTAGCATTTCTTGCAGGTATGGCTTCCACCCATTTTGTAAAATAATCTGTGGCTGTTAGTATCCATTTATATTGGCCACTTGATGGGGGATGTATTTCCCCTATAAAATCTAATCCCCATTTCTGAAATGGCTCATTTACATGAATAGGAATCAAGGGTAAAGCTGCCAATTTCTGCCTTTCTTCAAATCTTTGGCACTTGTCACATGCTCTGACCCAAGCAAAAGAATCTGTAAACAATTTTGGCCAGTAGAAGCCAGCCTTTAGGATTTTATGAGCTGTAGCCCTCTAGCTGTAATTTCCTCCACAGATTCCTTCATGAAATTCTGCCGTTGTATTTTCCACTTCATTTTCTACAAGGCATAATAGTAATATACCTGAAGGATCTCTCCAATATAGCTGCCCATTAGCAATTATGTATTTCTGGGATTTCATCCTTACAGCTCTGTATTTTACCTTATCACAACTTGGAGGACAGCTGAGCGTTAGAAGGTACTTAGCTATTTCTTTGTACCAAGGGCTAGTGAGATATTTTATGTGTATCTTTTGAGAGGCCATCTCTAGTCCTTGCTGCTCTTCTCCTTTTTCAGATTCTTCATTAGCTATCATGGATAAATTTATGCCTAGAGCCTGATGATTTGATTCTGATAACATTTTAGCAAGTCCCTGTCCTTTAATCAGCCTAGTAGGTCTGATATCCAAATCATATTCCTGTATTTTTGCAATCCATCTTCCTCTTTTGCCTTCACTATCTCCCTGGACGAGAATGTCTTTGACAGCTGTTGTAGGAACATATGCAGTAATGTGGGATTGCAAAACATATGTTCTAAAGGTTTTTAGAGACTTCACCAAGGCATATGCCTGCTTTTCTAGTATGTTATATTTCAATTCTGCATCATGCAACACTTGACTGAAAAAGGCTATGTGCTGTTCATATCCTTCTTCATTTTTCTGCAACAAGACTCCAGCTATTGTATGAGGTGAAGCAAATGAAAAGATCATAAATGGATTTGTATAATCTGGCCCAGCTAGCATAGGAGCTTCAGAAAATTCCTGTTTTATCCTTATGAATGCATATCTAGATTCTTGGGACCATTTTACTTCATTATTCTTTTTCAACATATCAGTTATATGCCTAACTATCTCAGCATAGTTAGGAATAAATCTTCTCAGAAAATTGATTCGGCCTAGAAACACCTGTACTTCCTTCTTATTCCTGGGTAAAGGAATACTATTTATTACTTCGACCCTCCTAGGGTCTATTTTCACACCATCTTTAGTTACAATGTGCCCTAAGATTTTTCCCTCATCTAGTGCAAATAAATATTTTTGAGGATTGAGGGAAAGACCATACCTTCTGCATTTTTCAAAGGTTCTCTGCAAGTGCTGAATGTGTTCAGTATCATTCTTTGAAAATACTGTGATATCATCCAGATATACCACCAGAAACTTGTCCTGCTCTCCAAAAAAAGCTATGTCCATTGCCCTCTGAAAAGTAGCTCCTGCATTAATTAGCCCAAATGGCATCCGGGCATACATAAATGTTCCCCATGGTGTTGTAAATGCAGTTTTCTTCTGATCCTCTGGGAACAAAAATACCTGATTATAACCAGAAAAACCATCCATCATTGACATTCTGGATGCTCCCACCACTTTCTGCAGGATGTGGTCCATCTTAGGCAATGGGTAATTGTCCTTTAATGATGCTCTATTCAAATTTATGAAATCCACACACAGCCTTATTTCTCCATTTTTCTTTCGAACATGAACAAGGTTTGCTACCCATTCAGAGTATCTCAATGGCACAATTATTTTGGCTTTCAACAACTTCTTGACTTCTTTTTCAATAGAGGGAAGCAGCAGAGGATTTATCTGTCTGAGCTTCTGCTTATAAGGCTTTGCATCTTCCCTCAAAGGAATTTTATGTTGCATTATATTAACATCAAAAGTTTTTAGGTCCTGATAGGACCATGCAAATACATATTTATAAGATTGAAACAACTTCAAATATTTTTCTTTATATTCTTCTGGGACCCTTTTAGATAGTTTTACAATTTTGGGATCAGCATAATTACCCAGATTTAAATCTTCCACTTGATCTTCTTCTATCACTTTGTTTGGCTGCAATGGAATATCATCTTTGTTAAATAATCTTTCTAGGGGCACCAGACCTCTAGGTATAACATTTCATTTCAGCTGCAGCACTTTATTTCCTGCCATTTTATCTTCCCATTTATTTTCTGTGACATTTTCAGCTTCCTCTTCTTGATTGTCGTCAATCTCCATATTAGAGAACTCTCCCACTGTTTCTAGGAATCTCTTCATCTGTTCGTCATCTTCGAATACCTGCCAGTGCTTAATATTATCTGGGATAGATGGCCTGTAACGTACCTCCACTTCATATCTTAAAAGTGGATTCTGAGGAGGACGGAATGTACTGGCAGCTACAGCAAGAGAATCTGCTATTCTGTTCTGCTGCTAGGGCATGAACTGTATGTTAAATGCCCCGGCAGCAGAACAACATCAACGGACCATGCGTGGTGGGTCAGGAGCGTGATTAGTCTGGGTTAAGTCGTGTGCAACTTGGGAGGATGACCACTGTTGGATGAAGGCTGAAAAATCCAGCGGCTGCTATGGATTCCTCTGCCCGACTTTTGTCCGGAGGTTAACGCGCGAAATGGGAAGTTTTAAAATCGTACCCCCGGGACACGCGTCATGCAATTTGTGGAATCGCTGGCATTTGATTAAAAACCGCCAGCCCGGTGGAGGTGGTGTGGAATTAACCACTGGTTTTCGGGCGCGGGGGCCACCACGGGTGATATGGACTCCGCTCCGTCGATTGGTCTTCATCTGACGGCTCCAGACGCGCCCGAAACGTTGAACGTTAAGCCCCTTTCCGCCTGGCATATGGTTTTGCGCCCGGGTCACATGGGAATCGAAATCAGAGTGGTTAAGGCTAAAGGGCTAGGCTCGATATGTTTTTGAATGCAGGTTTTTAGCCTTTGTAGGGTGTATTTTTCAGGTGGAAAGGGTAGCGATAGACAGGGCATGGAGGCTTTTGGCCGCGGAAGGGGTTTTAAAGGTTTATATGGGGCGGTAGACCAAAAATTTGAATGGAAGGGTTGACATGCACAACATTGGCTCCATCTAGGGACGACATGTTCATCCATGGACATGTCGAGAACACGCAGACCTCGGACCATCCTGTATGTGAACTCTGTGCTTCAATCCCTTTGCATTTCTTTTGATAATTTGTCAGTACACATTCATTGTCAAAACAAAAACTGAAACAAGACTTGTATACAATATGGTACAACAGGCCATCTAAGCCTGCATCAAAACTGAAAATAGGGCTTGAGAAATTGGCCATTCACAGGGGAATCCAACAAATCACCCTGTAAATTTTCCAATATGAACGTGTTGTTACCTCCCTGTTCCGCAACTTTAAATGGGCCAAACCAGAGTGGATAAAATTTAGCATGCTTTCCCTTCTCTGCTCTTCGAACGTCCCATCGTAGAACCAGGTATCCAATTTGAAATTTTCTATCTTTCGCATGCCGATCAAAGATGTTTTTCATTTTCTCTTGATACTCCGCTAATCTCTGATTCACTTGGTTCCGTGTTTCTTCCAACTCTACCAGTTGTTTAATCCTTCTGACCATGTCATCTGGTTCTTCCTGATTTTCCTGCATGAAACGAGTCACTGGCAATGCCAATTGCACAGAGAACACAACTTCTCACCCATATATTAATTCATAAGGGGATTTCCCTATTGCTCTCTTGCTGGTTATCCTATTCGCCATGGAGCAAATTTTAATTGAGAATCCCAGTTTTTCTGATTTTCATTTATTGTTTTCTTCAAAGTCCTCACCAGGGTTTTATTAGAAGACTCTACCAAGCCATTTCCCTGTGGATAGTAAGCTGTGGAGTGACTCAATATGATGTTATACTGTTGGCAGAAATTTAGGAACCTCGCAACACTTCAAGAGTCGGTATTATCGCTACAATTCTAGTGGCATGCTAAAACCTCGGGACAGATATTTTCCATACAAACTTGATTATCACAAAGATTCGTAGCATTTCTTCGCATGTATGGTTTCCACCCATTTTGTAAATAACTGTGGTTGTTAGTATCCATTTATATTGGCCACTGATGGGGGATGTATTTCCCTATAAAATATAAACCCCATTTCTCGAAATGGCTCATTTACATGAATAGTAATCATGTAAAGCAACCACCGTCTTCGCAAATTCGTACTTGTCACATGCTCGACCCAAGCAAAGCATCTCGTCAGAAATAATTTTGGCCAAGAGGCTTTCGCCTTCAGATTTTATGAGCCGTAGCCCCCACCGTAATGTCCTCCACAGATTCCTTCATGAAATTCTGCCATTATATTCTCCACTTCATTTTCTGTAAGGCATAATAGTAATATACCTGAGGGATCTCTCCAATATAGCTGCCCATTAGCAATTATGTATTTCTGGGATTTCATCCTTACAACTCTGTATTTTACCTTATCACAACTTGGAGGACAACTGAGTGTTAGAAGGTACTCAGCTATTTATTTGTACCAACGGCTAGTGAGATAATTTATGTGTATCTTTTGAGTCACCAGCTCTAGTCCATGCTGCTCTTCTCCTTTTTCAGATTCTTCATTTGCTATCATGGATAAATTTATGCCTAGAGCCTGATGATTTGATTCTGATAACATTTTGGCAAGTCCCTGTCCTTTAATCAGCCTAGTCGGTCTGATATCCAAATCATATTCCTGTATTTTTGCAATCCATCTTCCTCTTTTTCCTTCATTATCTCCCTGGACGAGAATGTCTTTGACAGCTGCTGTAGGAACATATGCAGTAATGTGGGATTGCAAAACATATGTTCTAAAGGTTTTTAGAGACTTCACCAAGGCATATGCCTGCTTTTCTAGTATGTTATATTTCAATTCTGCATCATGCAACACTTGACTGAAAAAGGCTATGGGTTGCTCAAATCCATCTTCATTTTTCTGCAACAAGACTCAAGCTACTGTATGAGGTGAAGCAAATGAAAAGATCATAAATGGTTTTGTATAATCTGGCCCAGCTATCACAGGAGCTTCAGCAAATGCTTGTTTTATCCTTGTAAATGCATCTCTATATCCTTGGGACCACTTTACTTCATTATCCTTTTTTAACATATCAATGATATGCCTAACTATCTCAGCATAGTTAGGAATAAATCTTCTCAGAAAATTGATTCGGCCTAGAAACACCTGCACTTCTTTCTTATTCCTGGGTAAAGGAATATTGTTTATAACTTCAACTCTCTTAGGGTCTATTTTCACACCATCTTTAGTTACAATGTGCCCTAAGAGTTTTCCCTCATCTAATGCAAATAAATATTTTTGAGGATTGAGGGAAAGACCATACCTTCTACATTTTTCAAAGGTTCTCTACAAGTGTTGAATGTGTTCAGTATCATTCTTTGAAAATACTGTGATATCATCCAGATATACTACCAGAAACTTTTCCTGCTCTCCAACAAAAGCTATGTCCATTGCCCTCTGAAAAGTAGCTCCTGCATTAATTAGCCCAAATGGCATCCTTGCATACATAAATGTTCCCCATGGTGTTGTAAACGCAGTTTTCTTCTGGCCCTCTAGGAACACAGCTACCTGATTATAACCAGAAAACCCATCCATCATTGACATTCTGGAGGCTCCGACCACTTTCTGTAGAATGTGGTCCATCTTAGGAAATGGATAATTATCCTTTAATGATGCTCTGTTTAAATTTCTGAAATCCACACACAGCCTTATTTCTCCATTCTTCTTTCGAACAGGAACAAGGTTTGCTACCCATTCAGAGTATCTCAATGGCACAATTATTTTGGCCTTCAGTAGCTTCTTGATTTCTTTTTCAATAGAGGGAAGCAGCAGAGGATTTATCTGTCTGAGCTTCTGCTTATAAGGCTTTGCATCTTCCCTCAAAGGAATTTTATGTTGCATTATATTAACATCAAAAGTTTTTAGGTCCTGATAGGACCATGCAAATACATCTGTATAAGATTGAAACAACTTCAAATATTTTTCTTTATATTCTTCTGGGACCCTTTTAGATAGTTTTACAATTTTGGGATCAGCATAAGTACCCAGATTTAAATCTTCCACTTGATATTCTTCTATCACTTTGTTTGGCTGCAATGGAATAGCATATTTGTTAAATAATCTTTATAGGGGCACCAGATCTCTAGGTATAACATTTCCTTTCAGCTGCAGCACTTTATTTCCTGCCATTTTATCTTCCCATTTATTTTCTGTGACATTTTCAGCTTCCTCTTCTTCATTGTCATCAATCTCCATATTAGAGAACTCTCCCACTGTTTCCAGGAATCTCTTCATCTGTTCGTCATCTTCGAATACCTGCCAGTGCTTAATATTATCTGGGATAGATGGCCTGTAACGTACCTCCACTTCATATCTTAAAAGTGGATTCTGAGGAGGACGGAGCTACAGCAAGAGAATCTGCTATTCTGTTCTACTGCCGGGGCATGAACTGTATGTTGACTCTTTATTTTCAGCCAAGGATTTAACTTCTTTGGACACAGAATGAACATTAGGAGGACTGGCTGTACAAGAAGAAGAAGGACCTTGATTATTAGACTGCAGAAGAGTATTTAGAGGAGTCTTACCTTTTTCTGCAGTTTTTTGCATTGTCATCTCTTTTTGAGCAGGAGCTTCTTTATGGGGTGGCTCTTCTTCTTGATCCTGAGTTCGGGTCCTCTTCCTTGAAGATCTGAGATCATATTTTATATTGAATTGTGCTTGCATGAAATCAGCGAATTGTTTACAACAATGATCAATCTCCACTTCTTCTTCTTCTTCTTGCAATGGGTATTCTATATCATCACTATTTGAAAAAGAAAAATTTGAATCTTCTAATTGATAAGTGGCATCTTCAGTGGAGTCTTCTGCTGGACCTTCCAGGTACAAGGGATGTGGTACCTGGTCTTGCTGCTCCTTTGCTTCTCTCGGCAATATCTGCAGTGGTGGTCTTTTGTACTGAGGATTGTATCCTCTGTTTGGAGCATTATAAAAATTCTTGGGAGCCAGGTTCTTTGCCTCCAATTCAAGCTTGACCATCTTCTTTATCATTTTGCTTATTTCGTCCATCTTGTCTGAATCCTTCTCTTGGCTAGAGGAGGAAACCTCTTCTTTACCTCTCCTCCTAGTATCTTGTTCAAATTTTCCCTTTAATTTCCCAGTGGAGGCAAAGTTTGCTTCCAACTCTAGAGCATCTGACTGAGCATCATCTAGGGTAGCAGGTTTTCTTTCCCTTAGAGAGAATCCAAAATCTAAGTCAAATGCTGCTATGAAAACAACTTTGGCAGCATTCTGATGTGGCTTCATATCAGCAGGGAGACTTAGATATAACTTATTAAACCTCTTGATAAACTCTGATACTCCTTCATTATGTTTCTTCTTAAGAGTATTATATTCAGTAAGACACTATCCATGGTCTTTCTTTTCTCCCCATTTCCTTAGAAAATTATTCTCCATATCATCCCAGGTGGTCACTGAACGGTTTCCCAAGGTCTTGAAACATTTTCTGGCTTCACCCTCCAAATATTGTACAAAAAATCTCAAGACCACATCCAAATGTTCAACATTTAAGTTTTTTGCAAAGGAGCAGAAATTCAGAAGATGTTTCTGAGCATCAATTTCATTTTCTCCATTAAATCTGGGCAATATCTTCAAATAATCCTGTGGAATATCGTTTAGTACTTGGGGTAAGGCCAGTGGGGCATATTTGTTTAATATAAAGGTTGGTACATTCGCCATTGGAGGAGGTGGGGGTTGTGCAACAGTATGAGATACAAATGAAGGAAGGGGAGTAGGAGGAAGTGGGGTATGAATAACAATGGGGATATGATGTACAAAGGTCTGGGGCGTAGATGGAAACAATTCACGATTAAAAAAGGCTACCTCTGTAACTTCTTTAATTTCCTCAGCCTCAGGAGTAGGACGGAAATCCTCTTCAATCCTGACACTTCCCCTAGGTGGACTTTCTAAATAATATTCTGGATTTTCTTCGGTGGAATCGGGGTATTCGGTTCTAATCTCTTGAGAAGAAGAGGGCGTACAATCTGCTACAGAATATTCAGGGATTTCAACACGAACTGATTTCCTCTCTTTCCAAATTATTTTATGAATGATCTTCTCTGGGTCAGACACGTAGGGTGTCTTCGACTGGGATGTATCTGACCTCAAATGTGGCTTATGAGGAGCCAGGACTACCAATAAATTTATCAAATAAAGAACAGTGGAGTCGCCAAGGTGAGAGATATGCAACTCTTCAACTCTCTATGCTCACCTGATTAGAGAGTGAATATGATTTGTCGAGGCCCAGGGAAACTGATATTCTTGAATTCGCTCCCCGGCAACGGCGCCAGAAAGATGTTGTAGACAATTTTTTCATCCCCTAGAGACAGCCTAGAGTTGCCATAGACCAGTGCCTAGGACATCTTAACATAGCAAGGAGCTCATAATATATCTTGGGTTGTCAATCCAAAAGCTCTCTTACTATCTCTTGTAAAACAAGGAAATTAGTTTAAATGGAACCAAACTCTCTCAGAAGCTGATACAAAGATAAGAATAATGTAGGAACATCATGCAAAACTCCAATACAAAAGCATCAGACAGTTAAGAGACAGCTTACTGCAAAGAGGGCCAGTTCAAATAATATGCCACAAAAATCAAATATCAGAAAGTGGATGCAGTGAAGAAACATGAAGAAGATACTAGTTAGCATGAGGCTGATACCCAGATACACAACAAAACCACATATGGGCTTATCCAACTAAGAATCCATACATGAAAATGGCGTTTTAAAAGCACCCTCCTCAAGTAACTAATATAGCAGAAAATATGGATGAAATGAACATGGAAGAGTATATCATGACTAGGCCTATTTAAAGCGCTTGACTAATCCAAGTATGGGCACCAACTAGGATGAATCCTTACTTAAGACCAGTGAGCCACTCGCATTCTAGAACATGATACAAGAAGATAAATAGCATGGAATGAGATTTTATATTAACACATAAGAGAAAATTACATATTGTGAGATACCAAAGACCAGAATCCTCATTACAGTTATAAATCCTCCTCACTGAGACCCTACGGGCTCTGAGCCTTCATACAGAAGTGTTACAAGATGTATACAAGAACTTCTCACTGCACAGTTTGCTGATAGAAATCTGGAACCCCCACAATGTCTTTTTTCCTCATTTTTATAAGAGAAACCGAAAGCTCTAGAGAATGAGGTAGGTGATATACATTTAATGATCTAATTTAAAACAAATCTGAAAGAAAAACCCGCCTATGCTGTTTGGCGGTGCTGAACTGGTGCAAGTACTCTGCTACTGCTTCATGAAATAAATGCTGAGGATGAAAATCTACTCTTAACAAGATACAAAGAATAAAATATACAAATGTTCTGTACTTGATTGGAAGAGAAAAATATACTACAATAAAACCTTGAGGTTGCTTGTGTTTGTGCATGGTACTTTCGGCCCTCTAATCTTGAATTAAAATGCTAGATCTTTAATGCAGGGCGTTGTATTTCTCGATCTTTCACTGATACTTCATGCGGCCCCATTAACATTTCTTTCCGTGTAATCTTTCTCTCTGCGGGCGTATTTAGGGTTCAATGGATTTTATTTATGCTTCCATTAATGAGGTCATATCATACAACTACCCTCGGCTTCCCTCCTGAATTTCTTCCTCGAAAATTATCGAGGGCGGTGCTCTTGACTTCTGTGAACAAAGCAGTGAGTCATGATGAATTTTCTACCACGGCAAACCTGCAAAAACACAAACCAGTTGAGGAGAACCAGACAGGGATGGATATGAGGACGATGGTGACGTCGGAGACATGGCCATATGGCAAGAACATGCAGGGTGGTGGAGAAAATACAGTGGAGACTTTGACGGGACGTAAGTTTCCCACGTAAAACAGTTTAAACCTGATGAATGAATAAAAACGATGAATATGAATAAAAAACACATATATATACGGCAGGGGAAAAATACCATGGACACGCGGGATGATGACACATGGGTGTACGAAGGACAGGTGGAAGAATGACATGGATGTAGACCTAGTCAAACGGGGGAAAAATGTAGACAACTATGAGCCACACGATCGATGTACGGGATCAACAGTTAAAACAGCATCAACGGAGCATGTGTGGTGGGCCAGGAGCGCGATTAGCCTGGGTTAAGTCGCGTGCAACTTGGGAGGACGACCACCGTTGGATGAACGCTGACAAATCCGGCGGCTGCTATGGATTCCGCTGCTTGGCTTTTGTCCGGAGGTTAACGCGCGAAATGGGAAGTTTTAAAATCGTACCCCCGGGACACGCATCACGCGATTTGTGGAATCGATGGAATTTGATTGAAAACCGCCAGCCCGATGGAGGTGGTGCGAAATTAACCGCTGGTTTTCGGGCACGGGGTCCACCACGGGTGATCTGGACTCCGCTCCGTCGATTGGTCTTGATATGACGGCTCCAGACGCGCTCGAAACGTTGAACGTTAAGCCCCTTTCCGCCTAGCATATGGTTTTGCGCCCGGGTCACATGGGAATCGAAATCAGAGTGGTTAAGGCTAAAGGGCTAGGCCTGATATGTTTTTGAATGCGGGTTTTTAGCCTTTGTAGGGTGTATTTTTTAGGCGGAAAGGGCAGCGATAGACAGGGCATGGAGGCTTTTGGCCGCGGAAGGGGTTTTAAAGGTTTATATGGGGCGGTAGACCAAAAATTTGAATGGAGGGGTTGACATGCACAACACTACTCTTGCCTCTACATGTTTCTATATGTTGCTGATCTGAAAGCTGTCTAGTCCCATCAAATCTTGTAACTCATCAGAAAAGTTGATATGGTAAAGAGCCCTAGGCTGAATAATGGTCTTAGGATATACCTTCCACTCTTTACTAGCTAAGATGTCCTAGGCACTGGTCTCTGGCAACTCGAGGCTGTCTCTAGGAACTACAACATATTGTATTAAGAATAAATATGATGTATTTAATATTTTCAAGAAATGAAAATATTTGGTTGATATTGAGACACGAAAGAAGTTAAAGTGTCTGAGATTAGACAATGGAGGTGAATATTGCAGCAAAGAGTTTGATAGGTACTGTTTAGAGCATGGAATTCACAGAGAGAAGACAATTCCAAGAACACCACAAGAAAATGGTGTTTCAGAAAGGATGAGCAGAACAATCATGGAGCATGCAAGGTGCATGAGATTGCATTCAGGATTGCCTTTACAATTTTGGGCAGATGTTGTAGATATTGTTTTTTATCTAATAAACAGATGGCCTTCAAGTTCCTTGGATGGTGGTATTCCAGAGGAGGCATGGACAGGTAAAAATGTAAGCTAATATTTTTTAAAGCCATTTGGTTGTGAGGCCTTTGTCCATATTAATAAAGAAAATAGAACAAAGCTTGAGGTAAAATCAAAGAAATGTACCTTTATTGAATATGGTCTTAATGACTTTGGTTATCGCTTATATGATTATGAAAATCACAAAATCATTAGGAGCAGAGATGTAATATTCAATGAAAATGTCTTGTGTAAGAATTAGTTGCAGGAAAATAAATAGGAAAAAGAAAAAAAAGAATACACAGTTCTTGATGAGATCACATAAAAAGTAAAGGTGCCTAAAAATAATAATAATCAACAACCACAACAAAAAAAACCACCACAACGGCAACATGCACCTCAAACACCTAAAATTGGTGTCATAAGATCTACCAAGATAAGTAGACCCCCTGAATGATACTCTCCTTCATTATATTATTTATTGTTGACTGATTCTGGTGAACTTGAATGTTATAAAGAAGCAATGAAGATCGAAACCAGGAAGCAATGCAGGTCGAAACCAGGAAGAAAACACTTTTTTGAAGGAGAGGGGCATGTTCGGTCCCTATATTACTAGTGTATTCACTTATTTTTGTTAGCGTAGCCCCCTTATTGTTATTGTTGTACCCCTGTAACCCCCATATTGTTATTATTGTGCCCTTACATTATTATTGTTAGGTCAGCTAGGATTATATTGTGACCCCATGGACTCCTATATAAATAAGGAGTTTTTGTCATTTGTATCATCCAAGAATTGTTCATTTGTGTAATGTAAAGGAGGTTTCCCCCTCGAAGTGGCTTATTTCTAAGGCGTTGATCTCTCTTTTCTTCTATTTTTGGAGTTGTTTTCATAACAAGGGAAACTAGATTAGATGATTTCTCTTACTTTGATAACTGCTTGTGATGAATTTTTTCTTAACTTAATTATAATTTGTGTTATTATCATCAAACAACTACCAAGAAAGAATGAATAATGAGACAAGAGGACACAAGATATAGGCTATCATCTAGGGCCAAAACCTCCCCTCTTGAGAGGAAAACCCACAAGAACTCTTCTCTTCTTATAGAACTTCAATTTACAAATTCCAAGACCTACGACCCTTGAAAAAGACCCTTACAATACCAAGTCACACCTCCTTATATTGTGTTTCCTTTCTAAAATACAATGTTAGTTAAACTTGCCTCACTTTTTCAAATTTTGTCTTCTCTTCATCATCTAAGCTTCTATCACAAGTCTGCAATTATCGACCTGCCTGTAATCTCTACAGTTTCACACGTGTGAAAAAATTGGGGTATATTTGCAAGTCTTCTCTTATTCACTTGGGCTAATCCTTCTTCCTTAACAATTTGTCTTAGAAAATTTATCTTTTACACCTTGCTTATGCCTTCTGAAGTGACTGTGATTCTTGATTTCGCTACAATAGAAAATTTTCCTAGTTTCTTTCGCACGTGTGGAGGAAGGTAGCCCCAAAATAGATCTTAATTAGCTCGATTTTTTTTCTTGTGAAGTTGCAGACCCAATAGACTTATTTCTCCTTTTTTTCACACTTATTGATTGATGGCTTGATGAATCTCAAGTGTGATAGACTTCCTTGTAGATATAGGTTTCATGTTATGGTTTGAAGGTTGACTTGTCACTTTATGTAGGCTGACTTGTCATCCTTTTGAAGTTTGACTTGTTGAAGTACTATGAAAAGGTCTTGGAGGGTCTCTGACTCTAATTTGACTTAAATAGTTTTTTCTTTACAATATGGAACATACCCAAAATGGTCTTCCATACATGACAACAACTATTATGACTTGTTGACTCAAAGACAAACCCTATAAGCACTCAATGGGTGCTTGGCCTATAAATAAAATAACCTTGAGCATGAAACCCGTGCATTAAGAATGAAAATAATAAATCTATATTTCTCTTTACATAAAATACATAAAATCATGATTACATATGTCATTATGAAGACCGAACCTAGTTACATATTTAAACAAAAATATCATATAAGAAAGAAGAGGAAAAATGAAATGTGCATGTAGAAAAGAGGTTATGCACACGTTTGGGTCTTGGAACCAAAATTAAGTTAGAATATGTGTTGAAATAAAATTTTATTGGTAGTAGGATTGTGAGGAATTGCTAAATCCATATTTAGGTTGAAGGAATGAAGCATAAGTGTCTTTAACAATAATTGGAAAATAGGGCTATGATTTCTGGGTGTCTAGTTGAGTAAGAATGAAGGCACTGGGAGAGATATTGTTGGGGTAGTGAAATGCCTCCATTTTGCTATGCAAATGAGTTATGGTTACCCCTATGGATTTTAGTGGGTTCCTTGTGTTAGCCACCTATAAAAATTTGTCATACCAAATGGTGGCTAAATCATTTTGAAGCCTTCAAGAAACAATTTTATGGCCAAATTGTTAGTTATTAAAGTCTTATGAAGATAACTAATCCTTTAGTTAATCTTCACTGCTGTTTCCCTCTTACCCTAAAAAATCTGCCATGTACCAATAAGAAGACTACTTAAAAACCCATTTTTCCCTTCATTTTACCCCTCCTTTCACTCATAAAATAAACCCCATTTTTCTCCCTTTTTCTCCATAAAAATCCCTCCATAAGCCTCATTTAACCTTCAAAATAACTTTAAAACCTTATCACTCTCCCTTATTTGGTTTTAAATCCCTTGGTTTCCTCTACCATAACCCTCAATTTGCTTGAAAAATCACTATTTTGGGCCTAAAAATACCCTTTTTGCATATAAGGTTTTCTTATCCCCTGAGGGCTTAACTCCTGTAACCCCCTGTTCTCATAAAACCTACAGCCCCGCAACCGGGTGCTAAAGGTCCTAAACCCCCATCATAACCCCTCATTTCCTTTATTCCTTTGTATTTTCATAAACCCGACAGTTTAAATTTTCGGCGAATATCCACCATTGATCTTTGTAGCTCAACGACCATCATCGCGCCTGATCTCCGCCTATTTATCCAACTTTCCCTCCGTTCATTTTACTCTGCCCCAAGATCAAATCTGGACCGTCCATCATTTAAATCCAATGGTCGAGGTTCATTCCGATAGGCCCAACTCCTTTGGGACCTACCTCTGCCTTGTAAAACATGTATCCACTCACCAACTGCCACGTGTATCCCACTATCTCCTCAACCCTACAGTTTTCCCCGACACATGAGATCCGCATCGTCGAATCTGGGCCATCCGATCTGATGGCTGACGTTCCATTTCAAAAAAAAATTGTGCCTGATATTTAATCACAAATTTTTTTGTGAAAAGAGCGATTTTGGTAGGGATAAGTGTCTTGCGATGAATCGTATCACATTTATTTTATGAAAACCACTTATCCCCCAAAATATTTTGCGGAAACCATTCTGGTTTTCCGCTTACCACCATCCTCCGTAGCAATGCATTTTCTCATTTAATCTCTGCCATCCATCATTTTAATCCGACGGCTTAGATCATATCCCCGTCCCAATGCATCTGCCTTCATCTACTCTCCGAAATACCTCATCAGAAGATCTTAGTCATCGATTGTCTTAATCGAATGGCTCATATTACATTTTAATCCCCAAGTCTGTGCTCCTCGTTTTTTTTTTTTAGCATTTCACAGATGTTACTCTGTCGTCGATCTCTGAAGATCATCGGTCCTGATTAAAAATTCCCCTCCATTGCCTTTCCCCCACCATCTGAACTCCCAATCAATCTCCATCGTTCATCCTTTTGATCGAACGACCCGGACTTAACTTTACCACCATTTACCCAACCGCCCCCCAATTGACCCCGTTAAGTGATCTCGACCGTTGGATGTTTTCATCCAACAGTCACGATTAATCCTCGCCTCCAAAGTAGCCTTTGACCTATTTTCACCAGATTTTTCATAACTTTGTTCGTTTTTTTCACGTTTTTAAGGTTTCTCATGAAAAGGGAATTTACAATGTTCCAACTGCGATTTCACCCTTGCCTCATGAGCATTGGTGATATCATCAACCTTCTCCGCACCTGAAAAATTGCAAAAACACAGTCAAAGTCCATTTATTTAAGAATATTAGCATTGAAGACCGGAGATCAAAGAGTATCAACGTTTAAAGGTTTTAAAGAAATTTTAAAGGGATTGAGGCCTAAAAAATCAAGAATCAAAAGCCTAATCCACAGATAAAGACAATATGAAGACTATAATACAAAAAATTAAACCTAATTAGGCCTAAAACACAGGGCAAAGACACATTAAGAGTGTTTTAGGAAAAAACAAGGAAATCTATCAGTCTGCAAAGCCTCCACTGCCACATCAGAGGCTAATTGAATCCTCTCCAGTTACCAAAGAGCCACCTGCAGCCTCAAAGAAATCAAAAGAAGGCATGGTTATTGCCTTTTCGGAAGATATTTGCCTAAAAGACAACTAAACAGTTATTCAAACCAAAGGAACTTATTACAATTTGTTAGCAAAGTTATTACAAAGATAAGAAAAAGCCTTGGAGTCAATCTTTTAATCCACTAAGCCTAAGAAACTGAAAACAGAGTTATAAGACAGAGTAATAGATAGAATTCATTCTTGCCTTATGCCTTGCATGGTTTTCAAGGCTAGGAATTACTTAAGTGTAGAATTAATAATACTCGAACCCTAGAAACTCTTCCACCTCCTCATTTCCTTATAAAATCTCCTTGAGGAGCACATTGTAAAGTGTTGGTTATTGGATTTATGATGTAATACTTGCTGTATCGAATCATTGTTGAATGTAAATAAATTTTGAAGCTCTGAAGCTCTGTTAATTTATTGAAGAAGTTAGGCCGAGAAGAGAAGTTGTTGCTGTGATGAAACATTGGACATGTAGTTTGTAACTGGATTGACATCAATATACAGGCTGTTTTTTGGGATCTTGGTCTATATCATTTGTGAAGTACCTCTTACTGTTATTGTTTTCTTTTCATGTATGCCATTTTGCTCAATTTTCTCTGATAAATAATAGCAAATATAGAGCTAGGATTTACTGTTAAAAGTACCCTACTCTCACTGATAAGCTTTATCTTTATGTTTTCCTCCAATTGTATTTTTAAGAATGACTTAAGTTAAGTGTAAACATTATCAAGGAATGTTGGTTTTTCCATGTCTTGATGTGCAAAACTTGAAAGGAAGTTCTTGAATGATATTTTCAATACATACTAAGTAGAGTTAAACTATAAAAGTTTATGGTTTGCCCTGTCTTCTAGTTCTTTCTCCAAAGATTGTTTTGAAGGTTTCCCTAAGAGTATGCTGAAAGCAGACCTAGATTTTAATGTATCTGACTTGATCTTAAGCTACACTTTGTTTTCTTATATGTTTTCATCCTTTTCTGAAAGTAGTCATGTGGATTACTGGATTGTTTTTCTGATAAGTTAGCTTCAATACATGCTTGTCCAAATAAGTTTATGGTTAGCCCTGTCTTTGGTTGGTTTCAAATAGTTGCTTAAAAAGGCTTTTCTTGTTTGGAAATTGATAAATCCTTGTTGAAATTATTGGCTTTTTCCACCTTCTCAACACTTTTAATTTTCCATTCCATCATTTAATCTAAAGGATATTTTGATATAGATGACTTGCCCCTTGGATCACTCTTGAAATTGTTGTACAATTAAACCCTTTTGTGACTCTGTTGCCCAATGGTTTAAAGTTGTTTCACACTAATCCTATCTACTGACCATTTCTCAATATTCTTGCATCTTTTCCTTTTGAAGTTTTTCATTTCATGATATTCCATCCAATCAAATATCATACCTGACCAACCAAAAACAAATAGAAAACCCTTGTTCTTAATAACTAGCCTAATATCATACTTAAAACCTTAAAAGATAAATCAATATTTGCACTTATAGAGAGATCCCTCTCTGGATTTAGGAGGGATAGATCCTAGAATCCCAAAGTGGTTCAAATGTTGTCTCTACAGATTTAGTCTTTCCAATCTGCTAAATTTACAGTGACATAACATTTCTGGCGACTCCACTGGGGAGTTCTAAGTAAAATCCTTAAAAAAAAACACTCAGTGTTCAGTGCTGTATTAGTAGCTCTCTTCAAGCACTACCAAGCATGTTGGTAATCATGATAGGACTTATTTGAATCAGTGACAAACTAAGTAACCCTTAGGATTCTCATAGGAACTTATCAAACCTTGAAGGAATCAGCTAGCTAGGCCATAAGAGTAAACTTTGTTTTCCTCATCACCTTAGCTAAGTGTTGAAACAAATTTAGGAAACTCTTATAATCCATAGGACTGAAAAAACTCAGAAACCCAAAAATATGTCAGATTGGTATTCAAATCGATAAATAGTGGTGGACCATAAAACATTTTACCTTTTATAAGCTAAAAATTTCCACCTGGTGACTCCACAATCATAAACAGACCTAAAGACTCTACTGGGAAACCCATTACTCTCATAACATCATACAAACTCAGTTACGAAGGCTTTAAGGATTAAAGTTTTCTTGCCAAATATCAGTTAGCCTCCTAAAGATTGTCATATTTGGTTAAAATTTTCTTGTTGTTGAGTCTAAAAACTTAGCATAGTGGCTTCTAGAAGAGTACATACTAGAGCCCACCCTGACCCAAATCCTCCTGAGATAGTTGATAATCCTGAAAGAATACTTAGGAAGTCTCCTAAGGTTCAAGCTTCAACTATTGTCAGACTAGTCCATAGAGCTAATTTTGTCCCTTAAAACCTTACAGCTCTACAAGATTCACAAGTTGACTTAAGGGACCCATTTAGAACTAGGTCACTTGATGATATAGATCAGATAGATTTAGAGTCTACACCTTCATCCCAAGATAGAGGTGAACATCCTAGTAGCAGAGAAACTACTCCACCTGATTTGCATTTCCTACATAATTTTGGTTTCTCTCATCCTAGAACTGCTCAAAAATATCTTGTTGGTCCATCCACTTCTGTTATCCATACATCCATTATTCAAACTACCCAATTCCATCAACCTCCTCCACTTGTAAACCCCCCACTTTTTCCACAACCTCCTATCATGGCAACATGGTATGCTCCCCTAGTCCTTCCTTTACCTGTAGTCAATCTACCACATGACTATCAATCCAAGATACCATTATTTGATGCCAGTGGTGCTACTACTGCTTCACAACATGTGGACAAGATGAATGACTACTTTGATAGAAATGAGATTGATGATGAAACTGTCAAACTTAGATTGTTTGCTCAAAGTTTAGGGGGAGAAGAAAGAAAATGGTTTAAAGGCTTAACCCCTAATAGTATCAATGACCTTCAAGCCCTCCATCAGTTATTCCTTAACAAGTGGGAAGTTAAGAAAAAACCTCTCCAAATAATTTCAGACTATAACAGCCTCAAAAGAAACACTGGGGAAAGTGTTCAAGCTTATTGCACTAGATTCAATAGTGTTTATAATGCCCTCCCCCCAGACTTAAAACCTCCACAAGGTTTAGCGCTAAACAAGTTTCCTGAAGGATTTGATCCTGAAATGGAATATTAGCTTAGAGAAAGAGATCCTCTAACTCTAGAAGATATGCAGAAAGGAGCCTTAGCCGTGGAAGTAAATCTGATGGAGAAAAGAGCTAGAATGAGGAATGAGAAGAAAGTATCATTTAGGGAAGAGTCTGCACCTTCCACATCTAGTTCAAAAATGGAGAGGACGATGGAGGAGATGATGAAAAAGATGAGCATACTTTAGAGAGCACAAGCTAGTCAAAACCAATTAGCTCCTTAAAACAAAAATCAAAATCAAAATCAGAATTTTAGTAGAAACCAACCTCAAAACATACCAAGGGAGGATGATCAACATATTACACCTCCTTTTCATCAAAACTATGTAAGTGAGGTTGAAGAAACAAGTGAAAAAATAGAGGAAGATGACATAAATATGTTGGGAGTAGACAATGACAATTTTGATGTTCATTACAATAGGAAACAAGGTCTATACACACCCTATGATGATAAAAGAGCAGAGGATGAATATCACTATCAAGAGCTGGAAAATGTCATCATATAGACTCCAAAAGAGTATGACTTTAGGATTAAAAGAAATCAAGAAACTCACAAGACTAAAACCTCTGAAAATTCTGTAAAAAACAGCCTTGTAAACAAACCCAAAGTTACAAAACAGAAAGAAAAAACAGTGGCTGTAAATTCTGATAAAAAAAAAAGAGAAAGGCACTCCAATTAATGAAAAACAAATTGCAAATCTTAGCAACGTTAGCACCTCAACTAGTGCTCATATTAAAATAATTTTGACCAATGTAAATAGAGGAAATCAACAAGCTGATTTTGTTGATAAATTAGTGATTAATAAGGTTGAAACAAACATGGTAAAAAGTCAGCTACCTTTTATTTTGGAACAAGAAATTGCCAAGATAAAAATCTCTGTTCCTCTCACAGAATTAGCCAACCAAGATGTATATAGATCACAAATTTTAAAATATTTCAACATAGCAGAAAATAATGACACTGTCAATCTTAGTGATGACCAACCAGAGCTCTTGTTCGGTCCAAAGATTGAGGGAAGATATCAAGAAGGACCAGTTCCTCCATTTTATGTTAGTTTAAATATTCATGACAAAATTTTGCACAATGCTATGCATGATTCAGGGGCCTCTCACAATTTAATACCCAAAGCAGTAATGGAGAGCTTAGGCCTTGAAATTACTAGACTGTACAAAGATCTATACTCCTTTGACTCAAGCAGAGTGAAATGTTTAGGTTTAATCAAGGACTTCTGTGTAAACTTAGCACAAATTCTAGCCAAATGTTTAGTGATGGATATTCTAGTGGCTGATGTACCCCCCAATTATGGTATGCTGTTATCAAGATCTTGGGGAGCTAAGTTACAAGGAACAATGCAAATGGATATGACATATGCCACTATCCCTATTTTTAATCAAACAAGAAGACTTTATAGGGAGTCTCATATGCAATACATGGTCCGTAGCCAAGATAGACCAGAAAACTCTCCTCTTTATTCTGTGATACAGGCCTTGACTCATTTATTCTCTTCAATCATGAAATATCAAATGAGAAAGAAACCTTAACTGATTTAATGGCCACCCCTCACTATAACATGATAGCAAACACAGGAAATGAGGAAGACAAGGCAGACACATCAAAACAGTTTGTCAAATTAGAAAATCACAGCAAACAAATCACAGGTCTAGAACTGCAAGACAGTCATCCATTGCTTGTCAACCTTGAGAGTCAAGAGAAGAATCCTCAACATAATGAAGGACATGAGGAACTAAACCAAATTCAATATAGTGCTGACGTACAAGAATAATATAAAATCACTATAGATAAAGAGGATAGTAATAAAACTTCTAAATCTGAAATTAGTCCTTTTTGGAGTATGAATTTTGATGGGTTTTACACCAAGAACAATGCAAGTGCATGCATTTGGATACACAACACTGAAAACAATCATAATGAAGGGCATTCTTACAGGTTAAATTTTCAATGTTCAAATAACATAGCTGAGTATGAAGCCCTCATTTTAGGCCTACACTTATTGAAGAAATTAGGGGCCAAAAGGATTGAATTTCATGGGGATTCAGAGTTGATTGTTAGGCAAGTATATGGGGAATATAGTGCCAAACATCCCAGATTTAGAGCCTATAGAAATTATGTCATTGATTTTTTCAAAACATTTGATGAATTCTAGCTTATTTTTGTCCCAAGAAATCAAAATATCCTTGCCCATGGTTTAGCTTTTGCTGCTAGAACTTGTGTAACACCTTATGAAACCAAACAATGTACAACCCAAATCAAATTTAGACCAACTGTCCCAGACAATGAGAAATACTGGAAAGTGTTTGATGGAGACAAACAAATGGAAGACTTCCTACAGTCCAGAAACGAATATGAGCTGCTAAGTTTAGATTCAGAGTATGAAACAGACTGTTCTACTGAAGAAAATCTACTTGATGAAGAAGTAAAATCTCTAGAGATTGCTGTTATAAATATGTTAGCTAATAAAATTAAAAATATCATAGAAATGAGTGCAGATTTAGAAAAAGAAGACTTAGAAACACTGCAATCTAACATTCAAAGTTTGCCAAAGGGTTTGGTCCCATTAGAATAATTGTTTGATTTCAATGATGTTGCCAAAAAACCAAAACTGGAACCTGTTGAAACTGAAGTAGAAGAATGTAACATGGGTAGTGAAATACTGGCAAGTGTTTGATGGAGAAAAACAAATAGAAGACTTCCTACAGTCCAGAAACGAATATGAGCTGCTAAGTTTAGATTCAGAGTATGAAACAGACTGTTCTACTGAAGAAAATCTACTTGATGAAGAAGTCAAATCTCTAGAGATTGCTGTTATAAATATGTTAGCTAATAAAATTAAAAATATCATAGAAATGAGTGCAGATTTAGAAAAAGAAGACTTAGAAACACTGCAATCTAACACTCAAAGTTTGCCAAAGGGTTTGGTCCTGTTAGAAGAATTGTTTGATTTCAATGATGTTGCCAAAAAACCAAAACTGGAACCTGTTGAAACTGAAGTAGAAGAATGTAACATGGGCAGTGAAAAATTACCAAAAATGATCAAACTGTCTAAAACATTGCCAGCTCACATCAAATTGAAATACATTGAGCTGTTTAAGGAATTTTCTGATGTGTTTGCATGGAGCTATGAGGATCTAAAGTCTTATGACACAGAGATAATTCAACACAAGATACCCCTCAAAGAAAATAAAAAACCTTTTAAACAAAAATTGCACAGAATAAACCCTGTTCAATTACCTTTGGTTGAGAAAGAAATCAAGAAAATGTATGAAGCTGGAATTATTGTCCCTATTAGATACTCAGAGTGGGTGTCTAATATTGTGTCAATTAGGAAGAAAACAGGATAAATAAGGCTTTTTATTGATTTTAGGAACTTAAACAAAGCCTCATTAAAAGGCAACTACCCTTTACCCAAGATGGATCATATTTTTCAAAGGATTGTTGGTTGCAAAAGAATTTCTTTGCTAGATGGCTTCTCAGGTTATAACCAGATATTAGTACATTCATGATGATCAACTCAAAACAACCTTTACTACACCTTAGGGTACTTTCATATATGTGAAAATTCCCTTTGGTTTAATGAATGCTGGTGCTACATTTCAGAGAGCCATGGATATTGGATTCTCAAAAGAATTAGGCTACTTCATTATTATTTACCTTGATGATATCACTATTTTTTCCAAAATGGATGAAGAACACCTAGAACACTTGAGAAAAGTCTTTGAGAGATGTAGAAAATATGGGTTATCTTTAAATCCAAAGAAAAAAATGTTTGGTCTCCAAGAAGGTAAACTTCTTGGACACATCATCTCAGAAGAGGGGATAAAGATAGACCCAAAGAGGATTTAGGGTATATTGCAAATCAATCATCCTAGAAACATCAAGGAACTTCAATCTTTCATTGGGAAGATTAATTTCTTGAGAAGGTTCATACCCAACTTAGCTGAACTGCTTAGAAACATAACAAAAATGATGAGAAAGGAAGAAGGAGTTAAATGGACATTAGAAGAAAAGAAATCATTTGAACTGGTAAAACAGACATTAACCAAAACACCAGTTCTCATTAGTCCTGATTTTACAAAATATTTTTTCATTTGCATCAGAACACACAGTGGCTGCTGTCCTATTACAGAAAAATTTAAAGGGACAAGAGCAGCCAATTGCATTCTTTAGTAAGGCATTGAGAGATGCACCTCTGAAGTACAATATCATGGAAAAACAAGCCTTTGCCTTAGTCAAAGCCTTAAAATACTTCAGAGTTTACATTTTACATTCTCACGTAATTGCATTTGTGCCAAATTCAGTTGTAAAAGACATTTTAACACAGGACCCAGATGGAAAAAGAGGAAAGTGGATAGCTGTGATACTCAAATATGATTTAGAAATCAAGCCCACTAAGCTCATAAAAGGCAAAGGACTAGCAAGATTAATGGCTGAGTATAATTTTGAAGCTCTTGATATAAACATGATAAATGCATTAGATGAACAGGAGGAGTTGTCAACTCCCATTATTGAAGATCATTTCTTGAATTCATCTTGGTATGCTGATATTTTATATGTTTTTCTCAATTTGAATACACCTCCTGGTTTGTCTAAAACAAAGGCAAGATTTTTAAAGTTAAAAGCTATAAATTACTGCATTTTAGATAAATGTCTATATTGTAAAAATTCTAGTGGATTATTGCTTAAATGTTTTCCTGAGAATGATGTAGATAAGATCAAGCATGCGTTCCATGAAGTAGAATGCGGAGGCCACGTCTATTGGAAGACAATTGCCAATAAAATCCTTAGAGCTGGTTACTATTGGCCCACCCTCTTTCAAGATGTCCATAAAATGATTATTTCCTGTCATAAATTCCAACTCTTTGAAGGCAAAATAAAATTCCTTCCCTTACCTTTTCATCCAATCACTGTTGAAGCTCCTTTTCAGCAGTGGGGTCTAGACTTCATAGGAGAAATCCATGCACCCCCATCTGCCCAACATAGATGGATTCTCAATGCAACAGAATAATTTACCAAATGGATAGAATCCATCCCTTCTAGGCAAGCCAATGACTCTATCATCATAAAATTTCTTGAAAATCATATCCTATCTAGATTTGGCTGCCCTAGGAAGATTATCATTGACAATGTTGCTGCATTTGGATCCAAAAAGATGGTTGAATTCTGTCACAAATATCAGATTACATTGGGCCATTCTACTGCTTATTACCCTCAAGGTAAGTTTGGTGAATATAATAAAAAATTTGTTGGAGGACAATAATAAATCTTGGCACACAAAGCTGGTACATGCACTATGGGCTGACAGATTAACACTCAAAAAATCAAATGGAATTTCATCCTACTAGCTTGTCTATGGAACATATGCCATTTTTCCAACCAGTCTAGGGGTGCTAGTCATGAAGCTGATCCAAGAAGTACAATATGAAGATAATGACATGATAAGAAGAATCAATCAGACCATACATCTTCAACAAACCAGAGAGGAAGTCTAAAACAGAGCACTACAAAAGCAAGAAAGAATCAAGAAGCTGTTTGATAGAAGGAAAAAGTCCAGTGATTTCAACATTGGTGAAAAAGTTTTAAAGTGGGATTCTAGGAGAGAAGATAAGGGCAAGCATGGGAAATTTGATAACTTATGGCTTGGCCCTTATCTCATTCATTCTATTGTTGGTAGCAATGCCTATTTTCTGCAAGAATTGAATGGAGCTGAACTTTTTGGGGGTCCTGTCAATGGCAGGATGCTCAAACATTACTTTTATTAACCATATCAGTTTGAAGCTTTCTTTTTATTTATTCCTCATTGTTAATATCATATGCATCTGCATTCAAAGTTGGAATATAAAAATAATACAAAAACAATAGAAAATAAAAGAGGGCAGAGAGTGAAAACAAGAAAGGTACATCCCCATACCAAAAAAGAGAAACGAAATCTGAAGGTATGCAAGCTCAAATGCCACTCCTTAGAAACACACTTCTAGTTAGTCACACAGTTCAATCACGACTAATCGGTTTTCAATTTACTGCTGATAGGTTAGTGAAATAGATTTTCCAAACAACTTAATCTTGGCTTATCAGTTAGGTAGTTTAGGGTAGAAGAATGAAGGTTCAAACAAGCTCAAAATCTGAACTTATGAATTTCAAAAGATGATTGGCTCTAATCTGTTTAAATCTTGAGCCAAAGATAGAAAACAAACTGGTTCTAATATGCCCAAAAAATGAACCAGAAAAGAAAGAAGGATAGCTCAAACAAGCCTAAAAACAGAGATGAAAAGATAATGAAGGATGTTTTTAGTTTTCAGATCTTAAACCTTCACCATTTTGTTTTATTTTTTGAAAAATTTAGTTTATGTGTAGCTTGTTTTTATGCCATAGATCAGCAACAAGTTATACTGTTCAATCCTGACTTGTTTGCTTTAAAATTTCTTGTCTTAGAATTTAGAGAATAAAAACTATCGGACAATCTAATCCTGACAGATAGTAGTTAGGTAGAGAAGCTTATGAACTCAACTGCTTAATCTGAGTTCATGGAGAAATAAGGGTAGAAATAGATTAGTTTTATGTTTTCAAAAGAATAAAATGTTGATGAAAAGAGTTTTCCAATCCAAATGCACTCTGAAAGAAGAAAAAATGTTAGATCATTAGGATTGGGTAGGTAGAAAGCTTGTTTTGACAGAATTCCATTGGTTTAAATGACTGCAGAAATCATCAAATCAGAAGAATACCAACAAAAGAAAAGCAAATCACAGCCTAATGGATCAGGCATTGATCAGCTTCTAGAGAGGACATGTCTGAAGTTCTTGACACCTTCAAGAAGGTGTCATCCCCTTGTGGAGCCACTGTTAGCCACCTATAAAAATTTGTCTTACCAAATGGTGGCTAAATCATTTTTAAGCCTTCAAGAAAAAATTTTATGGCCAACTTTTTAGTTCTTAAAGTCTTATGAAGATAAATAATCCTTTAGTTAATCTTCACTGCTGTTTCCCTCTTACCCTAAAAAATCTGCTGTGTACCAAAAAGAAGACTACTTAAAAACCCATTTTTCCCTTCATTTTACCCTTCCTTTCACTTATAAAATAAACCCCATTTTTCTCCCTTTTTCTCCATAAAAATCCCTCCATAAGCCTCATTTAACCTTCAAAATCACTTCAAAATCCCTTTAAGACCTTATCACTCTCCCTTATTTGGTTTTAAATCCCCTAGTTTCCTCCACCAGAACCTTCAATTTGCCTGAAAATCACTATTTTGGGCCTAAAAATACCCTTTCTGCATATAAGGTTTTCTTAGCCCCCGAGGGCTTTACTCTTGTAACCCCCTGTTCTCATAAAACCTATAGCTCCACAACCAGGCACTAAAGGTCCTAAACCCTCGTCATAACCCCTCATTTCGTTTATTTCTTTATATTTTCATAAACCTGACAGTTTAACTTTTCGGCGAATATCCACAATTGATCTTTGCAGATCAACAACCATCATTGCGCCCGATCTCCTCCCATCTATCCGACTTTCCCTCCATTCATTTAACTCTGCCCCAAGATCGAATATGGACTGTCCATCATTTAAATCCAACGGTTGAGGTTCATTCCGATAGGCCCAACTCCTTTGGGACCTACCTCTGCCTTGTAAAACATCTATCCACTCACTAGCTACCATGTGTATCCCACTATCTCCTCAACCCTGCAGTTTTCCCTGACGCATGTGATCTGCACCATTGGATATGGGCCATCTGATCTGATGGCTGATGTTCCATTTCGCAAAATTTTTGCGCCTGATGTTTAATCACAAATTTTTTTGTGAAAAGAGCAGTTTTGGAAGGGACAGGTGTCGTGCGATGAATCATATCGCATTTCTTTTATGAAAACCACTTACCCCCCAAAATCTTTTGCGAAAACCATTTTGGTTTTCTGCTTACCACCATCCTTCGCAACAATGCATTTTCTCATTTAATCTCTACCATCCATTGTTTTAATTTGATGACTCAGATCATATCCCCATCCCAATGCATCTGCGTCCATCTACTCTCCGAAAGACCTCATCAGAAGATATTAGCCGTCGATTTTATTAATCGAACGACTCATATTACATTTTAACCCCCAAGTCTCTGCTCATTTTTTTCCGGACATTTCACAGATGTTTCTCTGCTGTCGATCTCCGAAGATCGGCGGTCCCGATTAAAAATTCCCCTCCATTGCCTTTCCCCCACCATCTGAACTCCTGATCAATCTCCACCGTTCATCCTTTTGATCGAACGACCCAGACTTAACTTTACCACCATTTACCCAACCGCCTCCCAATTGACCCCGTTAAGTGATCTCAATCGTTGGATGTTTTCATCCAACGGTCACGATTAATCCTTGCCTCCAAAGCAGCCTTTGACCTATTTTCACCGGATTTTTCATAACTTTGTTCGTTTTTTGCACGTTTTTAAGGTTTCTCCACAGTTTAAAAAAGAAATGAAAGGCCAGGGATGATGATCCCCAGGAAAATTATTCACATGAAAAGGGAATTTACAATGTTCCAACTGCGATTTCACCCTTGCCTCATGAGCATTGGTGATCTCATCAACCTTCTCTGCACCTGAAAAATTGCAAAAACACAGTCAGAGTTCATTTATTAAAGAATATCAGCATTGAAGACCGGAGATCAAAGAGTATCAGCGTTTAAAGGTTTTAAACAAAGTTTAAAGGGATTGAGGCCTAAAAAATTAAGAATCAAAGGCCTAATCCATAGATAAAGACAGTATGAAGACTAGAAGATAAAAAATTAAACCTAACTAGGCCTAAAACATAGGGCAAAGACACATTAAGATTGTTTAGGAAAAAACAAGGAAATATATTAGTCTGAAAAGCCTCCATTTCCACATCAGAGGCTAATTGAATCCTCTCCAGTTACCAAAGAGCCACCTGCAGCCTCAAAGAAATCAAAAGAAGGCATAGTTATTGCCTTTTCGGAAGATATTTGCCTAAAAGACAGCTGAACAATTATTTCAACCAAAGAAACTTATTACAAACTGTCAGCAAAGTTATTACAAAGATAAGAAAAAGCCTTGAAGTCAATATTTTCATCCACTAAGCCTAAAAAACTAAAAACAGAGTTATGAGACAGAGTAATAGATAGAATGCATTCCTGCCTTATGCCTTGCATGATTTTCAAGGCTAGGAATTACATTAAGAATAATACTCGAACCCTAGAAACTCTTCCACCTCCTCACTTCCTTATAAAATCTCCTTGAGGAGCACGTTGTAAAGTGTTGGTTATTGGATTTCTGATGTAATACTTGTTGTATTGAATCATTGTTGAATGTAAATAAATTCTGAAGCTCTGAAGCTCTGTTAAGTTATTGAAGAAGTTAGGCTGAGAAGAGAAGTTGTTGCTGTGATGAAACATTGGACATATAGTTTGTAACTGGATTGACATCAATATACAAGCTGTTTTTTGGGATCTTGGTCTATATCATTGGTGAAGTACCTCTTACTATTATTGTTTTCTTTTCCTGTATGCCATTTTTTTCACTTTTCTCTAATAAATAACAACAAATATAGAGCTAGGATTTACTGTTAAAAGTACCCTACTCTCACTGATAAGCTTTATCTTTATGTTTTCCTCCAATTGTATTTTTAAGAATGACTTAAGTTAAGTGTAAACATTATCAAGGAATGTTGGTTTTTCCATGTCTTGATGTGCAAAACTTGAAAGGAAGTTCTTGAATGATATTTTCAATACATACTAAGTAGATTTAAACTAGAAAAGTTTATGGTTTGCCCTGTCTTCTAGTTCTTTCTCCAAAGGTTGTTTTGAAGGTTTCCCTAAGAGTATGCTGAAAGCAGGCCTAGATTTTAATGTATCTGACTTGATCTTAAGCTACACTTTGTTTTCTTATATGTTTTCATCCTTTTCTGAAAGTAGTCATGTGGATTACTGGATTGTTTGTCTGATAAGTTAACTTTAATACAAAATTGTCCAAAGAAGTTTATGGTTAGCCCTGTCTTTGGTGGGTTTCAAACAATTGCTTAAAAAGGCTTTTCTTGTTTGGAAAGTTAATAAATCCTTGTTGAAATTATTGGATTTTTCCACCTTCTCAACACTTTTAATGTTCCATTCCATAATTTAATCTAAAGGATCTTTTGATATAGATGACTTGCCCCTTGGATCACTCTTGAAATTGTTGTACAATTAAACCCTTTTGTGACTCTGTTGCCCAATGGTTTAAAGATGTTTCACACTAATCCTATCTGCTGACCGTTTCTCAATATACTTGCATCTTTTCCTTTTGAACTTTTTAATTTTGTGATATTCCATCCAATTAAAGATCATACCTGACCAACCAAAAACAAACAGAAAACCCTTGTTCTTAATAACTAGCCTAATATCATACTTAGAACCTTAAAAGATAAATCAATCTTTGCACTTATAGAGAGTTCCCTCTCTGAATTCAGGAGGGTTAGATCCTAGAATTCCAAAGTGGTTCAAATGTTGTCTCTGCAGCTTTAGTCTTGCCAATCTACTAAATTTACAGGGACATAACACCTTGTTTAGAGCGTTGAAAGATAACTTGTCAATTTCTAAATGTGAAAGAGAGTTTCCTTTGTATTCCTACATTTCTGTTGATTGAGTGAATTTATCCCCTGGTGGCATCATAATAAGATTTGAGGGTGTTCAATTAAAAAAGAAATTAATACATAATTGAGCCTATGGTTGGGTGGAGAATGGCCACCCTTAATTAATCTTTGGAAATTCTTAAATTAAATCAAATAAGTGTATTTTTCTTTCAAAATCTGTAATTTGTTATTTACTTGAAATTATGTGATTGTTGTTTATGGATGTGCAATGGGATATTATTGTAAGTTGAAATAAAATATGGTCTTATATATAATTGGATACATGTTGTATCTTAAATGGTAAAGAGAATAAGATTCATAAATACTTTGAATCAATCAACACTTGAATTTCCATGTCTATAATAAGCCTTTTGTAAGAAGATTTATGGCCAAAAGGGTAGAGAAACTCATCCCCTAAAATTCATGGAGAACCAATATGGATGTTTAGTATTGGAGGACCTATGTTGGGTTTCCATTGATAAGGATGAAATTTACACTAGCTAGGTCAAAAAAGCTTTAGACATGTTGCTTAAGGGCAAGATATCCCATTGACAAGGTATATGTAATTATAGGAGAAAAATCCATTATTTTAAAATGAATATAAGTGAAGAAAATCCTCATAGAAAATTTGAAAAGAATTAAATTAAATTACTATTGAGCTTATTGACTTATGAGAATTAACTTGGAGAATTGAGTGGGAAATATTTCAGATATTTCCTGCATGACCCTTATGATTTATCTCCCCTATTGGAAAAACCATATGGTTTAATACAACTAGACCATATTATGAATTTGGATAAACAAACTTGGAGCTTTTTCTCATTTTTGTGACCTTAGATTGGTTGTGAAGATTGTCCAAAACTTGGAGTTGATGTGTATTATGGTTCTAAGCCTACTAGAAAGAACAAGAACATCCAAGGATTGTAGTCATTTTGGAAATGTATGCAGGTGTTGTCTTTAGTTTATAGATGGTAGGAGATTTTGTAGGACTATGTCATTCATGAAAAGGAATTATTTATGGCCCTTTTCCTAAAAAAATCATGGACTATTTAAGCCTTAATTTGCGAAAATAAAGATGATAGACAAATCTTACTGAAGTCCACATAGTTGGAATAATTCCACTTGATTGTCAAGTATAGGAAGGGCATCATTAACCATGTTTCATACTACTTTAGTCGACCCTCGGTTGTGGTGTTAACCACAATTCTTAACTCTTATGGCATGAGACCTCTGGGTTTCCATATTTATATTAATGACCCTAACTTTGTTGCTACATATGAAACTTTGATCACAGGTAAACAATTTCTAAACTTCTACCTCGAGCATGTGCTCTTGTGTCACTTAGACCACCTTTGTGTTCCTTCAAGTGAGTGTGCCAAGCTAATTTTGGAGTTGCATTGTATTCGAGTGGTAGGGAACTTCAATGTCAAGAGGATAATAGCAATACTTCAAAATTATTTCCATTAGCGAAATGCTCAACAACATTCCCACCAACATATCAGATCATGCACTGATCATTGCTATTACTAAACCATCTATCAAAAATTAGGGGTTGTACGCTCCTCTCCCTACCCCAAGAAAGCCCTGGGAGTTAGTATACATTTGTCACTTTTCAGGTTTACCCTCCACCAAGCATGGTAATGGTTATCTGTTTATCGTTGTCAATCGATTCTCTAAGATGGTCAGTTGAGCATCATGCAAGAATAATATCACAATCAAAACCATCACTAAACTCTTCTTTCAACATTTTTGGGCTACCTTGGAGCATTATTGCAGATACGGATAATACATTGCTCAATATATTTTGTTCTAATATATGGTCTCTAATGGATACCAAGTTTACCAAATCAAACACCTTTCATCCCCAAATGGATGGACAAACATAAGTGGTCAACAGGATGATTGCACATATCTTGTACATGTACAACTCCAAGCATCCACATACATGGGATGAAAGTATTTCATATTTTCAATGTAACTATAACATATCCCTCCACAACTTTATTAGCCATAGTCCTTTTAAGGTGTGCTTGGTTCCAACCATTGGCCCTAGTTGATGTACTCATTTCATACTTTCCAAAAAACTACTTCAATGGTCAAGTTGAGGTAGATAAAGAAACCAAATTTGTGGAATCAATCCAACAGCTCAAACAACAAGTTCATGATATCCTACAGAAATCTAGTTCCAAGTAAAATAAATTCCATGACCAACATTGGGTTCCACACAAGCTTCAAGTTGGTGATAAGGTGTGGTTGCTGTGAAAATTTCACCAATGAAATCCTACTGCAACAACTGATTAGATTTCTCCTATTTGTTAATCGATGAAGAATTTATTTATAGTGTTACACAGTAAATATTGAAATCAAATACACTGCAGTCTACACAACATAAAATACTCTAGAAAATACAATGCGAGAAAGATAGAAACATGCACACAAGTACACTGTTATTTTTTGACAATCGTCCCTGGAAAAACCCAACAGGGGAAAATCAATGTAGCAGTTGAGGGTTTTAATTATTATGTAGTAGAAATATAAGTGCAATTATTTGGATGCCCAAACTGGCTATCTGATACAGAGAAATACTGATGAAATAGATAGTGAGAAAATCTCACACTGTCACGGGAAATCCGACACTGATCTATATTGGAGAAGAGCTACCTTGCACTGTCTCTGCGTAGTAACTCCTTCTACCAACATAATCACTACATCACATATCCTACAACTGCGTCACTCCTCATTCTAATCTCCTGTTGACTGGAAAATTGCCCCTCTGGCCCTTTGAATTCACACCCCAGCGTGTGGCACTAGATATCGACTGTCTCCTAGTAAAATAGTGGAATCCATCTAAAGAATTTTGCTGCCTCTGCATGGCACTACACAACCTCTCTGTGGCTCTCAACGTCTTCTCCACCTTGCACTCCCAAGATTTGGAAAACTTCCTCTGGTCTACTATCTCTGCCCCTCACTACAATGATCTCATTCGATCTATCTATAGCAGCTCAACGTTGCCTCTCTGAGAATTCGAACAACCAGCAAAATCGATCTCTACAAATCTCAAGTGTGTTATTAGAGTGCCCATCGATCTCCTTCTTATAATCTCGCATTGACATATCAACGACCAAAATTAGATCTTAATTAATGGCTTAGATTATCTAGGACTCGAACCATGCCGTTATCTAGAATATTCACACCAAATTTAATTAATACCCTTTAATTATTCTCATTTCCTAATTTTAGGAATACATAAAAAATAATTGATTATTTTAACTAAATCATATCTGGGTGGAATTTCCCCAAACGATTTCTGGGTCTTGGATAATGGATGTGTCTTAGCCTCTCTTTAAAATATCGAGGCTACAACACATCCAATGATACAAAAATAAACACTCCCTCTTAGCGAGGAATGTACTCTAGTGCTGCAACCCACTGAAGCATCACTCTGACTCTGTATCACCTCCTGCTACATTGGTGATGTTTGGCCCTACTTCCAACCAACTATTGCACAAAATTTGTGTTGCATATGTGCTGCTATTGACTCTGCATACTGCTGCCAACTACCGCATATGTACTGAAAATATATTGTTGTTACCACTGCAACATCCATAACTGTCTCTCATTTGTTGCTACTGCAACTGAAAGATGTTCATCATACTGAACCAACTATTTTTAATCTGATGCATCTATCACCCGAGTCTTGACTGTTGCTAGTCTCTGCATTGCCACTGAAGCTTTTTCAAATAACGACCTGCCTGTAATCTTTACGGTATCACATGAGTGAACAAATTGGGGTATATTTGCGAGTCTTCTCTTATTCACTTGGGATAATCCTTCTTCCTTGACAATTCATCTTAGAAAATTGATCTTTGAGACCTTATTTATGCCTTCTAAAGTGACTGTGATTCTTGATTTCATTGCAACAAAAAGTTTCCCTAGATTCTTTTGCACGTGTGGAGGAAGGTAGCCCCAAAAAAGATATTAATTAGCTCGATTTTTTTTCTTGTGAAGTTGTAAACCCAGTACATTCTTTCTTGTTTTTTCACACTTCTTGATTAATGGATTGATGCATCTCAAGGGTGATAGAATTATTTGTATATATAGGCTTCATGTCATGGTTTGAAGGTCGACTTGTCACTTTATGTAGGCTGACTTGTCATCCTTTTGAAGGTCGACTTGTTGAAGTACTATGACAAGGTCTTGGAGGGAATTTGACTCTAATTTGACTTAAATAATTTTTTGTTTACAATATGTAACATGCCCAAAAGGGTCTTCCATACATGGCAACAACTCTTATGACTTGTTGACTCATAGACAAACCCTAAAAGCACTCAATGGGTGCTTGATCTACAAAAATAAAATAACCTTGAGCATGAAACCCATGCCTCAAGAATGACAATAATAAATTTATTTTTATCTTTACATCAAATACATAGAATCATGATTACATATGTCATTATGAAGACCGAACCTAGTTACATATTTAAACAAAAATATCATATAAGAAAGAAGAGGAAAATGGAAATTTGCATGTAGAAAACAAGGCATGCACACGATTGGGTATTGGAACCAAATCTAAGTTAGAATATGTGTTGAAATATGATTTTATTGGTAGTAGGATTGTGACGAATTGCTAAATCCGTTTTTATGTTGAAGGAATCAAGCATAAGTGTCTTTAACACCAGTTGGAAAATAGGGCTATGAATTTCTTTGTGTCCAGTTGATTAAGTATGAAGGCACTGGGAGAGGGATTTTTGGGCTAGTGAAATGCCTCCCTTTTGATATGCAAATGAGATATGGTGACCCCTGTGGATTTTAGTGGGTTCATCGTTTATAGGGTTGAAAGATAACTTGTCAATTTCTAAATGTGAAAGAGAGTTACCTTTGTATTCCTACCTTTCTATATATTGAGTGAATATCTCCCCTGATGGCATCATAATATGGTTTGAGGGTGTTCAATTACAAAGGAAATTAATACATATTTGAGCCTATAGTCTGGTGGAGAGTGGCCCACCCTTCATTAATCTCTGGAATTTCTTAAATTAAATGAAATAAGTGTATTTTTCTTTCAAAATCTGCAATTTGTTATTTACTTTAAATTATGTGATTGTTGTTTATGGATGTGCAGTGAGATATTATTGTATGTTGAATTAAAAGTTTGGCTTATATATAATTGGATACATTTTGTATCTTAAAAGGTAACATTAGGGGAATTTTGAGGTCTAAAATGGGCCTCCTAAGAAAAATGTACAACCAAAACAAACTTTATAAGAACCAATATGATTCAAGATGATGATTTCAACCATGGGGGATGATTCACCATTTTTTAAGTAAATGGGTAAAAATATTAAAAAATAATAAAATAATAAAACAAAATTTTCAACTCGTATTTTCACCTTATCTCCCAAATTTTTTACTCAAATTTTGAGTGAGAGTACTCGTGGATGAAAAATTTAATTCCTCATCCAAGGAGTACCCATGTTGCATACTTTCGATGGATCTTGCTATGCGAAAAATGAGAAATACATGAAAAAACGTGATTAGAATCATATTTTTCATGTATTTCTCATTTTTCGTGTAGTAGGGTCCATCTAAAGTATGTAACATGGGTAGTCCTTTTATGAGGAATTAAATTTTGCATCCAACGAGTGCTCCCACTTGAAATTTGAGTAAAACATTTGGAAGATAAGTTGAGAATATGAGTTGAAAAAGTAGTTTTTTCTTTTTTCCCTCTAAAATTTTATGATGTCATCAAATCTTATTTTATTATTTACACTATTATTTTATAGTTTCCTTAGGAGGCCCATTTTAGACCTCAAATTTCCCCTAATGAGAGCATAAGATTCAGAAATAACTTTGAATCAATCAACACTTGAATTGCCATGTCTATAATAAGCCTTTTATAAGAAGATTTATGGACAAAAGGGTAGAGAAACTCATCCCCTAAAATTCATGGAGAACCAAGATGGATGCTTAGTATTGGAGGACCTATGTTGGGTTTCCATTGAGAAGGATGAAATTTGCACTAGCTAGGTAAAATAAAAATTAGACATGTTGCTCAAGGGCAAGCTATCCCATTGACAAGGTATATGTAATTATAGGAGAAAAATAAATTATTTTAAAATGAATATAAGTGAAGAAAATCCTCATAGAAAATTTGAAAATAATTGTTAAATTAAATTACTAATGTGATTATGGACTTTTGAAAATTAGCTTGGAGAATTGAGTGGGAAATATTTCAGAGATTTCCTTCATTACCCTTATGATCTATCTCCCCTATTGGAACAAACATATGGTTTAATACAACTATACCACATTATGAATTGGGATAAGAAAACTTGGAGCTTTTCCTTATTTTTGTGACCTTATACTAGTTGTGCAGATTTTCCAAAACTTGGAGTTGATGTGTAGTATGGTTCTAAGCTAACTAGAAAGAACAAGAACATCCAAGGATTGTAGTCATTTTGGAAATGTATACAGGCGTTGTCTTTAATTTATAGCTCGTAAAAGATTTTGTAGGATTATGTAATTCATGAAGAGGAATTAGTTATGGCCCTTTTCCTCAAAAAATCATGGACTATTGAAGCCTTAATTTTATAAAATAAAGATGAGAGACAAATCTTACTAAAGTCCACATAGCTGGAACAATTCCACTTGTTCATCAAGTATAGGAAGGGAATAATTAACCATGTTGCATACTACTTTAGTAGACCCTCAGTTTTGGTGTTAACCACAATTCTTAACTCTTATGGCATGAGGCCTTTGGGTGTCCATATTTATATAATAATGACCCTAAATATTTTGCAACATATGAAACGTTGATCATAGGTAAACAAGTTCTAAACTTCTACCTTGAGGATGTTCTCTTATGTCACTTGGACCACCTTTGTGTTCCTTCAAGTGAGTGTACCAAGCTAATTTTGGAGATGCATTATCGTCAAGTGGAAGGGCACTTGAATGTCGAGAGGATAATAACAATACTTCAAAAGTATTTCTATTAGCCAAACGTTCGACAACATTCCTACCAACATATCAGATCATGCATTGCGTATGCCATTACTAAACCACCCACCAAGAATTAGGGGTTGTACACTCCTCTCCCTACCCAAAACAAGCCCTGGGAGTTAGTGTACATTTATCACTTGTCAGGTTTACCCTCCACCAAGCATGGTAATGGTTATTTATTGATGGTTGTCAATTGAATATCTAACATGGTTAGTTGAGCATCACTCTTGGGACTACGTCACTCCTCCTTCTAATCTCCCGCTTACTGGAAACTCGACCCTCTAGCCCTCCGGATTCACACCACATATTCCATAACTAGATCTTGATTGTATTCCAGCAAAATAGTGGACTCCCTCTAAAGCTCTGTGTTGCTTCTATGTGGAAATGTGCAGCCTCTCTGTGGCTCTCAATGTCTTCTCTACCTTGCACTCCTTGGATCTGGAAAAATTCCTCCACTCTAATATATATGCCCCTCAGTGCAACGATCTCACTCGATCTCTCTCTGGAAACTCAAAATTGACTCTTTAAGAATTTGATCACCCAAAAAAATCGATCTCTCCAAATCTCAAGTGTGTTCTCCAAGTTCCCATCAATCTCCTTCTTATAATCTCTCGTTGACATATCATCAACCAAGATTATATCTTAATCAATGGCTCAGATTATCTAGGACTCGATCCATGCCTTTATCTAGAAGATTCACACCCTATTTAATTAATACCCTTTAATTATTCTCATTTCCTAAGTTTAGGAATACATTAAAAATAATTAATCATTTTAATTAAATCATTTCCGGGTGGAATTTACCCAAACAATATCTGGGTCTTGGAAAATGAATGTGTCTTAATCTCTCTACAAAATATCAAGGATAGAGCACATCCGATAATACAAAAATAAACACTCCCTCTTAGCGAAGAATGTGATATAGTGCTGCAACCCACTGAAGCATCACTCTGATTCTGTATCACCTGTTGTTGCGCTGCTGATGTTCAGGCCTAATTCCCACCAACTATTGCGCAAACTTTGCGCTACATATGTGTTGCTGCTAACTCTGCATACTGCTTCCAAATATGTACTGCAACTCTATTTCTCCTTCCACTGAAACATCTGCAACTGTCTCTCATATGTTGTTGTTGCAACTGAGAGACGTCCATCATACTGAACCAACTGTTTTTAGTCTAATGCATCTACCACTTGAGTCTTGAATGTTGACTCTGCACTGTGCTATTTCACTATTGTTACACAAAAATTTGACACCATGCTCACTTCTCATCCCTGATCTCGAAGTGCCCCATGATAGACCTTGTGCAATGTTTCCACCATGGAAAAATATGTAAAGACATCCCCTCAAGACTCAAAGAAAACTGACTTGGAATATTACTGAAGGAACTTGGTCAAAAACCTAGTCTTCTAGCTTAGCAAGTTTTCTAGTTTCCTACCCATGTTGATGGTAGGTTCACAGTTCTAGCTTAGCGTTGTCAGCCCCCTTGTTTCTTGGAAAATCATGTTGATCCCTTTCTGGCAGTGTTTGCTGAAATGGAGAAGAAGCTTCGACCTCTAGAAATTCCAGGGTGGTGAGTTGGTTGTTAAACTGTGGTGATAGGGCCGAGCTCTCTGATTTTAGAGCTTTGATTTCATCCATGGGATTTTATCCCTTAGAAAGTGGACCTTATTCCTCCTTTCATGGGCTCCCAACCTCTTCTCCCTTCCTATAAATTGGTCCCCATCCTTCCACTACTATTTTTTCATTGTTGGGCTAGTATGAACTCTCGTTCCCTTTACATTCTTGCATTGTGATAACGCCTAAGTTGTTCAGGAGAAGGAATGATTTAGAGCTTCGGTTAAGGACTCATATTTTCACCAAAGGGAGACCTCCAACATCAAGGCCTCGGTTGTAATCTCTCTCTTTTATCCATTAATAAAGCATCTGATGTTTGCTTTCTATATTTTTCTAATCATTTGTGAAAATAATTGGGTACTCCTTGATTTGATACATAGCTAATGTTTAATGATTATTATGTATTAGATTACATTTTTTGTTGCATCTTGATCATCCACAGGTATTCGTGTGCCACCATTAGCAAGGAGCGAGAATAAAATGATCATGGATCAAGGCCACCATCAACGAATTCGAACATAGCATTAGGAAAATGTACCTCTATCTCCTTTCTTGTCACATTTTGAATATTAGCTAAGAAAGCTTTGAATTAGAAATTATCTCAAGTTGCTAGACCCACTCTAGGGCTAGAGAGATTGCCTCTGTTCGCAGAGGGTGTTGGCTCGAGGGGTCTTGACCCAGGTTCAGAGGTTAAGGTTTTCCAACAAACCCCTATACTACTGGCCCTTTCAGCAGTGACCTGCTTGCATAGGCCAAAGTCTCACCTGAAGTAGTATGGGAGGGTATTGGAACCAGGCTTCCGTACCCTAAGAGAGAGTAGGTAATTCAAGCAGATCTGCATTTGCAGCCTATCAAGTTCACTCGTAGGGCTGTTAACAGTATAATTGCAATATACAGATCTAATATCGTGCACAAATCTAGTTAATAGCTTTGCATCCACGTGCGTATCAGCAGTAATCAACACATATCATCATAACACATCATCAACAGATACCATAACATAGAAAGATTCGCAGCATAGACAAATAACTAACAATATTGCATCAACAGAAATACCTTATATCAGATAACACAGAAATACTTCAACTATATTCGCATATATTAGTATCCAAAACTTAATACAATATGAAATAGCCTGTGCACATAGCCAGTAGGGTCCACACATAGAAGGACTGAGGATCTCCATTCACACAGCCAGAAAGAGTCCTTACCCTAACGACCAACAACAGATCTAACAATTCGCACTTAGCATCAGATTTAATTTTTTCCTATCTTAAGACTAAAAAATGTGCATCTATTTATAGCAACTTAGCCTACACTTCCAATGGTCCAAAAACCATGGTTTGCGGACTATTGGTCTACCCTTGACCCATTACAATGAATTCAGGGCTTTCACCCACCCAAAATTCCTGCGTTATACTAATTAACATAAAAAATATACAAAATTTTACAAAATTCGCAGCTTTAGGGGACCCTATTCCAACAGTCCCCCAACACAATCTTGTGACTCGTCCCGAGTCATTGCGATGGTGGGGTCTCCACCATTGCCTGCATTATTTTTACCACCTCGACCAGTGGGGGTAGCACTCCTTCACATTGAGCAACATAATTTTGAGAAATATCCACTAGCTTCTGCAAAGTCGGTCCTTCTGTTGCAGCGGTGACGCTCTCTAGATTCTGGTTCAATTGATTCATAGCGACATCGATATCCTAGGAGAGCTTGAGGGCTTCGTCGGTCCATGGCTTAAGACGGTCACTGAGAGTCTTCTTCTTCTGGAAAATTTCGTCAATATCATCCCAAAGGGCATGGCTAGTGCTTATTCACGCTAATCGTTGAGCTGGAACCAGAGTAGGCATCGTGGCTTTGATTTGCTTGAACACTTCTTCAATTGGCGCAGGTCCTAGTTTATTTCACACAAGATTGGATCGCATTGTACTTTGGTCTATTACTGCATGGATGTATCCAGAAATTGGGCACCCTGGGAAATCTGTCTAGTAATCACATTTGTGGCTGCGGTAACCATCACAACTCATTGGGCCTGCACCTCTGGTGGTGTCTCTGGCTGCAAATTGGCCTGCAAGTCCGCGATATGCTGTTCCATATGTGTTTTGACTACCTAGATCTCCATTCTTGAGCCTTTTTATCTTTGTTCTTCCTTTTGGTCTCAATCTTGGCCTGGGGGGTAGCCATGGCTGGTATTTCATTTTTAAAATCCATGCAGAGCCTACTAATTAAATGTTCTAGATTCGTTTGCTGCGCAGTAGCGAGGGTACATGCAGCTTGGGCCCGAGATACATCAACAAATTTTTCTTCAATCATTTGCTTGGAAACGTTAAGCTGATGGTGCACTTAGCGATCTCGATGCTGGATTTCTTCAAAGAGTGCAATGTGGAGCAACTTCAACGACTCATGAGGTAGTCAGGCTAGATCTAACTGAACTCCTGCACAAGCATGGACTTGCACACCTAAGTTAGGGGAACTCATTGTGAGGGCTGCCATGTAGCACATAGGGATGGATTTCGACTGTAACCATGACTGCGCTACTGGTGGCGGGATCGACCTTGCCTGGGTCATGTTGGTCTGCAAGGTATATGCTTGGAGCTGTAAAGCTTAGATCCCTACCTGAAGTGTATCAATCGCGGCCTTCTACTGCTCCTCGAGAGCTAGCCATTTGTCTTCTACCTTAAAGATGACCACATCTGCAATCTGCTCCAGATAATCTTCGGTCAGTGTAACTCCTGTACCTCGTTCTGGTCGGATGGCCTGTTGTTTCTAGCACGGCCCCTTGACAGGCTTACTCATCCGCTTCGTGCCTCAGGGGGAATCAGTACCTCCCACCTCCTGACCTTCGGTTCAGAGGTTCTGCTGTGCATCCTTCTATGCTGCAGCGTCCACGCCCTTGCCTGTACTCTTACTGAGCTGCGAACCCTTCTATGATGCAGCTTCGGTGCCCTTTCCTGTACTCTGACCGGGCTGCAAACCCTTCTATGATGTAGCTCCAACGCTCTTCCTCGTGATTTTTCTCGGTCCTCAAGTATCTTTGGTGATGACAAGCATGATTAATTTCATTGTATTGGTTCCTTTGGTGCCCTTCATGCCTATTTTGAAGCCAAGCTTCCAGTGAGGAGGCCATAGTGCAATTAAATTGTCAATTTCTTCATCTGCAACCATATAAGGGAGTGAAACCCATGCAGAATCCTTGTGGCCTTGAATTTGGATGTTTTGCATAGTCACTTGGAATGCGGCGATGAATTTGTATTTATCATAGATAGCTGACAACAGACGTGACCGAGAGTTGATAGCTACTGCGATCCCACTCTGAAAGAAGACCCAAAATACCTGGTTGTCCTCGATGCACTGCGCATCCTTAGAGTCCCACAAGTTCGTGTATCGAGCCCCTTCGCACATGTCTTGGGGGAGTTCAGGGAGGATTGATTCCTCAGGTGCTTCCCAAAGTGACCAACGCAATGAGGACAACAACCAAGAATAGAAAAAGGCTCACCCCTGCTCCTGGGATTCTCGGATATTGGCAAAAAAAAATTCGCACAAGTATTGGGCCCAATTGAAGCATACCCCTTTCCCGCATTGGCCTACCAACTGAATTACATATGTAGGGATGGTGGTGACCTAGCATTTTCACATCATATTGCATGCCAATAACATGGTACCCAACTGTGTACCAGGGTCACTGATGGAATTGATTATGAAACCTCGAGTATTCCATTCCACATGGTAGGTTTTGCGCACGTATTCAGCAGTATCCCCTTCATAATTTTTTCCAACACACTCCAGGGGATTTGGTCCTTTCATGGGAAGACCAGTAATTTGATGAATGAGTGCAGCATTGACGGGGATTCGATCCGGGATCCACAAGCAGCCACCATGAACCAGGGCGAGAAATTGACATGCTAGACAGTTCGTGATGTTGTAGTGGCTGAAGTGCGGCATCCTGAGTAGGTTTAGGAGCTCGGACATGACCAATCCATGCACCCAGTGCATGGGGATAATATTTATCCCATCATCTTCCTAAACTACCATTGGGCTTACCCAATCCGACTGCTTGACTGGTGCGATGATACTTGCGACAAGCATTTTATCGATTTATTCCTTAACCTTTTTCTTATACTTGGGATTCAGCCGATAAGGCCGCTTCTTTACAGGGCGCACATCTGGTTTTAGCATGATGCACATGAGCCCTAGATCCCCTGTGATCCCCTTAAGCTCCGAAAACTTCGTCGGGAATAAGTCCTGATATTCTATGAGTAGTTAGAAAACTTTTCCTATTGTATCATCATCCCGGTAATCCCCAATTTTAGCCATCTTAGGCTTCTCCTCCATGCCAATGTTGACTTCTCGCAGCTTCAGAGGCTTTGTAATGTCCACAGTTTGTAGTGGAGGTCCCGCAACTATGCACACTCCCTTCGATTATGGGATAGAGACATTGCGTGGATCCTCATCACATTCTTCTAAGGTTATATTGTGGTAGTTGGCAATATCCTGCATCTGTGTTTCCCATGTCGGTACCCCAGGTGCTGTGTAGGGGCATGATTCATCAAATACAAAGGTATCTATATCCTGTAGAGCTTCATCAAGCGCCTCCATTCCCCCTGTTAGCCCAAATGTCCCTAAAAATTCATCTTTTAATGTTTCCCAGTGGCGAGTGTGCTGATGTAGCTCCGTATATAAGTACCATGCGGTGGGAATTGGTCCCAAGGCATGAATAAATAGGTGAACCCATTATTTTGTAGTCCGGTCACACCATTTTTCCATTCGAGTGAATAGATGCTTGCACGGGTCTCTAGGGCCAAGGAATGTTTTTACACGCAAGTGGGTCGGAGGTTCGAATCGTAAGATCATCATATCCCGACACTCTTCCCAATCCTGGAATGCCCCCTTATGCGTATCCCATCACCTCACAAATGTTGCACGCATAGTTAAATTAAGGGCCCATAACCTTCTCTTTCTTGGAACCTCAACTTCAAATGCTCACAAAAACTTCTTAATGCTACCAGTTCCATCAAAGTAGGGTAGTTCTCTTACCTCGAAGGAAATGCATTGGAAGTCCATGGTGATCCTAAGGCAGTGTAGCGCAGATACATCATGTAACCAGTTCTGCCAATTTTAGATCTCTCCATTGGAATCAGAGAAATATTCACTATCCTTTTCCTAGCAGAGTACACCATTGGCTGTGGGATTGATCCAATATTCATCTCGTGCCGTTAACTTATAAATATGATCCACATCTTCTTCTTCACGCACTGGCTCTGTATACCATTATCCTTCTACAGGGTCTAATGGTACTATCACCCGTGTACCTTCATTTTCAAATACCATGCTTCTTTTATTCAAGTTGATGATACCTCCCATGTCTATGGCCCAGTCCAATGCTAGGATCG